>OZ024898.1:17622474-17952474 GCA_964017195.1 Siderastrea radians | reverse complement strand
AAGGTAAAAAGGGCGTCCTCGTAACATAGTATGATTAACAGAATGTTGAAACACAAAACATGCCTCTTACATGCCTCTTACGCTAATAGTGTAGTTTTTGTTTGTCTTTAATGGTTGTGGTGGCATCCCCGAGAGGACTGGGTACTAAAGTAGACTGGGTACTAAGGTATAGCCGCCGTCTTGTTTCGGTGTTGACAGCTCAATTAGAAGTGGATTCTATTACATTCAGTTAAAACGGCTTTGGTGGAATGTCAGGTATGTCTGGGGGCTCAGAATAATCGCCTTCAACCTGACAAGCCATTGGTAAAGTTCCACGACACCCTCAAGAAGCAGAAGTTAAACACCTTCGCCAATATTACGAAAGCAAAAAGAGCCACAAAGAGCAAGATGGATGAAACGGTCCTTCGTGCAGACCGTAATCTATTTGCGAGGATGATTATAACAGCTGAGAGTCGTCACTTCCATATGCAAGAGGTATTACAGCCTTCTAGTGGCCTGCTACCATCTTCGTTGGCGACGAGCAACGGCTTACCACGCAAAACGAACAAGGTGCAGCTAGGCAGGGAGCTAGAGAAGCTGATAGAACCAACGACACACATAACATGCCCCTCTGTTTACCTGACTGATGGCATGGCCCTCTTTCAGAAGTTAAAGGTTAGCGACCACATGACTTTTGGACAAATTGCAGACGCTACACTGTCATGCGTTTTACAAGAGGGAAGAAACAGTAAATGCATAGACGTAGTTTTTGATGTGTACAACGAGATTTCTTGTAAGTCTGCAGAGCGAGAACAGAGAGGAGAAGGAGAATCGGTGACATACAAGAATCTCACGGCCGGGCAAAAAATAAAACAGTTCAATAACTTTCTGCTAAATGGCCAGAACAATAACAGTTTAATCAAGTTTTTTAATGACTACTGGAGCAAGCCCTCAAGTCGACATGAGCTTTCAGACAAGGAGCTCTACATAACATGTGGCGCCAAATGCTACAAAGTAACGGCTAATTCTGTGCAGGACGTAGTGGAGCTATCGTCCGAGCAAGAGGAAGCTGATACGCGTCTCCTGCTGCACGCGAAGCATGCTGCAACACCCCATGTGATGAAAGCAATTATCATTTCATCCGAGCATAGGGACGTGCGCATGCTTTGCATTTCGTTTGCGCATGCAATCCCTGTTCCCATTTTTCAGCAATGCGTTTTGCAGCACCATGCCAGGTATATCGATATCAGCAAGATAGCTAGTGCACTCGGAGAGGACGTTTGCAAGGGCACTTCTGGGACTTCATGCCTTTACGGGTTGTGATAGTGTGAGCGCTTTCGCGGGTATCGGAAAGGTTAGGCCACTTAATTTGCTCCGCTGCAAGAAAGAGTTGCAAGTCATGTTTCAGGATCTCGGGGAACAGTGGTCTGTTACAGAGGAAATGTGCATCCAGCTGGAGTCATTCGTGTGTGCCATGTATGGGGTGAAGAAAGGCAACCAGGATATCAATCAGTGCCGGTATGCAGTGTTTTGCTCAAAGAAGGGTGAGACTGCCTGCACCATCACTGCAAGAGAGCCAGTTACCAGACAGCAGTATGGAAGAATACACTTGCCAACAACCAAGTTCCAAGTTCGGCTGGCAAGGGATGGGTTCTAGAGAGTGACGAGAGCGGCCAGCGGCTGGATATAGTATGGATGAGTGGGATGCCTGCTCCTAAACCCGTGATCGAGCTCCTGGAGTGCACGTGCAAGAGTGCATCCTGAATGGATTGAAGTGTAGTGATCTATGTCGTCTCGCAGACTGTTCAAACCAGCCCGATGAGGAGTCCTTCCCATCACAGGAAGATGATGATATTGACCTATTACCTGATTTGGATTAGAGCACCGTGTCCAACTGACAAGATCTGGTAAGCCGCGGGGATACTTGTGAATGCATAGCCAAAGTAGCATCACTCATAGAACAAACTTTTTTGCAGTTGCGTTCCAACTTGATTCCATAAGCAAGAGCGTTGTTTTTTTGCCTGTGCCTATATCTAGAGTACGCGTGTGTTTGTCTATATGTAGCTAGAATTACAAGACAAGACAACAATAACCTTTATTTGCATGACAAAAAAAAAACTGAGGCATTGGTACAAAAGGAGAAACAGTCCCAGTTTTAATATCCACTTTGTTTCCAAAGTTGTACAATTGCTTGTTTTTCCTGTGTTTGCCGTCGTATCATCACAGCAACGGTGAGTTTGGACAAAATAGTCTTCAACGTTCTCACCCTGATTCATTACTACAGCGTACTTAAGCCCCATAAATCATAAGCGGCAGCTCAATTTATTGTGACCAGTAATTACAAATAATTTTTTCATATTTCATTTTCCCTAAAACATTAACTCATTGAAATGATTGAAAAAATTGACACTCAATGAATTTTGGTGGGGGAAACCTAATTTGTTCAAGTATTTCTCATAAATCACCGGAAGTGACATCTTAAATCCCTATTCTTTCTTTTTTTTAATTCTTTGCAATCATTCTTTGTTATGGTATAACATTTATCTCTATTTAGCACCCCTCTTTCGAATACCTGGCTCTACAATGGGACTTTCGTGGCTTCCCCAGGCTATTTCAGGGGGTGTAGCTGTTGCACAATTCAAGGTCACGTGACAACCTTAAGCTACCACTACAGAGTGGCTATCATATATATTTTTACTCTACTCGTGATCAGCTTTAATTTGATATATAATAGCCTTTGCCACCTCAGGTGGTACCGAAATTCATCTTGGCCCATGGACTATTTCCATAATCAGAACCTCTAAAGGCAAAACCACAGCGACAAACCAGTGAGGAGTGCCGATCTTGTGTAGACCTGGATCAGTAAAACTCTTGAAGACTAAGGTAAATAACAGTAAACTGATCCTTACGGCGAGAAGAATGAGAAATTAAGATTGAGACAGAAATGAAATAAAATGATGTATTTGCCCGATATTTCGGTTTGCAAAACAAACCTTCTTCGGGGACTAAAAAAAAAAAAGTGAATACAACTACAAGATGACCGTTACATATATGGGTTTGAAATACAGCATGACAGAAAAAGATAGGCTAGGAAAAATTGGAAAGTAACTAATTGGTAATATCGGGCAAATACATCATTTTATTTCATTTCTGTCTCAATTTTAATTTCTCATTCTTCTCGCCGTAAGGATCAGTTTACTGTTATTTACCTTAGTTTTCTGTAACCATGCTGAATAAATTTGTTGTTACACCACATGTTGATCTGTATGGTACAAGATCCAAAAACAGACTGCATGATAAACTGCAGGTGATTTTGCGCTTCTTTTAAGAGATATGGACAGAGGCACGGTTATCCAGGAAATAGAAATAAATAAATAAATAAGTATCTACCCGGATTTTTGAAAAGGTGGCTCCTGAAGATTTGGCCGTTTTACCCGAACGACGCCGAAACCGAGGTTTTATGACTCCGAACAGCCTCGAAACCACACGGAAGAGAAAAGAGAAGGGAGGGGAGAGAGGGGAGAAGAACAAAAGGACTCCTGGCACTCACAATTTTTATATTGGCTGAACGGCAAAGAAGTGCTCGCCACACACCGGCTCAGACCCCTCGACCGAGCGGTACCGTTTTCAAAAATCCGGGTAGATATATAAATAAATAAATAATCCAAAAAAAAAATACATTTTTTGACACGTTTTTATCATTGCCACCACAAACACACAACAGTCGCAATTTTATTTCCCTCCTCCTCATATGTTATTTTATTTATTTCTCCTGTACCCTTCCTGTACCTCCCTGTACCCGCTCTGTACCTTATTGTACTCCTATTCTCAACACTCGAAATGAAGCGCGAAGATTACATCATAGAGGTATTCACACCCAATCTAGTTTTAACGCATTCCTATGAGATCGGTGTTCTCTAGGGAGGTGGAATAAAGTTTAAAAGATGACTCTTACTGCATTCTGCCCTTCAAACTTGATCAAGCGCCCACGAGAGAAGAGGCAAATCTGGCTTAACCTCCACGAATTTCAAGCGAGTCGTTTTGAGAGAAGCTTTAAAGACTGTAATGGCAGATCCACAGATGCCTGTTCAGCCTGCGCATCCAGCACAAATTGCGGATCCAGCGAGACCAGCGCCACCGGCGCAGCAGCCACGACCAGCCCATCGAGTGCAACCAGCGCAGCCGGCCCAGCCAGGTCCAGCAGCTCCGCCACCGCAAGCGGAACCTAGAGACCTTGAGGTAATTACTCCTATGTTTTAATCTAGTTTATTCTGCTAGAGTTTCGTTTTTTGCATTAGTGCCGCCTTCGCCCAGAAGGAGTTCGTTTTTAAAGAGCGTCTGGTGCTGGTTTGTTGGTTGGCCTGTTTGCTTCAAGACGGAGTTACATAACATGTAGTTAGCGTAAAATTAAGATAATGGGTATACGGTAATTATTGTTTGCAGCTCGGTGTTAGGATTCTCTTGATGACATGATTCTTTCGGCAAGGGACCGTTTGATGATCACTAATGAGTGTTTGCAGGGATTATTGTTTGAAGCGCTGAATTATCATTGTTCTCTCAGTGACATGATTCTTTCGGCAAGGGACCGTTGGATGATCACTAATGAGTGTTTGCAGGAATTATTGTTTGGAGCGTAGAATCATATTTGTTCTCTTAGTGAAATGATCCTTTTGGCAAGACCCCGTTTGATGATCGTTATTCAGTGTTTACAGTGTTGTTGTTTGGAGCGCACAACTATGGTTGTTTTTGTTTGTGACATGGTTTTTTCGGCGAGGAGCCATTTAAGAATCACTAAAGGCCCAGTAATACGGGCAACAGTTTCTTTCAACTTGTCGCGCAACAATGTTGCGTTGCAAGTTGAGATTGTTTGTTGCGCGTATTACCACCTTCTCGCGCAACAAATTTTCATGTTGCAAAAAGTAGACGTCGTTTCTACTTTTTGCAACATTAAAATTTGTTGCACGAGAAGGTGGTAATACGCGCAACAAACAATCTCAACTTGCAACGCAACATTGTTGCGCGACAAGTTGAAAGAAACTGTTGCTCGTATTACTTGGCCTTAAAGTGCAAGTTTTCTGTAATTATTAAGTATGATGGTTTTTATAATGGGCGTTTACAGTATTTAACAGCATTTATTGTTGAACTTACCGATATTATTCTTTTGGTGAAGGACCTTGCGGTGATCACTTGTAAATGTTTACAAGAATTACTTTGGGCTCAAAATGACGACTGTGTTTCTTAGCGAAGGGGTCTTTTAGTGGTATTTACATTGAACGCTTGTTTAATGGCTGTTCTCCAATTTTGTGTGACCGACTCCCTTTAACTTTGGCATGGCCTTATTATTGTCTTTACTATGTTGTGGTGGGTTTTATGGACGTTTCGCCTTGTCGGTTTTGTTTTTAGACACTGATGAGAAACCTTGAGGAGGTCAAACGGAAGGCGGAATCTTTGACCACATCATCCTTGGAGAAACTACTGGGAAGAAGAAGAAACTTGGCCTCTCGTCCGATTGCCGAGTTCTCGCGTTTTGAGGCGATATAACTGCTGGAAGTCATAAAGAATGCCGCTCATGATAGCAAGAATGAGAAGGCGAATTATTACAGACTGACCTGTGAGACTCTCCGTTCCAAACTACATTGCTGTTTTGATGCCCAGTTCCGCGAATACCTTTTACCTTTGTTAGGGGATAAGGATCAGGAAAAGATCCCAGATATTATGGCGAAGGTTGAGAAGAGTAACCGAAACCGTCAAGGACGAGGTTTTAGCAGACCGAGATCTGAGGCGAACCCAGCCCCCGTACATCTATTCGTTGCCGTTATTGCCTGAGGTTTGGTCATACCAGGTCGACTTGTATGTCTGGGTGTCATGCCCCTGGGTAAGGGCAAATGGTGCAACTAGTGATGGGAGAAAACAGTAGTTGTGGTGAACTAGTGTATGTGTACAAAATACTCCTTCATCAGTGATATTTGGAAAATAAATGCTTGTTTTTGCCATGCGAATGATTGTTTTCTTTGACTATCATTATCACCAGTCTTCTTTTCTCACCCTTAGGGCTGCAGCGAGTGACAATTGCGAAAACGGGGTAACTTTAATAAACCCTCCTAGTCATTCTGGGTCACAATTGTCACCCCCTGCTGGCCTCTAGGTTTCCCCTTTTGTATGCGTGATAGCTGTTACCATTGTACTTGTTTGACATCCTCACTCAAACTTTTACCCTTTGTCTTTTTTCTGGGCTACTTTTCATTTGGCATGGGAATGGGAATTCGACCAATCTTTTGACGTTCCTCTCTTAGATGTTGTTCATTCTCCACCTCAATGTGTTCATTGGGTTGACTGGAGGGGAAACCCTTCCGGGACCAGTACGGGGGTGACAACGATACCGAAGGAGAGACTCCAGAAAGTCATTCAGGGTGATGTCCTTGGGTGGTGTCAGAATTACAGTTTTGAGACCCAGATCATTTTCGAGCTGGCGAACTACACAACCACGTGGAAAGCTAGGAAGAGATTTTGGGCGATGATCCGAGTCCTCAACAACTTCGGGACTTGCGTTGAATTCGGAACAAAGTATCGGTTGAGGACTTTGTTCGTCCCTTTAGGGGTAATTTCAAAAGGAAAGCGTATGATTCGGCTCGCCCGCCACCCACTCAATTTAAAAATAATCCTTCATGTTGACCTTTCGCTAAGTTTGTACGCAAGACATTGCTTGATAGGATCCACTCTGGTGCGATATCCTTGCTAGGGCGCGTTGGTCAAGTTCGTCCACCCCACCTCGTGTTACCATTGACTGTTGAACCAACAAAGCCTAGGTTGTGTCATGACGCCCGTTTCCTTAATCTTTGGATGGCTGATGCTCCTTTCAAGTTGGACAGTCTCTCCGACTTGCCTTGATATGTTGGCGGCAATCTTATCAAACCGTCCTTGACGATAATTCAGAATATGACCACCTTTTGTTGGCTGAAGAAAGTCGAACCTATTTTGGGACCCAGCGGGGTGGCTGGTATTTCCATTACAACACTCTTCCTTTCGGTTGAAAGAGTACACCTTTTGTCTAACAATCGACAGGTTTAGTGGCAACCATCTTCTTTCGTTCACTAGGCGTCCCGTGTTTGTTGTACATTGATGATCGCCATAATGGTCAGCTACAGGTAGATCTTAATCGCTGGCCTCACTCTCAGCTGCAAACGATGGACGAACAAAATTTAGCGGCTGCTAACTCGGTCATCTTTTTGGTCTGCTATTTTTTGATTCAGTTAGGTTATTTTCTAGGCTTGTCCAAGTCTATATTGTACCCAGCTCAGGTGGTCCCATACTTGGGCTTCCTCTCGGACTCTACGTGGCTAGCGTTTCGCCTCATCCCGGCTAAGAAAGGGAAATTCCTTATTTTGGTGCGGCAGGTTTTGGGGTGTTCAACTGTGTCAGTAAAGACCCTCCAACGACTTGTGGCAAGTGTGTCTCGTTTTCCCTGGCCGTTCCGGCAGCACTTTTGTTCACCAAGGAGATGAACTTAGCCATTCCCAAAGGCATGCGTACTAATCGCTTGGTTAAGATCGATAAGAATCTCCGTGACGAAATTGCTCATTGGCTTTTCCTCGAGACTTGGGACGATCCCCTTCCGTGGAAAGAAGAACGTCACCTACAGATATCCCTCTCCTCAGAAGCATCGGGATCTGGCTGGGAGGCCACGATGAAATTGAGTGAGACTATTTACCATATCAGGCTACTGGACTGACAAGGAGAGAGAATTTGACATTGCTACCAGGGAGGCTTTAGCTTTGGATAAGGCTCTTGCGTCTTTCTCTAACCTTTTACAAAACGCATGGGTGGATGCGCGTGTAGATAACAGGGCCGTAGTGGATGCATGGTCTAGCCAGGGAGGAAGGAGTGCGTCCTTAACCAGAGTATTGAAGAGATTGTTCTTTACCACGTCTCGACTGAATATCTCGCTTCACGTAGGTCACGTAGCGTCTAGTGACAACCCAGCAGATGCTCCATCCCGACGGCTGTCGTTTCTCGATAGCTGATTTCTGGAGTGTGGTCCAAAGCAAGTTTGGTGGCCCGACACGTGTGACCTTATGGCATTGGACTCCAATGGAATGTGTGACCGAGATGGAACTCCTCTGCCGCGCTTTTCTCCTTATCCCACACCGGCTTCATGTGGGGTGAGTCTGCTTCCCCAAGAACTGAGTGAGGAGAGTGCGTTCCTAGCTCGACCATACCTTGATTCAACTCGGAAGCAAGAGGAAAGGGTGAAAAAGGTTGTCTTTGAAGTGAGAAAATTCTAGAAACGTGTCATACAACAAGGCAAAACGGAAAGAACGCCTGATCAAGAAACTAAAGAGAATTCCCAAACGGATGTACAATGCTGAATTACAAGAAAAAAAGTAAAACGTTAAAAGAGACCTTCAGGGACTTCAGGCAACAAAGGAGACCAAAGGGACAAATACGATTCGTGTGATTTTTCACTCAGCAATGACTTGCACGTGTTAAAGGAAAAAGTCGCTGCGTGTGTTACACGCGTGGTAAACACACCGATAACTCGGTTTTCACTAGCTCCAGTCGTGCACAAGGAGTTGTTTTGCCTTGAAAGAATTTAAAATAAAATGCCTTTTACTTGGAAGCCCGTTTGTGTTTCGAGTTTCGTATCTTTAATTCCCTGCTAAAAATTAATGACGCAACTCAGAAATAAAAGTTGAGTTGGTGAATAAAATAACAAATTTCAAACACGCGAGGCCTCGAGTTAATGATATCGTCAGTGAGTATAGAAAAAAAACCTGTTATCTTTTAGACAAACAAGTCGCTTGAGAGTGCGCTCAATTTGCTTGGATAGGCTTAAATTTTTTTAAGCTCAAAAGTTTGTACATCCTTAATGTTTGTACAGAGATCCAATCAAAATAGTTTCAATAGATTTGGCTAAGTTTAATTGTTTCTTAAATCCCTCGACAAAGCACTACTAATCATTCAGGCAAATCCAGTTCAAGTACATTCGCATTATTACTTGCGTAGCAGGCAACAAATGCCTTCGTTCACAGAGTCTCACTGAAAAGTATTCAGTCTTTCTCGCAACTGTTTTCCACAGCTCCAAGTTGTCTTTGGAGCACTGGTCGTTTGACCTCACAGGGGCTCTCAGTCTTTAATGTTAAGTTATACTTGCACAGCCTTTTTCGCTTCGCTTCACCTGCCGAGTTGAGGTCAAGTTTTCGATGTTCTTCTTCAAAACGTTGGCGCCAGTGGTCAGCTGTGGTTTCTGCTACCAGGCGAGCATGGTTTGCTTCAATCAAAATATTGATTAAGGCTGTGTGTTGACACTGATGAAAGTTATAAATATTCAGCGTAAATGCTTGTTGGCGACGAAGGTCATCGTCTGTAACAGATACCATTTTGGCCTTTTCCTCTTCCAGTAACTTGACATGATTCATCAAGGCGCGAATTTCTTCTTGCTGTTTCTCCGCTAATTTGTTCGCCTCATAAAGAGAACGTTCTAAATCTTGCAAACGTTGGATTAAAGGAACAGGGCTGTACAACAACTCCCAGATTCGCTCACTGTCTCTTTCGCTCGTGCATTTGTGAATACGCTTCAAATCTGAATATTTTTTCTTGATATTATCTAATTCTTTTGAAGCTCTGTAATTGCTGTTCTGGAATCTTCACTAGGTTGCTGGTTTTGTGTCATCTTGATCGTTTTCTTAACCGACTGTTCGCTACATGATAACTCATACCAGAAAAAAGCCGAGTTAATTTTTATGTTGAGGTAGCGTTGACAAGAAAGGATATTTAGAGCAAACAGACATATCTTTCAAGTGAAATTATAATAAAGTTTCGATATAACGCGCGCTCTGATTGGTTGAAACAGCGTGCTTTATCAGAGTACAGATGCAAGGAGTAGCCCGTGACGCCATTCTGCGCGCGCTGGCAAACTGAAAACCTTTCTTGCGCGCGCTTGCAAGCTATGAAAAAACTTGATTTCTTGCAATTAAAAGCCAGTCTCTTTACAAATGTGAGCAAAGCTATATTATAAAACAAATAAAAAAGCCAAAATCGTGCTTTGTTCTGTGATAAAGCACTCAAGGAAGTGACGAGAGCACTCAAGAAGTAGGGAGAAGCACTCGCCAGCGGCTCGTGTTCACCCTACACTTCTTTCGTGCTCTCGTCACTTCCTTGCGTGCTTTATCACAGAACAAAGCACGGTTTTGGCTTTTTTATTTGTTAATTAATATTCGTCGCTCAAGTTGACCAACTCAATTTCTGCGCCTTTATATGGAAAAGGACAATAAAGCGCTCAAGAACGAATCAGTGATACAGTGAAGTGAATTTCCGCGCATTTATATTGAATGGAAATGGCGCGAAAGCTAGTAAGAAACGACAAACGAATGGCGGGAAAAGCTTGAGAACCAATCAGTGTGAGAAGAGAGCAGGCAAACAACGCTCATTGGGTATTGAAGCAATTCAACTCGTGACGTCAGCCTTGTCACGACCTAGTGTGTGAAGCACAAACTAATCAGCGTAGGGGAATTCAAAGGGAGTGCAAGGGGAATACAGTAACGGGGCCCAAATCATACTTTTATCACTACTATGTAGGGAGGAGGGAGATTTACCCTCCTGTCCCTACCCCCATAGGAAACTTATTCAGTTTCTTGTTGTCGAAGCGTCCATTTATCGACACAGCTACGTATTGTAGGCAAAATAGTAGACAATGACGTTATAATCTACCCAGTAAGTGTATATTCATTATTTCAGTGGTACGAGTTCTAAAAACAATCACAGAACACATTTGAGCAAAATAAAAGCAACTATACTTTACTTTCGACAACCAGTGAAAAAAGAACGCTCTAAAAGTTAGGCAAAAGATTCACCGACGTTTAAAAAATAACAACGCTATAATACATTTTAAATATATATGCGATTTTTAAGACACATGGGAGTTTCAGTTTTGAGAAGCGTGGCGAGTGTCCCGAGTCTGGAGGAGGGAGCATGAGAACAAGAGGACGGTAAATGCGCAATAAAAATTAAATTGAGTCTGTGCTCTGCTTTGCATATGTAGACTATGCACGCTATGCACTGAGATTAATGATGGTGTGGTCCATCGTTCCAGTAGTCCTACAGTCAACCTAAGAAAACCGTGAATATGCCAAACACGTCTGGAATGTTGATTTTAACCAATGATACGCGAAATTCTACTAACGGCAAGAATCTTCAGCGTAACCTCGAATCTGATTTGTCACAACACAATCGACATTTCGACATTTCAGGAATTTTTGTAGTGTTCATGGACTGTGGAACCTTATTCGATAGAAAGGAGAGCTATCTTGCTTTCCTCATCATAATTAATTTAACTGAAAATTAGACTTTATAAAAATATGACATTTTAAATAAAGCCGCTTATAATCGTTGCCAAAAGTTCTTGGGACACCAGACAAAGGTGGCCGCAAAATACACAGATTTTAATTCGGTCAGATATTAGGCCGGGTTCAAACTTCGAACTTTACATGTGCCGAATCTAAAACAATAGCTTTCGCTTATTTCATTACGTTCGGCGCTCTTGGTTCAGCACATTAAAAGTTCCATGCTTGAACTAAGGCCTCAGTATTCAAACGCGGCGGATCAGACATTTTTAGCCCCCGTTCTCCCTCGGACAATGTTGGCTGTGACTGGAACGATTCAGCATGTGGAGGGGGGGGGGGAGGCGGAATGCTTGTTTCTGTTTTGTTTTGTTTCACTGTTGCTTTTTTCATAATTAGAATAAATTTTTGCTATCAATCATTGGTAATCTTATTAGGACCAATAACAAAACCTTTAGTCATTATTCACATCGATGAACAAAAGCATGACGAGAACACAGAATTTTCAATCTATAAGATAGAAAGGGGGAGACGTCTGCGCGCAGGCTATAAGATATTGCAATGCATAAATAATACTGGGATAGCGTGACAGACTGCGTGACGCGATACGTAACACTTACAAAATTCAACACCAACAATGACAAATGTAAGGCAATTCGTTAGTAAGGAAGGTTACATTTTGACAATTATTTCAGTTAAGTTCGTTAGTGAAGCCAAAAAATGCATCACGAAAGAAGATGCAGGCACCTCATAACGTCATTGTTCACTTCCGCCAGTCCTGTTTTTGTCAAAGCAAGCATGAGTTTTCTTATTGTTGCACCTTCTCCATTCAGCTGACACCATCTTACTAGAGCCTTGAAGCAGCGTTCTTGGTCGTCGTTCTCTTCCTCTAATATTGTGTCAATTTGTCCTTCTTTAAGGTCGAGCTGTCTTGCCAGCCTCTTCCACAGGGATCCCACTCCTTTTGACACTGTGCGGGTGACCTCATTATTTGATTTTAGCTGTGCGATGACCTTTCGGCGAGCTACAAGGAAGTGAAAATTAAGAGCAAGCAGGTTTTCAGTAAGCCTGCATTTAGCTAGGCCGCAAATAACGCCCAGAGTGCGGAAAATCAGCATGTCAAAAAATTAACATTTAATTTAACGTTTGTATAAATTGGAGTTCATTCCGCAGCCAAAAACAGCAGTAGTTTACACTACCCTGTCGTTTGAGCAATACCAAATCTGTCAAAGTGTTGGACCAGGTCAAGATCCGCGAAACATATTCCGCTATGATGAGATAAACAACAAAATTCACTGTTTCTGGCGGCAACCAAGTCTCAGAATCATTATAAAATCATCCTCGGTCAGCAAGGGGAAAATGGTTGGGCGAGGGAAAGTCAAAACGCCCTTTTCTACTTTCCCTCATCCCAACTGTCTGTCTGTCTGTCTGTCTGTCTGTCTGTCTGTCTGTCTCCGAGGATGCAATAAAATGTGTTTTACAGGCAAGTGAATTATTAGTGTAATACAAGATCTCCACACCTGGTGGCTTATGAAACAGGGGTCATGAGGGGTGGGTTTCCCCACAACATTTTGTTAGTAAAGTAGAGTAGACCCCACCATCTGAATTACCGCCTCGTATTGAAACTCGTTTCTCTTGATCAATGTTGCTCAGTTATTCATTATACGCTCCCTCAAACTCCCGTTATCTCCAACAGGTTTTGTCTCCCCTCGAGTGTTTGAAACAGTAGGAGTCTACTTTACAGGAAATAAAATTATGTCAAATTAATAGTAAATAACTGAGCAACATCAACCAAGGAAATACACTGAAAAACGAATACGGTCTTTCCATTTACAGTGAATCAATCATTCTCAGATAAATTTGGTAAATAGTAAGACAATTGTTCGTGACGATTAGATAGAACTCTGGTCCACAATATCCTCCTTCTGTTGGAGAGTCGGGCCCGCTTGCTGTGAAAACGTAGTTATCTACGTGAATAAATATCAATTTTACCTTCTTGAAGGCGTTCAGCCACATGCATAGACCCTGATTGCGCTCTCAATACTTTAACGATAATTTCAAAACATTCTTCTTGGACATCAAAGTCCAACCCCGCTAGAACCTCAAAGAAATTCCTCAGTACTTGGGTAGGTGTCTGGTTACCACTAGTGAGGCGGTGAAAGTGTGCTTCGTAAGTCTCGTCTGTCACGAATGTCCTGCATGTTCCCAGCACAAGTGGAGCTGGAGCATCTGATAGTGTTTGGTCGTTTAAAGGAACGCCAAAAAACTCCACTGGTTTCTTCTGCAAAGGAAAGATGAAAAGAGGCCGAGATATAAGTACATCTGGAACCAAAATGCTGTAGCAGTATAAGCAACTAATAGTTTTTGGCTGTTTAAAGGAACGCAAAAAAAACTCTACTGGTGTCTCCTGTAAAGGAAAGTGGAAAAAAGGCCGAAATAAGTCAAATAAAAGTACATCTGGCACCAGGATGTAGTACTTCTGTTGACAGAAATAGCAGTAGTAATAGTAGTACGTGTCTCTGGAATGGCTCTCAAATGTAGCCTTGGTCTAAGCTGTAAGTTTAAGCACGTTTGATGTACAGCAAGGGGCTGCTATCAAAATTGCTGTTCAGTCATCACCTTTAACGTAGTGTTACAGCAAGCACGGTGCCAAAGTCCGGCGATCATGCAAGGGCGCTTTTTTTCTTCTCGTGAAACATTTCAGTTTACTTTTCTATGCATCTATTTTATGTTCGAAACAAAAAAATGAATGTACCTTTGGACTCAAAATACAACAACAAAAAAAGATGCTCAATAGGACTGTTTGTAAGTGTTTGTAAGTAGGACTCACCGTACGATCAATATTCAAAGTAGGCACTCTAATGTGTAATTTAGACAACAAGTTCAGTCTCCCAGTGGACTTCGGAGTGCTGCGAAACTCTACTTGGGAAAATTCTTGGTCACTGACTAAACGAACCAGCAGTTGAGACCTGTACTGAACATCTCCTTCAAACCTGTTTTTAAACATACATAGAGTACAATGGGTAACTTGTTTGTTGCATTCGTACATATACTGCAACAGAGGCTATTTACGGTACTAAAAAGAACAGCAACAGCAAGCTATTCTATAACCCCTCAACCAAAGACGTAACACTGGAGCTGTCTATTTTCTACGAGCTTGCATTTACTTTTAATTTATTTACACTGCATTTCAAACCTATAGCTACTATCCCTTGTTGAGTGCAATATAAGAGATGCTTTCTCGTCTCTTTAAAGACTCCCCGAATCAATAATTTATCGTCAATCCATAAAAGAGGCTAAAACTGTTGTAGAATTATCAGTGTTTCCCATCGTTATTTTCATAATGGAAAGAATTCTTACACTCTAAAATGGCAGGAGAACTCCGAGGGTCCACATCACACCCAAACATGGCCAGGTTTTTTTTTTCTTTGAACAATCCCGTTTAATTGTGAGTCTGATGTTCTCTCCCACGAAATTATTTACCAGTGCAAGGTTGATGACGGTAATACAAATTACAAAATATTGGCATCCTAAGCAGACGAACCATGCCCATTATAAACAGGAAAGGAAGATTAATGACAAGTCTTATCGTTGGTTCACTTAGCCTTCAAGTTCTTGGTCTAGTTTATCGTCTTGCCGTAATGATTTTTGTTTCGTGTGGTCATAACGGTAGCTATGGTATATTATTGAACTGTAAGCTAGCTCCCAGGTTAGAAACAAAACTAAAAAAGCTAGAAAGTAAAATTAAGAATGCAATTTATTGGAAGCGTTTTCAGTATACATGTGTTCAGTGGTTCTTTTAAATCCAATTGCTCCGGACCGTATAGGCTAAATTTGTTTTCACTTACATGAGATGAAAGTCGTCCATGTCCTCCGTATTAACTGGGCTGATCCCTCCTGATACAAACACAAACGCCTTGTCACGTCCTGGTATCATCTTTTTCCAAGAACTTTCCTCACTTGCTGTTATGTCTTTCCTTTCAAGCTCCTGTATTACCTCTTTTCTAAGGTCAGCGGGGCAGCATATCAGGTGTAAAACATCTTGGGAATGAAGACGTTCTGATGGATGAAAGTAAGCAAAGAAGTTCGCCAGTCTTGGCTGACTCCAAATGATGCTAGACAGGTAGTTAACAATTCCTGAAACACTGAACTCTATTTCGCCCCAGTCAAGAAAATAATGATATCTGGAAATAGATGAAAGAAATAGAAGCGAAAATGTATTGAAAATTAGCAAACAGAATTGTAGTTAATCAGTGAAACTGACTAGACGAACTCAGAAGCCATTTTACTCCCAAGAACGCCTGATAACAAAATGAACAATTTCCTTGATATTAAAAGGAAGTTGTCGTGAGGACTTGATGGGTTTGTAATCAACATGAATAGAGAAAGGTTACAGATTCGTACAATGGTCTCAGGACTGCCCTTGTAATTCGGGAAGTTGTCGTGCGGTTAGCGCAGGTTCAGCGGTCTTGTAACTATTTTTAAATAAAGTCTAATAACGTCTGAGTTCTTTCTAAGACTTCGCTTCGGTTATTATTTCCTTCGGCTGTTTGGTGAGTCACAAATTAGTGGATGGCGTACTGCTAGTCAAGCGTCGTTTATTATGACACCGCGGAGGGATTGTAGGAAACTGTCAGTGTTGGTCGCTTTCCTGTACATCACTATCTGCTGTTTTCTATCCTCGTGGCACGCTGAGCAATCTCTTTGGTTTCTTTAGTAAACTGTAAGTTAGTGTTTTGTCCGTTGCTCACAAACCCATCATTACAGTACAGTACCTACTTTACGGAATACTGCCAGCAACTCACTCTAGAAAGCTGGTTTACTAACTTTGAACAAATGCCCCCGAACCGGTGCCAACAGCCACCTGCACCATATAAACGACTTATCAACGATATCAGTAGACTGAACTTAATACAATGTGACTCACAATAGACGGATAGAAACACACCGATCGCTGTTTTGAGTCTTGGCCAACAACAACAGTGTTTTCACACTGATAGGTCAATTTCAATTATCCACGTTGAAGATGACGGCCGCTCACCCTAAGTACCAACACATTTGTCAATTTCACACGAATGTCCATTTGACTCACATAGTGTATAATATGTAATAGAAGATTTGTTTCCATACCCGGAGAAGCGTTCAACCTGGAAGCTAACAAACGTCCCATCAAAACTTGCAGGATTTGCAAGATCGCCAGTAATTTCAATCCATTGTTTACGTTCGCCATCGGTCCTCAAAAACAGCACCCTGACACGGCATATTGAGGGATCAGGAATTCCCTGCTGTTCCTCTTGAAATGAGACTGGCAGCTGAATTGTGACGGGCTTCAAAAACTCAATACTATCGGAGCAGACAATACGGAGTATAGGTCCAAGAAACAAGTTTTTGTCTTCAAATTCTTCATTTGGAACTTCCTGTACCTACAAGATTGCATCAAAATTAGTATTTTTGGCAGAAAGCCAAGGTGAGAGTAGTAAAAGCTGACCGAACTTTCAAAACAAAGTGTAACCAGTAACTCTTCGGAATCGTTAAAAGCAAATACATTCCTACTTACAAAATCATCGCAGCGTCCTTAGAAGGATTTTTTTACGTCTTTAGGTTGGAGACGATGTCAGGTTTACAGAGCCACATGAACTTAAATCTGATATTTTCAAAATGCCATTGCAAAAGCAGTTTGTTCCTTCCAACTAAGTATTAAACAGGTCCTGAGAGTTGCTTGCTCCGGATTGGAACTCCCGCTTTCCGATTTTGCACACTAATGCCCTAAAGGAGTTAACGGAATCATGCCTACCTTAAGATGCAAAGGAAACCTTGCTTTGGGTGATACAGCTTTTTTAGGGATCATAACAGTGACACCAGGATAATCAGGATGGGTGAAGGTACCACCACCGGATGTGATCGTATAAGAGGGCGACAGCTTGAGACGGCAAACTACTGCGTATGTCGAGCACTCAGTGATGTCCGTTTGTACAACGGGAAAGTAAAAATCCGGCATGTCTTCGGGAGACGGGTAGTCATCTTCAATATCTGTAACCAGTGCAATAAACACAATTTGTTTCGGCTGATTTGATATATAAGATGTAAGTAAAACCATGTAATTCATTAGCAGGATTGAGCCACACCACGGGAGTCAAAAATTTTTCGCTCCACTGGCAAAGATCAAATTTGATTCTTTTACCTTGCAGTCAAACCCGAAATTGGCTTGTCTGTTTTAACTGCACTCTCTAGCAACTTTGTATTACCCACTGACACGAGAACGTTCTTGCGCATGTTATACCTTGTGTTAATGAGTCCGACGTGGTTGCTTAAATTCCCTGGTGCTCCACTCGTTAAAAAAAGTTCTTTTTACCTTCTAAATGCCGTAGATCCTCAGTTTCACCCACGTCTTCCCATTCATTGCTCTCCTTGTTGATCAGCCTTTTTAGCACCAATTCGTACCCCTGAAGGCCAGGCGCACTGTGAGAGAGAACCAACTTTACCTCAGTGTTGAATTCCAAAAGTTCGTAATTGTTAGTGGATATTTCAATCACTCTGCTGACAACCGCTTCATGTTCCTGCAGCTGTGGGGAACAGGCACTGCATTTCCATCTGTGGACCACTATTGATGTGGGCTCAGACACAGCACCAGGAGGGAACGTTAGGTGAACAGCCCCTAGTTTGAGGTCCCAGTGCGTGCCTTCACTCGTTACTATTCCCCTGTAAGAGAAATCGCATACTGAAAAGCGTTTGCCCACTTGTGAACGAAAGGTATTTTTAGTAAACGTATCAGCAACGGCATTTTGCTTTATCACTGTTCTCCATATGCGTAGTAGGAACACTTTCTTTAACATTTAAGGTTCGTCGGTACCGTGTACTCACTCGTGTATCTTAGATTTGTCTAGGTCTTCCTCAACTACGTCTTCTTGTTCCTCCATTTGGAATTCATGGAGTTGTTGTGGCAAATTTTCGTCTCCAACGTCAGGGATCTGTTCGCTCACATCGTCAGCATTGCCATTGTCCTCCTCCTCCTCCTCCTCCTCCTCCTCATCGTCATCATCATCACCATCATCATCACCATCACTGGCGTCATCATCGTCTTCGTCGTCAGGAAGCTCTTGTGCTAATTAATTGCAACAAAACGTGAACTAAGTAAATTTAAGAATTCTTGTGAATTATTTCTAAACCTCCAAGCTTCCAAGTGTTACAAGAAATATTATTCAGTTTGACCACCTAAATGCGCCGTCACTTGTATAAATGATTAGTTTTGTTTTCTGCTCATAATGTGTTGTTGCCCCTCGCAAGGGTTTGACCTAGGAGCTATGAAATACGAGGAGGCATTAAACGTCTTCGTCTAAAGTAAGATTACAGTCCGTATACCAGAAAAAATTGTCATTTGAAGTAAGTGAGAGCACACTGTAGTATCCGGCAATGACCACAGAGATATCATATACGCCCACTAGGGTTGCAAGTATCAGAGTATCTGTTCAAAATCTTGAGTTTTCATGTTGTTGATAAGCAATGCCGTTTCTTGTACAACAAACCTGAACCTCAAGATCTGGTGATAAAAAAATTTTCATGATTGATCGCGAATGTGTGTCACCACCATACTCGAACCTCTTTAATACGCTCTCTTTCTTGAGAAAACAGATCCAGAGAAACCAGGATAGACACGCGAGGAAGTAGAAATGTTAGATAACCCGTGATAATCCAGAATATTTCCAGAAAACCCTAAAGTGATAGCAGAAAAGGGAAGTACAAAGCCAGGGTATCGAAACCACTCCATTTTGGTCTTATTCCTTTTTTCCTTATTTTCGTCACTCGATTACTTCTTTAAACCGTTACCTGCTGATAATTTGAGTGAACAAAGGATAAAGGTCAATCTGAGTAACCGTATTTTTTGCCTAATATGTAGACAACAGAATACAAGTTTGATGCAAAATTTGGTTATATTTCGGTACTATTCTATACGATCATCATACCGAAGTAACGCACAAAGATCGTTGATTTAAATACTACAAAAGGTCTTTAATAATGGTGTTTTGTAGTATTTAAATCAACCATCTTTGTACGTTACTTTAGTGTGATGATGGTACAGAATAGTACCGAAATACAACCAAGTTTTCCACCATCTTGTATTCTGTTGCCTATATATTAGGCACAAAATGCGGTTATTCGTATTGACCTTTATCCTTTACTTACTTCTTTCTTCTTTCCTTTATTTTTTCTTTCGTCATTTCTCTCTTTATTTAATTTTGAAAGAAAAAAACAAACCTGCTGGTCCAAACGGAAGAAAAGATCGTAGAGAAAATGATTTCCCTCGCTTGGATTCCTGTAAATGAACGACAAGAAAAAGTTTTTTTAGTAAAGTAAAGAGAAGCCAAGTCGAGACAAGTGAAGTGAAGTGAAGTATCATTGATAAAATCTCTTTTTATACCTGCCAACAGTTATTCCTTGACTCTGTCAGCAAGTGTTCAAAGAAGGTCGATGCGATTGGAGATGTTTAAAACCTACAAAACGTTATTTCCACATAACAGCAAGCAGCTACCAATGCAACAAGGCAGATATTGTAGCTTTATATAATACCTGCCCAGCCCTCTCTATTAAAGGCGAGCTAAATTACCATCAGATCCCACTAATCGAATCACAAAACACAGCTGGTACGAACTGGAACGTACACATGGATTGTAACCCTCCATTTTTCTTAAAGAGGGCACTGGCAATTTGGGACATTTATATACAGCCTTCAAGGCTCTATGCAACTGGCAGACCAATTTTATAATGGGTGACAATTTTTATAATGAGTAACTGAACTTAAGGGGTGGGTTTTCATTGGCTGCCTCGGGTCAAAAAAGTAAAACTCACTTAATAGCTAACGAACGAGCAAATAACGCAGAATTCTGATAGTCATGGCAACTTCAAGAAATAATGCGGAAGCGTTTATCAGTTAAAAGCATTGGGACTTCTGACGAAGCCATGTTTTTGTTTAAAACTATACGACTTGCTTTACATGCTATTTGCAATGCTATATCTTGGCTATTACAACTCAACTCTTCAGAGAAAACGTCTCTCGGGGGAGTTAAATTTAGTTGAGCTGGGTTGGGTTGAAGGAGTAGAAGGATTTGAGAGTTCTCAAAGATCAATAACTTGTAACGGAACCACAGTATTCTATCACCGTTCTTTGGCCTTACTTGGAATTTACTTTATTATAAATTCCCTGGTAAGACTACGGTGAATTAATGCCATACCTTCAGCAGTTCCTCGAACTTTTTCGCCTTTTCCTCGTAGTTAAGAGACTTAGCAAGGTCTACCAGTGTGGTGAGAATGTCAATTCTGTCTTGTGGTTTCATCTCTGACTTGCTCTTTTTCCACCGTTTTTCGTAGAATCTAAAGGCATCGCCTTTGTACTTCTTGTATAGTTCCTCTCTACGGAGTTTTTTGCACAATCGTAACAGAGTTTGTAAAATATCTTCTCTCACGTTGTAAGGAAGCTTTTCCGTGTCTGGGGAGTTCCACGCACCTTTGTAAAACCAAAGAGCTTCATTTTCGTATTTCTTCCTCGTTTGCCTATCAGCCACATCTCCGAGGCGTTCATTTATAGAATCAATGATCTTCTTGTTGGCGGGGGAGAACTCGAATCCTTCCAATCCTCTTTCTTCGTCCCAGCAACGTTGATAAAACTCTAACACTTCTCTCTGGAATGAATTCTTCCTTTCGCCTCTAAGCATCTCCTCATAGCTTTCGATGATTCTATCTCGTACTTCGCTGTGGTTCCCTTGCCCGAGAGATTTCTCAATCTCCCATGCTTCTTCGTAATACTCTTCGGCTTCATCAAAGTCCTCGAGACTTCGGCAAATTTCCGCCATTTGGAAGGCGCTCCGAGCAGTGTGGGGATGATTCCCAAGGATTTCTTTCCTTATCTCATATCCTTCTTTAGCAAACTCGGAGGCATTTTTGTACTCTCTCAGCCAACAGAACGAGTTGGCAATGTTTCTGTTAAAAAGAGCGATGTATAACATCCCTTTGATTTTGAGTTTCTTCGCGAGATCCAGAGCTTCTTTATAATATTCAATAGCCTTGCGAAACTCCTTCTGCCCTTCATAGACTGTTCCAATCTGACTTTTAAAAAGTGGCATGTCGAAGTGTTCCGTAGAACCAGAGAGTTCTTGACGCATTTCATACGCCCTTGTATAAAACTTGATCGCTTCCTCCGGTCTGCCTAGTTTGTTTTGGCAATTCCCTATTGCATTCAGACATCTGGAAGTGCTTGTGTGGCTTTTCAAGAGGTCTTCCATTAATTTCAGAGAACGATTTAAGAGTTTGAGTGCTTTTGGCCAGTTTCCTGCTCTGTAATAGATTTCACCCTCGACAAACAGGTAGGAACTTTTAGTAAGCTTGAAGAAATCCGTCTTCTTGCTCTCTTTCTGGACTGTGCTAAGTGACTCGTTTGCCTCCTTTAGAACTTCTGCTGCTCTCCGCCACCCTTCAAGATTTAGAACCTGCAAAGCTTCTCTGCATCTCATTTCTGTGCGTAACAAAGAGCCTATCGATGAAAGAATGTAACATATTAAATGAGCAGAATTATTTTTAAGAAACTTGTATGGTTAGTAACTGTTACATGTAATTAACTCAATACGTTACATGTAATCAACTCAATAAGCTATCGCTTATCGTTCTGCAAAAACAAAGGAGTTACGGAGCGACGTTTGACACATATTTCATCCAGTTTCCTGTAGAAAGCGGTTAAGGAAAACCAAGCATTGAAACGTATCCTAACGTTCAATTAAAGTTACATGAAAACTGATTTACTTACACCTTATTTAGTATTCTGGTTGTTAAACTCTTATGCAGGGCGACGAATGTGCTCATGATATCATGCTATTTTGTGTTCATTCCAAGTGCAGAGAATCTGAGCGAACTTCTTCATAAGAGACCCAGTTTGACACTATCGTTTGCTCAATCTACTCTTTCCGTAGACTCTGCTTTTCACATTGCGTCAGGGCTACGAGTCGGAGCACCTTGTAATGTAATCACCTCACGGATCCGATGGATTTATGCAATGAATTTGCATGCAAGAATTCAAGAGCTTCTAAATTTCAAACATTCGCCCTGTGTCTGAATTAAAAGAACTCTGGAAGACAGAGAATTGGACGGTTTTTGGCTACTGGACAGATTATTGGTCATGCCATGTACATTTATAGGCCTGCTTAACGGTTTTACAGATTCAATTAGTTATTGAATTACCGGTTCTCCAAAATTATATTTTGCGCAATCAAAATAAATCCTTTCCGAGGAAAATATTGATCAGTGCATTCTTCGTCACCAATTGTTCAACAACGGCAACCAACCTAGCAAGCATTCACTTAATGAAGTAGTTAATAAATTCATCAACCAGTTCATTAATTAAACGCTAATCACATCAGACGGTCAGCCAATCAGCCATTAAGTCACCCAATAGTAAGGACATGTATTAGCCAATCAAACAACTATTCATAATAAAAAATAATCCATTCATCAACCATTCAGTCAGTTGATCACATAATTTTACCCATTTATCATTCAATTGGTTAATCACTTATCATTCAATTGATTAATCCCTTATCATTCAATTGATTGATTGACTGATTGATTTATTAAATCATTCGATCAAAAAACGTTGTCCACCAGTCGATTCAATCAACAAATCAGACGGCCACTTAACGTAAGTGAGTAAACCTGCAAGTGTGGTCAGTGCCATTAACTGCTTGTATCATGATTGAAACCATTTTCGGTCATTTTCCAGTTTTGTTACTTTCATTGTTGTTTTTGTTGAGATTTGCCTTTGAAACGAAATCAGTAGAATCTCTTTCTTACCCTCCTTTCCATCTTCCTCTACCTTTTCAGCCCAGGAGCTAAAGATCTTCCTTCTCTGCTTTTCATCAAGCATGGCTTCAAAAAGATAACAAATCATCATTATTTCATGATGTTCCTTTGGAATAAGAAGGTAGTCGGACTTCAATGAAATGTCCAAGGCAAGTTCAAAGTTTGGTTTCTGAAAATCAAAGCTGTTGAAAGCTTTTATGTAATCCTTGTCCAAAAGAGCTGAGATGTCCCTCATCTGAGAAATAAAATGCTTATAAAAGTTGTCCCTGGCCCTCTGGTAACCTTTGATAAAAGCCTTGCTGTTACCAATACTTTTGAGAAACTTTCGCATCAAAGGGTGGATGTCGTACAAGAGCTCTTTGGCCTCTGTATCAGCCGATATCACTTTACTATTCCGCATCCCTTCCATTTGAATAGCAGCCTCGGAGGCGTCCACATCCAGAATCTTAGCCGCTGCCTCTACGGTAAAGGGACGACAAAACAGTGACACCGACACAGCGGACTCCTTAAGCTTTTTACTCGGAAGGAAATAGAACATTTTCCTCAAGCACGACATTTGCTCCTCATCGATCCCTTCGTCTTTAAAATCAAAGGTTTCTCTCTCCTGAGTATCATGGCCTTTAGGAGTAGGTTCGGCGCTTTGGGGCTGCGACTCTAGTTCGTGTTCTATGGTTCCAAGAAGCTTTTCAGCATCAGCTATCTCCTGCCTCAAGATGGCTGCCATGCCATTGAGCAAGAGTGGCTTTCCTTTGCACATCTCCACTAGTCTCTCTCTTTGATTGCCTTGAATGCTAGGGCCACCGTGCCTTTGAAGGAGTTCACCTGAAGGCGCTTTCTCCAGAGCTTTCACTTCGTGATTTTCAAGAACAAGAGTGACACCGTGACGGAACTCACTCCTTGATGTCAATAAAATCTTTAACTTTGTTTTTTCCCTACCAGGCTTTGGACCAAGAAGCCGCTCGAGAAAGGTACCAAAACCAGCAGTCTCCACATTTCCACCTGAGAACTGATCAACATTATCAAGCAGCAAAAGTATGTCTCCTCGGCTCTCTCGCTTCACTTGCTGCATTTTAGCAATGACCGGATTCGCTTCGTAGCTCACAATTTTCTGCTCCGATTTCGCCGATAACTCGAGCAAAACGTGAAAGTAAACATCTTTCATATCTTCTATTTCCCTTAAGTCGACTTTAAATTTGGTCCCTGTCCACTTGGATAATGCTTCGGTGGCAAGTTTTGTCTTTCCAACACCACTGGATCCGTACAAGTTAAGGATGCTTGATCTATCAGTTGTTAGCTTTGTCATGACATCGTTTAAGTCGCTATGTCTGCCGGTCAGTTCTTCTTTTACAGTTACCTCTTGCTGTCGGATCGCTTTGAAATTGCTAATCTTTGCTTCAATTCCCTCTTTCTTTGATGTTTTTGGAGTGACAATAAACTTCTCCAGCAGCGTCAGGTTGTCTTCCGAAACCAGACCCTGGTTTGCAAATAGATGTAGGCATGAGTATAAATCCTGCTCTCCTTGGGCCCTGAACTTCCCTTCAAAATTGCTCTTGATAGACGATACAGCATGCACTAGTTCATCTTGACTCAAATCAGCGGTGATATCCTTCAAAAGTTTGTCAAAACGAGGAGAAATCTCTCCAGTCGCCGAGACTGTTTCAAGCGACGCCATCCCACGCTTTATCTTCACGTCACATTGTCGTGACAGGCGGCCACGAGGCATAAAATTTATGCGGAAGTAATATAGTACAATCCGTTAAGAGGGTCGGTAGGTGATAACAAAATCGCTGATCATTATAGCGATAACCAAAACTAATCTCAAGAATAAAGGTGTCATTTGCAGTTGAAGTCGCAGATGAGGACACTCGCAGTATAAAAAATTTCTACCGAGGACTTGTCATTAAGGTAATCAATTCAGTAGTCAATCGAACAAGCGTTGCATAATCGGTTTATAATTATTGGCAGTCACGCTTAACTGTTCCATTTTTGAATTTCGAAAGTAACCTAACGTCACAAATTGTCTTGTTAATCAAGGATAGGAACTACTTTACAGGGAGCAATTTTTAGTCTTATTACTGACAAACTTTTTACCTTCGAAATCTGGATCGAATTGGAACATAGAATTCGAAATGCTGGTTATGTTGGGGACAGTCGGGCGGGAACCCGAGAGAAAATGGGGCTTGAGGTACACTGGGAGTCAAGAAGAGAGGGGTTGGAAATCGCGATTGGCTATGGAGCGGGAAGCAGGAGAAATAGGAAAAATTCACACAAAGAGGTGGGAGCCATCAAAAAAGGACAGGATGTGGGTTTAAAGGGTACGGGAAACGGGAAGTTTGTTCACCCTACCCCCCTCCCCCCCCCCACCACTCCGTTATTGTACGTACTGGGAAAAAACGGGTAGGACAGCTCAATCCACGTGTGCTCACTAACGCGAATCGAAAAGGTCTCCACAAAGTTTAAGACACCAGCCGCTCTGAAATATTGGGGTGACCAACAATAGCCAAAAATGTTGTTTTCCAAGGTTTCCGGTTGACTGTGGAAATGTAGGAACCGTTTTCTGAGTTCTTGGACTGCTTCAGATTGAAGAACATACAAATGAATTCCAACGAAATACTGCGATGTTTTTGGGCCAAGATCTGGCGTGCAAACTGCGCGCTCTGAGAACAAACAATCTGGGGCGCATGCGAATACGTAGGCTCAGTCTCCAGCCGTGAGTGTCTCGATGGGCCCGCGATTCTCGCCTCCTTCACGGCTGGGCGCACAGGTTTGGTTATTGTTTAGACTGGCCAATCAGAAACAAGCCCCCTAAATTTGCCGGGCAGAATGCGCGACATAATTTAGCGGGATTTCGTCTTTCCCTTGAAATTTCACACTTTTAGGAGGACGTTTCAGGCATACTTTTCGCATTTCGCTTTTTTTCAAGACGATGGGAAAAAAAACAGATAAAATTTAAGCAAATGACGTGTGGATTGTCTGCATAATAATTAAAATTGTAATGACGTCACGGACATGCAACCAAGCCCGTGCGCCCAGCCGTGAAGGTGGCGAGAATCGTGGGCGCATCGAGACACTCACGGCTGGAGACTAAGCCTAGCGAATACGGAGAGTTACAATGGGAAGAGATGTCACCGGTGTTGAGTGTCGGGCGCGACAATTCACATTCCTTACGGGTAAGTGAAGCTAGCGAAAGACAATGTACAGTTTCGGCGCTTCCGGCGCGCCTTGCGAATATGCGCATTTTGCCAAAAAAAGCGACTTTTTACAGTCTACAATACCTAAACCAATAAAAATTGTTGTCAGAAATTTTTTTCGCGTTAAAGAAAGTTTTAATTTGTTGAGGGTGGGGGGGTGAAACCACTATGGCATTTGATTAAGAGAATGACGCAGAGAAAACGATACCTGCACAGGTAAAATTTTATTGATCAAGATTCTTAAATAAAATAAAAATATAATGAATATGCAGCTTACAGTAGGTCAACGCCTGCAATTCCGTTTCCAGAGCCCGTGATACCTTCATTCAATGAAGTTTCCGGTACGACGTTGGGGAACAAAGGGCAACAATCAGTCTCCTCCCCAGATCTCACATAACATCGTCTGTTTCAACCGCTGACCAAACTAATTCTAGGCTCCGAGTAAAAAGAAGGTGAACCTTCAGAGCTCTCTAGCTCCTCTTTTGTGCATTCATGCGCAGTCATGGTATGGGTACGAAAATGACAACCGTACGATGCTTTTAGAAGGATCTGGAAATAATAATAGATAAAATACTGAACTCAAATTATTAAAACGATAAAGGTAAATGTAAATAAATTCGTAAAAATAGCGCATTCAAACTGTTAAATAAAATCCTGAACTCAGTTTGAATCGATAAGAGGATCAAGACCAGGATTTAAGGCCCCGTTCACACTAATGCATTTTATGCGGTTTTTTCCGGCGTCCCCACTAAAGCAGTCGAAAAGGGAGATGTTGATTGATAAAGACGGAAACTTTCGGAAACACTTTTTAAAGTGCAGACTTATGAAAACGGAGGTCCATCGCTTTGTTGTGGACAGTTAAAAGAGGAGCTTTCCAAAAGCTCTGACGTCACAGCTAATTATGCAAAGCCCTGTCTCTCGCGCAGTTCAGGGGAGCTTCTCGATATATCAACGAAACAATATACAGCAATATCTTGTTCTTTTTACCCAGTAACGTTTATTTCTTTCTTTTGTGTCAGTCGTTTCATGGAATGCTAACTAATTGTTGATGATATATCGAGAAAGACGAAAGGTCCGCATCTTTCGATGCCCGTTTTCCTTTCCCTAGGTGTGGACGCAGTTTCTACGCCAAAAAAGCTTACTTTTGTTAAACATAGAAATGAAACAACCATTCGATTAGCTAAGTAAACAAATCCTTGCATATAAAAGGTCATACGAAAGAGGAATTTTTATTTGTCACAGTTTTAGGTTTTCTTCCGTTTCGGAAGAAAAGCTGAAAAATGGAGAGTAATTCAACAACATAAAGGCTCCTCTTGATTAAACGAGCCCTCGAATTACCTATAACATCCCCACTGAACGGTCAGAAGAGAAATAACTACCCTTGCCATTATTGTTAAGGAGTATTCAGAAACTTTAGAAAATTCAACGTGCATTTGTTTCCGCCAGGAAGCCAGGGGACTTGTGCACATGCTCAAGAGCTTTATTTTAAAAAAGGGGGGCTCATGCCCATAGTCTGGTCTGCCGTTTTGTTTGTTTTCTGTTTGTTTGTTTTTGTTCAGAAGCTTTCTTCAGTACAATTCTCCTTGAGAGAACCTGAATAAAGAGAAAATGAAACTTAATCGTCTGACTACTGCACTAGGATTGAGGCAATTAAACCAGTGTTAGTAATTGGTCCTCAGCAAAACACTGTACCAACTAGTACAGCTGTACTTGAACTAGGTCATCAGTTCTTTCTTTCCTTGTTTTTTTTGGTCAAACATCTCAAGACTCGTGTAAAGATTGACCACAATGCTTTTAATCTGTTTTAGTCTTACTCTGTAAGACTGTGTGTACATGTATGTAAATTATACAGTCTCTACCATCACCTATCCTACTTCACTCCCAGAAGAAAAAAACGGAGGCATACATGAAAACCTGCCACTGAATCAGGTGCTATCTAACAATAATTTACAAAGTGACATTTGGAATTTTTGCATTTTGCGGAGTGAACAACCTGGCCTATACTCTGACTATTAAATCAGTCTATAATAGCAACAATGTCCCCGTTAGAGTTCCGACTTCTGAAGCTGAACCAAAAAGGCCAATAACTGTCAGAGAACCGGCTGCTACCTGAAAAGAAAGAAAGGAAGTAGTGTAATGTAAGCAAAATAACACACGGAAAGTGTTATAGTTAGATGTAAATTATAGCTACAATACTCAAATTACTGTCAATCTACACCCTCTGTGACCAGCGTTTTGGGGATTTGAATCAGGTCTCCAAATGTGGAGTTGGAATGAAGAATTACACCTTACATTACACATTTCTTGGAACTTTGCAATCTCACAAAGCACTTTCAATCCAAGCAGTAAAAGCTCTAATGAGCCCCCTTCTCTATTAACTGCCTTCTCTAATGAGCCCCCCTCCTCCTTGTGGGGCATCAGATTTTGTCATTAAACTCTCCTAATCTCTGTTACTGTATTTACTCGATTAGGCACCTCCCCAGATTAAGCGCCACATATAACAGCAAAAATATTAAGGAGCGCAGCCTTCAAATAAGCACCACATTCATTCACAACAATGCAGCACTTAATCAAAGCATCATCAGAAATGAATCCTTTGAATGTGACAAATCTAGGCCTTCTGATGTGGAGTGAGGAGGCACATCAGATGATGCAGCTTTTGGACTTGGATCATGAAGGGGACAAGACAGTGACATTGACATTTTGTAAAAATACCACAAGAATTTTTTTGCCACCAAATGGAGGCAGTGAATGACATTTAAAACATGTTTATTTGTTGTTAACATTTGCTTGTTATTGTTTACAAATGTTAACTACGATTTTTAAATAGTGCCGCCTTCAAATAAACACCACCCCCGAGTAAGCACTGCATTCAAAACACTAAAAATTTAAAGAGCGCGGTGGTGCTTAATCAAGTAAATACTGTAAGCCACACTTCATCCCCAGTTGGTGTATTACTCTAAAGGCTAGAAAAATTCATAATGTTGACTGGTCTATATTGATCTAAAAACTAGGTTTTAAGATTAAACGTTTAAACATTTGAAATACAGTTCACGGGGCCTGAAATTAAATAAGCCCCCCTCCCTCCCCCAGGGGTCTAACACAACTTTTCCGGTATTCAAAATACTGGTCACGCATGACAGAGACTGACAGTAACAATGATTTCTTGGCCATTGATTAACGTGACAGGAGATAGGAACCCAGGAAAAAGGGAGTGGTAACCATAAAAAAATGTCACTTGTGAAACAGGGGGGAATGAAAGAAATGGGAAGTTGAGATATTCTGTTTCATTTTGCAAATAGTAATCTTGAGCACAATCAAGGAGCAAGCTGCGGCAGGTACATGCAGCTCTAGTTAACTGTGTGCAAACTTCTCCCCTTCCTTAAAATTAGCCTAAAATAGCAGTGGAAAAACTTAATCATATCTTTCCTATTTGTGAATAAACTCCACTTCAATGTTAAACAACTTTTTCAAGATATTGCAATACAACAAAAAGAGATACATTTTCAGTTTACAAGTACATCAAGAAATCTTAATAAATATAAATTAAATAACACAAACAGTAGACAAAATTAATGGGGGAACACAATATCAGGGTTAAAACTTGGCGGTCGCACGGTCGCCCGTGGCGATTAAAAAGTGTCCAGGGCCACTAAAAGTTGAGATTTGATTGCCCGAAGGGCGAGTATGATTTGAGAAGTACGAAAAGAGTAGCAATAACAACAAAAGAAAATGTTCTTTCATTGGAGTACCTTTCTTTTCTTTTCTTTCTTTCCTCAACTCTAAGTTCATCAATTGTAGTAAAAGTTAAGTTCTAAAGTGCAAAATTCAAAGTCATTCTTGATCAAGTTTTTAGACCGCTCTGATATGTAGATGCCATTTTGAATTTACTGACACGAGAATCCACACATACCCAGAGTTCAATGTGGTATGTTTTCAAACATGAATATGCGGCAAAATCACTCAATACTGCGCAATATAATAGACTTACTTTTCACCTGAATTCAAAAGCAATAGAAAGAAACTGAGAATCTTGATACTGAAGTTTATAGATGTTGACAGGATTATTTTGTCCGTATTTGGAAAATAATGGCCCAGTTTTTCTTTGGGAGTTTAAGGACCAAGTCAGAACCTATAGGTGTCAAAGAAAAGAGCAAACAAGAACGAGACGAATGATCCCCACCACAGATCGAACAGAGTTTCTATTACTATAACAATTTTAGCAATTTCTCGACAGTACATTGGCAAATGTGAGCTTTCAAGACAAAGTTAAGATCAAGCAAATTTCTTTTGGCGTTTCAGTCAAACACCCTACTAAAAACCATGGGCTCAAACAGTCGTGAGGCGTTTATTCGAGTAAAAATGGTTTAAATTCTTTTGTGTGTTAGTAGAGGAAATTTGAGGGCTACTTTATTTTGGCCTGGGCCACTAAGAATTCGGGGATACTGGCCTGAGTGGCGACCAAGCACTGAAGTTAATTAATTTTTAGCCCAGCAATATAAACAAAAGTCTGTTTTTTTTTTCATTTAAAAAACTTACATATGTATAACATCTTTTTGCATAGGCAAGGCTGGTGCCTAACGGGCACCCGGTCGCCAGGGGCACCTAAGTTGTACATGCGGGCGACCAAATTTCTGTACAAGGAGCCCGCACGGGCACCTATAAACCTGAGATTATCTTGGGACAATGGCCCCTACGTCCCGATAAATTTGGTTCTATTAGCTAAGCTTTAAACAATGGAACTATTTATGTATTTGGCTTGGAGCCATAGATGGTAGAATTCTTCAAAAACCCGTAACAAAAGTGTTAAAACAGGGAAAGTTTGCGAAGCCATCGTTTGTCTCCTGTTGGCAGTTGGAGACTGGGTACAAAATATGGAATATCAAAATCATGCGCTATTTTGCTGCCCCAGGCATTTGCAAGTGATCACGCGCTGGCAGCAAGGAAGACTGTTTTTCTTTTTGTGAGAAGAACGGGTAGATAACTTGTGTGCTATCGCCTCAACGTCCTTGATATTCGATTTCATGTACAAGTTCGCCCTGAATCATTCATCATTTTGTGATCTCATTATATTCAAATAAAGAAACCTTACGAAATTGGTGTAATCTTTACTTTGCTGCACGCGTTCAAGTGCTAATTTCTGCGAAAATCACCAAAGGTTTCCTTGGCTTTAACGGAGTATAACCCGATGGCAGCGATGGAGTTCTCGCAACAGGAACAGGTAAAATGTATAAAGTTGCTTTTCTCGATTTCTTTATACGAAAATATATCTAAGCTTCCAGTCTCGATAGCAATTTGAAACCCTTACAAAACAACAAATCTTCCTTATGCAATGCAATTGTATCGTATATTTAACAACGTTTTTTAAACTAGTGTAGTATTTCGATTATAAAATAACCGTCCCACTTTCAGAGACACGATCTACTGCTCCTGTGGTCCATGAAGTCACCGATTTTGAGTTCAAAGATCATGAAACCGGGATGACAGATTATTAATTCAATTTGATATTTCCTGCGCAATTTGCTTTTGTGATTTGATCATTTGTATACAGAAATTTCTCGCTAAATTTGACTTTATAAAAATACTAGTATGTTTTGTTTGTGTGCAAAAACATAACCTTTTGCATCTGGATGTCAGGTATGGCACGAAGTGAAATGGTTGTGTGGAAATCGAAGTCAAACTGAAAATGTAAGCATGCCACTGTGACCTATGGTCTAGTTTCACTGTCAAAGAGTTACAAACACTCCCCATCAACTTGAATGACAAAAAGGTAAAGTTACAATGATTAAAAGTCATTCAGGAGGCAGTATAAGACGTATGTACTCATACAAATTTTTAGCGGAGCCTACGGCCAAAGCCCGCCAGCAGAGCTCCATTGCTAAGGAAATTTGGTAATCTATCGATCCGAAGAATTTTGGTTGTGACGTCAGCGTATGCCCGTACAGACTCTGGGGGAGGGGGAGGGAAGTCCCAAGGCAACCCAACCGGGAGTGGAGAATGCCATCTTTTCTTGGCGGGAAATTGCGCGGTGCTCTTGGGCAACCGGCATTTTTCTTGGCGGGAAATCGCATGACCATCGTCGCTTTTGAAAAAGAGGTTTCTTTAAAAAGTTTAAGTTTATTTAGCAAAACGATTGTTCCACGGTACTGTAGTTTTAAACTTGAGAAAAAAACATTTAATACCTATAAATGGGAAGAAAAAGTTCAAAAGAATAGTGGTAGTAGGTGAAAACTTCAAGTTACGAAAGCTGCCTTCAAAGGACCTCATCGCGTTGTTTTCTTCACGGCGGAAAGCTTGCCTTGTTCTGAAACACAACCGAGTAAGTGAAGTTTTTAAAGGGTTTAAGGTGCATGATTTTGAGTATTTATTACGGTCAAAGAAATTACATTTTGAAATTGAATTTATGTCATTAGAAATGTGTCATTTACTTTCAACTTCAAAAAATTATTAGAAAACGAGCTCAGATTTGTGACAGATGTAGTCTTAGAATATTTTGCCATGCTGGAAGCGTAACGCGAATTGCATTTAAGTATAAACTTACGGGTTTTCGAATAAACTTTTTCAAAAATGATTTCTCTGTTTATTATTTTGTGTTTTTTAATTCATAACAGTAGGTCAAAGCACAGTCGCAAGGCAACTGCACAAGCATCACTTACGGTGAATAATTGCTTTCAATTTTAACTGTCGGATCGGTTTGTGCAATTGTCGATTTTCTTGTCCTAGAACTTTTCACTAGTAATAATCTTTTAAGCGAAGCAGTTGTCGGTTTAAGACTATTTTATCCGAAAAGCTTCCGAAAAACAAGTTTTTTTGCGTTCCTCAAAGCGCCTAACTTTAAATAGGCTTACTTCGCATCCGCAAAACTTATGCCATAATTTAAAGCGTGTTTGGTGTTTGCTCATTTTCAATCTTGATGGTATAAATTTTGACCAGACTAATAGGGGCAGTTCATGTTATTTGTTAACTGAACATCCGAACGAGATGAAGATAACCCATTTACTTCAGAATAAGTTTTATTTTGTTGTTGTACATGAGCGCCGTTTCAAGTTCATTCAAGCCAACAGCCAATAATCCAAGGAGATTTGACAAGCCTTGACAGTTAATGACAGGATATGGAAACGTTGAAAAAACCAAACAAGACTGCTCCTGAGTAAAATATGTGTTCAGTTTGATGCCCGAAAAAAAAATTAAGCTGTGCCCAGCCTCTAGAATGACCTTTCGAGCTTGGTTTTACAGAACAGATCCTCTATTATTGGAGGACAATTCGGAACACTTTCGGGCTTTGGACAAAAGAGATTTAGTTTGTAACGCGTCACGCAAGGACACAATGATGTAATCGTTTCCGTTTTTAATAGCCAATCAGACGTTCTGTTTATGATTGACAGATTTCGCGAAGTTGAGCCGAGCACGCGGTGCTAAGGAAGAGAGATTTGTTTTTCGTTCGAGTAGTGAACTGAAATGTAAAAGTTCATAATTAAATCGTTTTGGAATCGTCCTTTTGGAGTGGTTTTCTCTCCCCTACATTTTTTGGCGACCACGACGGGAGACTGGCTATTTTAATACCGAATGTAGTAGTTATTCAGGAAAACTGTTGGAGTGTTTACCGTCGCAAGTTAACCGTGAGGAATTATAATTTGGCCGCTTTCGCTCAAGATGACCGATCAAGAAAACTTAACCGCCGATCAAGCACTGGGGACCGATACCGAAGAAACCGAGAAAGATAACGACGACGAAACGAAACTGGAAAGAGAGAAGGAGCTCTTGAAGCTAAAACGAGGAAAGCGACAGAGGAAAACCGAAATGACGAAGATTCGTCACCACATGGAGAAACTGTGCATCACGTCGAAGGATGCGATCGCTATTGAAAAGGACATAGAGCAGTTATGGTCGCTGTTAGATACAACATTGGAAATTTTAGACGAATTGAGCGTCGTGTATTTGGAAAATGGGGATGTAAAGAGTCAAAACGCCGCCATAGAAGAAAGTCAATCGCTTGAATTGGAAATTCAAGCCGCGATTGAGAAAGCCCACGAGGCCGTGAAAACATGTGTTCAAAATTCCGCCGTGACCGTGAGTGCTTTGCAAGGGACGTCGGCTTCCAATTTAACTACGCCAATCGTTTCAGAGGGACAGCTTAGTTCGGGCTCGCCGCCGACAAACCTCCAAGGAAATTACAGTGGTCACGACGACACAGGAGCTTCTGGGGTTTCGCCAGGAGGAGTCTCCGCGAACAATCGTTTGAAACCGTTGAAAGTACCGACTTACGGAGGAGACAAGACGAAATTTGAGGAATTTTGGGGGCTGTTCGAGAGCCTAGTGGATAAATCTAAGGAGCCAGCCAACCTGAAAATGGCAAGATTGCGTCAATGTTTGTTCGGAAACGCCCTTGAATCCATCAGAGGCCTTGGAATTTCCGAGCCTGAGTACGAAGAAGCTAAAGAGATTTTACAGTCCAAATTCGGGGGTCAGCGTCGTCAACTGCGGGCCTACATGGATCAGCTGGAGAAGATGGCATCACTGCGGAGACATGATGTGCAAGGTTTTGAGAAGTTTGCGGATCTGGTTAGGATAACTGTAGTGAAACTGCAAGCCGAAGGACGCGAAGGGGAGCTGGGGGAAGGAACCTTGCACAGCCTGCTGGTCAAAAAGCTTACAGAAGACCAAGTTCAAAAGTATAGCCGTTGGTTGCAAGAACAGAGCCGCGAGCGATCGGTGCTATGCTTAAAAGACTGGCTCAAAGAAGAGGTGCGAATTCAAGTGGAAGCAATGGAGATGTCTTATGGTCTAGTAGGAAAAGAAAAGTCAGAAAATGTTCAGGTGCCAAGCAAGACTAATTACCGTCCAAAGTTCCGCAATTTCCATATAGGGTCAGACTTGTCAGGAAGGAGCAAGAGACCACCTGGGTGGCAAAACCAGTTAAACCGCAAGCCCCCCTGTGCATGTTGTGGTTCCCCTTATCATGGAGTATGGTCGTGTCCGGACTTTCAACAAAAGAGCTATGATGATCGCTGGCAGTTTGCAAAGGATAAACGGTTGTGTTTTCGGTGTTTGGCTGGAGATCACCAGGGTAGAGCCTGCACCAAGTCACACATGTGCCAAATTGATGGTTGCCGGGGAAACCACCACCGCCTCTTACACGAAAGTCTGCCTGCTATCAGCCAACCCGTGGATGCCGCACAGTCAGTGGTTGAAGGTAATGCTTATCCCTCACTTAGTGCACGGGAGGGGGCAGCCAGTCCACCGGCATCACCCGAAGGAGAAGGCGGTCCTGCATTGCGAGCTATGACGACATGCAACTCAATACGCCTACATGAAGCCTATTCGCTGCGAACCATTCCGGTATGGGTAAAGGCACAAGGAAAGAAGGTCAAAGTGAATGCAATCCTGGACGATGCCTCAAACGAGTCCTTTCTGAATGAAGAAGTAGCCGGAGCTCTTGGGTTAAGGGAGTCTTACCAAACAGTCAAAGTTCATGTACTGAACAACTCGGTCGAGACATTTCAAACCATGCCATTGACAATCGAGATTGAAAGTGTGAATGGACAGTTTAAGAAGGAAATTGAGGTGAAGACTTGTCCCCGCAACGTGACCGGGAGCTATCAGGTTGAGAATTGGAGGGCAAGTCAAGACAAGTGGCCTCACCTTGTCGAGTGCGATTTCCCATCGCCAGCAAAGGACGGACTGGTGGACTTGTTAATTGGGGTCGACAATGCTGATTTACATTATTCTTTTGTGGATGTCCGTGGAAGAGTGGGTGAGCCAGTTGCGCGTTTGGGTCCACTTGGTTGGACTTGTATTGGGCGTCCGGATGGAAGAGTGGAGTCGGGAACTAGGACGCACACAATTAGAACACTGCTAACTCGAGAAGCTGGACCGGTTTACGGAGCTGGAAGTTGTTGTGAGTTGGATCAAACTCTAAAGCGTTTTTGGGAAATCGAGAACTATGGAACTGAACCGAATGTGTCAATTGTTTGTACTGAAGAAGAGAAATTGGCTCTGGAGAAAGTCAGCAGTTCTGTTCATTACAATAATGGGAGATACAGTATCGCAGTGCCATGGAAAGAACAGAGGCCACAATTGCCAAACAATCGACAAGTGGCAGAATCCCGACTTTGTAGCACCGAGAGAAACTTGACGAAGAAGGAATTTGTCGAAGCGGAGTATCAGAAAACCATTGAGACGTACATAGAGAAAGGATACCTTCGCAGGGTTCCTGAAAATGAGCCGCCACCCCCTGAAGTCTGGTACTTGCCGCACTTCCCTATTGTTAAAATGAGCAAATCTACAACCAAAGTAAGAATTGTCTTTGATTGTTCTGCAAAGTGCAATGGCATATCCCTAAATGATGTCATTCATGCTGGACCAAAACTGCAAAGAGAGCTGTTTGATGTTCTGATTCGTTTCCGCCGCAACCCGATCGCCCTTGTCTGCGACATCCAGGAGATGTACCTCCAAATAGAAATCAAAGAAGAAGATCGTCCATTGTTCCGAATTCTGTGGCGAGACGGAGAAACAGACCGCGAGCCAGATGTGTACGAGTTCTGCAGAGTTGTGTTCGGGAAAAACTCAGCCCCCATGGAAGCCCAGTTCATTGCTCAGGAAAATGCCAGGCGTCACCGAACAGAGTATCCGTCAGCTGCCGAAACTGTTCTTCAATCCACTTACATGGATGACTCACTTGACAGTGTTGAAGAGGATGAGAAAGGGATTGAGCTTTACCATGAACTCAGTGCTCTGTGGGCAAAAGCAGGTATGCATGCCCGGAAGTGGGTATCAAACTCAGACAAGGTCATGGCAGTCATACCGGAAGAAGACCGAGCCACAGAAGTGAACATTAGAGACAACAAAGCTACAGTCACTAGCACACTTGGCTTACAGTGGAACAGTACCGAAGATGTATTCGTAGTACCTGCAATCCCAGCACCGTTTGACTATCCTATTACGAAGAGGAGTGTTTTAAAGAAGGTTGCAACAGTCTTTGATCCACTTGGCCTGATCAGTCCTTTCATTGTACAAGCAAAGATTATGCTTCAAGAACTGTGGCATCGAGGATATGACTGGGATGAGGAAGTTGAAGATGAAGTGGCTAATCGCATCCAGAATTGGTTCTCACAGTTGCCATGTTTAGCAAATGTCAAAGCTCCCCGTGGCTTACGAAATCAGCAACCCGTGAAGAGCAGGGAAGTGGTGACCTTTGTTGATGCGTCACAGCAAGCCTATGGAGCTGTATCGTACTTACGATGCGAGTATGCAGATGGTTCAGTAACCAGCCGATTGATAGCCTCGAAGAGTAAAGTTGCTCCACTTACACCTATGACGATACCTAGATTGGAATTAATGGGAGCTATTGTGGGGTTGAGGTTAACCCAGTCCGTATCGCGAGCTCTAGAAGTACCGGTAAAAGCTGCAACCTTTTACTCTGACAGCACAGACGTGTTATGGTGGATTCGTGGAAGGGGAAGAGATTTCCGGCCGTTTGTTGCAAATCGCATAGGTGAAATACAAATCAGCACAGAACCAGTACAATGGCAGCATGTCCCCACCGAACAAAATCCTGCAGACCTGTGCTCCAGAGGAAGTAGTCCATCTGAACTTGCCGAATCCCCTTTGTGGTGGGATGGCCCCGAATGGTTGCGTAAAGAGAAGGATGCATGGCCTAAGATGCAGCAGGCAGACCGTCCAAAGGTCATGCAGGAGATGAAAGCTGTGAGAGAACAGGAAAGGGAAATCTCCGCACACGTGACCGTACAGACCAACCCAATTCAGAATGTCGCCAAGCCGTGTCAGGAAACCAACCGTGCAAGCTGGAGGTTGGATCCAAAACGCTTTTCAAGTTGGAGTCGATTAGTTGGTGTTCATGCAAGAGTGAGAAGAGCTCTCCACAATATGTCGAAGAAGGGTGAGAAGCAGACCAGTAAAGTGTTGTTACCGCATGAGATCAGAGAGGCTGAGGAAGAGGTGGTGCGGTCCTGTCAACGAGAAGCTTTTCATAATGAGTACAAGGCATTGGCATTCGGGAAGTCCCTACCGCCGAAGAGCCCACTTATCAAGCTGAACCCCATGCTTGATGAAGATGGTTGCATCCGTTCAAATGGAAGATTGCAGTTTGCCGAATACCTGCCATATGATGTGCGATTCCCCATGGTATTGCCTCGAGGACACTGGGTTACCAAACTTATTGTCAAGCATTATCATGAGCAGGCCAACCATTCAGCAGGCACTAACTTTGTGTTGTCCCAAGTTAGTGAAAGATACTGGATAATAGCAGCACGTGAAGAGATTCGAGAATGGGAAGGAGAATGTAATACTTGCAAGAGAAGGAAGAACAAGACTTCTAAGCAGATCATGGCTCCGCTCCCGAAGATCCGCCTCAGGTTTACCTTTCGTCCGTTTGACCAAACAGCTGTGGATTATGCCGGGCCGTTCACCACTGTGCAAGGACGAGGTGTGCGCCGACAGAAAAGGTGGCTGTGCTTGTTCACCTGCTTATCAACCCGCGCAGTTCATTTAGAAGTAGCATTTGGCTTGGACACTGACAGCTTCCTTAATGCCTTCACAAGATTCACCAGTCGACGAGGTGTACCGACGGAGATGGTCAGCGACTGCGGAACGAACTTCGTGGGAGCCGTCAGCGAACTGAAGGAACTCGTCAGTCAGTTGGATCAGGACAGGATTCAGCAGATCACCGCTTATAGAGGCGTGAAATGGAATTTCAATCCGCCAGGGGCACCGCACTTTGGTGGCATCCATGAGGCCATGATCAAGTCAGCTAAGAAGGCCATCTATGGGATACTTGGGACAAGTGATGTCACTGATGAGGAGCTAATTACTGTTGTTGTTGGAGCGGAAAGCCTGGTCAACTCCCGACCTCTTACCTACCAGTCTGCTGATCCCAGAGATGTTGTACCGCTTACTCCAAATCATTTTCTGCATGGACAGTTGGGCGGCCAATTTGCACCTGAAACCGTTGACACCACAGATTTTAGCCCACGCAAGCGTTGGCGTAAAGTTCAAGAAATTATCTCTCAAGTTTGGAGGAGGTGGCTACAAGAGTACCTGCCATTGCTGAGTCCAAGGCCGAAGTGGACAGAAGTGGTTAAAGATTTAAAGAAAGATGACGTAGTGCTCGTATTAGATCCCAAGCTACCCAGAGGACAGTGGCCTCTTGGACGAATCACTAAGACCTACCCAGGAAGAGACGGGCACACCAGAGTTGCAAAGATCCAGTGTGGGACAAAGACTGTAGTAAGGCCCATCCACAAACTGGTGCCCTTACAGGAACACTAGAACATTATGTACAAGTGAACATTCATTTGGTTTTGCATTTTTATTGTTAGTTTCTTGAAACATCTTTTTTGGAACAATCACACTGTTAGTTACCTCCCAGTGTGGGGAGGGGGAAATGGACAAAAGAGATTTAGTTTGTAACGCGTCACGCAAGGACACAATGATGTAATCGTTTCCGTTTTTAATAGCCAATCAGACGTTCTGTTTATGATTGACAGATTTCGCGAAGTTGAGCCGAGCACGCGGTGCTAAGGAAGAGAGATTTGTTTTTCGTTCGAGTAGTGAACTGAAATGTAAAAGTTCATAATTAAATCGTTTTGGAATCGTCCTTTTGGAGTGGTTTTCTCTCCCCTACAGGCTTTTTGAGAAACACTTTTCGAAAGGGAACGAGCCAAAGAAAGCCCCGAAATATATTTCAGAGCGAAAAGTTTCAGGACTATTTTTGAGACACGAGCACCAGTTTATTCCTTGGAGGCTCCGCTTTTAGGCATGGCTAAATCTATATAATTTTATTATAGTTTAAACTAAAACAGAAACTTTTACTTGGATACATTTGATAATTATCCAGAAGCCAATGCAGCTTTCTGTTGCAGATATTTCAACCATCCAGACTAAGGCTAATAGCATGCAGTGATGTTCTGTTGTTGTTTTATCTGCATTAAATATGTATACAAATAGCATATTAAAATAAGATTGTAACATTGTTAGCAAATTTCATAAAGACTAAGCTGTGAAACACTCTGTTGTTAGTCTCACTGTTAATACTGTTAGGAGCCATCAATAAGGTTCAAGATCAAACATCATGAACACTAATGACGACTAAATTGCATAACCTACGATTTTATTAAAACTGTGTTGAGTTAAGTTGGACATTTTCTTGTCTGCAACTTCTGTTTGGTATTGTTTATGTATTTCGTCATTTATTTCTTTTATTTTTTTGCATAACACTTTTTGCATAACACTACAGACACATGCCATGCTGCTCATGAAACCAGAAGCAAGAAAGAGATGTTCGTAGTCCAAAAACAATTTGGCCAAGGATACAGAATGAGAGAGACAGAGACAGCATTGGCTGGGGCTAGGGTTTTCTTTTATGATGCGGTGTACATGTAAATAGATACTTAACTAATTTTGGGCTCCTAGGAATGTGAGTTGGGCTCCTAAATTTTCCTTAGGCAGCAGCCTTGATAGGAGTACAGCGAAAAATAGTTTGTACATTAATAGTTGTAAACAGTTTGTCAAATAAATTAATTTGTAAATAACTGTTGCTAATTTTCCTATATAGAGAGAATGTATGTACCTGCGTCTTTCCAGCGTCATGGACAAGATAGTGTGGTATTTGTGCCTTCTTAGCTAGATCCTCTAAATCAAACAGGTGGGCTGAATTTTCCCCTCTTAAAACAATTTTTGTCCCCCTAAAAAGGTATAAAAGTTATTGAAGGTAACATAAAAGGAGACCAAACAACTGAATGCAATTGTCAGGAGGAACATTAAATGCAGTAGATAAATTAAATGGTGAATTGCAATGTACAGTATGTTATTATTACATTATAAAGAATTTACCACATACAGAGTAGATGGATGAAAGGAAAAGTACAAATTTGTAGGAAACAATGAATAATTTCTATAATGTAAATAAAGGCTAATTGAAAACAACACTCTCAGAACTAAAAAATAAATAAGGAGATATATACATGTGCATTTAATTTACATAAATTATTCTAGTTCGATACAAAATACCTGCATGAGAGCCACAGGTTTGTCAGACTGTTAAGTGTTGGTCATATACTTTGACGACAAGAAGGAGACCTGGGGCAAGCCAGGTACAGTGTACGTGGTTCACATAATTGTGAAGCATATCCCGTATAGTGCTTGGCTCTGTACTCATAATTTTGTATTGCTGATTTTGTGCACTGGTTCAGATGCCTCAACCGAGGAGGATCGTTTGTAAATTGTAAATTGTGGTAAATCAAATACTAACCCAAAATCATCCCATTGTGATAACATATAGTCATACTTCTGTGGTTTCGATGTTAAGATCTGATAAAGACCAACAGCTGCATGCCCAACCTGAGCTGCGATCTTACCAACTCCCATGTTAAGCTCTGTGTTTACAACAAACACCATTTTGTATGGGCTCCTCATTGTCTTTTCATCTAAAGGAAATGGCCGTTCAAATGCATGAGCTTCCAAGGCGGGAGGATTGTCTTCTGGCTGTTGAGAGAACGAAAACAGGTTTTAAAACCCTTTGGGAACACTGGACATTCTAGAAATCCCTTTGGAAACCATTTGAAGCCCTAAAAAGCCTTTGAAGACCTTTCCTTGGAAACCCTTTAATAGAAACTACTCAAAAATCCATCAGAAATCACTAATTTTTGGAAGCCCTTTTTAACCCTTTTGGAAGGAAGCAGGGGTGAAACCTTTTGCTTACCCTTTTGAAACCTGGTTTCATTTAAATCTAATGATTGATAATTTTTATCAAAGACAAGAAGGATAACAAAGGACATAAACTAATCAAAAGTACGCAATGAATGTGTCCTCTGGTTGACAGCCTGAGGCTACTGGATATTTTGGTTGAGTTAGTACTGTACGTGCACATCTGTCAGTGTACATAGTCACAATGTGTTAGTTAGGGTTATCGAACCTTGAGTACTGAAGGCTTAAGTGAAGTATTCAACAGTTAATTATTTGCTGAGGGGTGAATAATTGCCCAGTGCCAGCAGATTTGTGTTTACTGCAAAACAGTGACCTTCACGTCAGTTTTACAGTAGTTGCCGGTGCTGTATTGTATTTGCCTATGAGCTGAGCCTTTTTTGGGAAATTAATCTTTTTTGAGGGAAGTTTTTTTTAGCAAAGAGTGGGGTTCAGCTTATAGCCAACAGTTAAGCAACATTTTCTTTTTCCCAAGTGACCAAAACAATGGAAAATCATCAAATAAGACTGATGTCTCTTTGGCTTGTAGCCAAAGCAGCAGTTAAGAATTGGTATAAGCATACTAACAAAACAAATAGTGAATCAGTGCTCATGCTAATTATTTACAAAAGCTTTTCATCGTGTTTTTGTGGGTGCCATTATAATTTACATGTTTATCTCTGCAAAGATCAACTGCTTCTTATATGTTTTCAAGAGGGGCTCTTTCCTAAGGTGAGCTGTTTAACTTGAGTCTCAGCTTATGGCCAATATTTTTCGTATTACAACTGAAGTATTCTTTTTTGTCAAGCTTTATCCCATCACCAAGTTAACTCTTAAGTTTAGAATCTCAGCTTTTAACCAAATAAAATAATGTAATGGTATAGTTCCTGCAAGCCATGATGACCAAAACAGACACTGACAGTTTTGAGTTGTGCTTTAATAATAAGATGACTCATTTCTACACTTGAATTGTACAAATGGCAAAGAAGAATAACAAGGGCCTGAACCAGTACCTTAAAAGGTTCATCTAAGTCAGGTAGATGTTGATTATCAAGCACCCAGCTGGCAGCAGCATCAACTGAACTGTTATCAGTCATAAAAAGAGCCTGAAACACATTAATGCCAGGGTAAAAATCATACCCATACACATATACACTGTACTGAAAGTAATGCATTAATTGAATTATTTACTACTTATGTTTACTTCTAATGTTAGAATTTCGTAGAATTTCTACACATATCAGTTGTTAGTGACTTGTATACCACACTTGTATGTACATGTATTGCAGCTGTAGAACCTCAACTTTGTCAAAACTGTTGAGATAGATTCTGATTACCAATAAAATCAACATGATAATTCCACATCAGTAGGTACATGTATTACATTGTAGATGCTAAAGGCTAGGGGTCTCAGTCTGTAAATTACAATTCTCAAGGGGTGCCAAACGAGCGCATTTGATTGGCTCACCGACCAAATGGGAAGCCAGCAAGGAGCACTCCAAAGTTGCTTCAAACATTCTCACAAATCTCTGCTCTATAAACAATGTAAATAATTTGTTTTCAGCTCACAAAAGAGACAGTAAATAGGTAAATAGCAAAATTCAGATCATTGGATGAATTCAAAATAAAGTGTTTGTTTTTTCACTCAGATTTTTGCATTGTGCCAATGAAGTTTTAAAATTAGAATTTTAATAATAGAGAGGCAAAACACCCACCACTAAGGCTTAAAAATTTAAGAACTGCAGACACAATTTCTTGGTTATTCCACAAAACAATTTCGAGTCGACATAAAGGTGGTTACATTTACTGAACTCCAGTTAATTGATATCTTCACTGAAAATTGCATCAGGACAACTTTTAATTCGTAATTCAAGTTTTTTATAGTTTTATTTTTCACTACAGAGCCATTTAGTTAAAGAAAAAGTTTCATGACTATTATTTCCTCTACATTGTACATTTGAATTTGTCAAAATTTTATAAAGCTAACAAAATACTTCCCATGATCCTTTTATACACTCGCTCTGTGTTTAAACCAAACATGTTAGCCCAAGAACAGAGTATTATATGAGGGCTCATACACCGGTTTTAAGAGCATCTAATTTCTATGGGGATTAATAACAGCCAATGCTCCCCTAGTCACTTGTCCAATGCCAGGATCCCAGCTAAATGGGCAGAGATCTTTTTCTCCATGTAATCCTATTGACCAGGCCAGCCCGGCTTGCAGGGGCCAACACTTTCTCACTACTGAATCTCATCTCAGAGCATCTTCCTTGTTAAAGCCATTTTCTCACCACAGCTTTTAAATTTAGAATCTGCTGGGCTGGCTCGCCTTACGTGAGGCTGAACAGCCATCTCGGCTAAACCCCTGACATGTTTATATCCACATAGGACATTCTATTCTTTACCCACCCCCACTTAGGGATGGTGGGAGTTAGCATTTTTGTGCAAAGGAACTGCCAAATTTGAAAGCCTTTGTTTGTTTTATAACTCTGATTTTTCTAATCAAAGGGTGCCCGCGAAAACTTAAGGAGCCTGATTCCTGTCATCTTTGGCGCGTGACACCAGAGGCAGAAAACGCCACCTGGAAAACTTCAGATAAAAATAATCCGAGAAAGAATGACGAGACGAAATATACGATTAATTTTACAGTCTTAATATAATTATTCAAGATCACAACTTTCTTCTACTTGGGAGCTTCTGGGTGTACTGTCTCAACGAAATAAAAAACAAAATGAAATACCACAATATCTCGTTCTTTCTATCCATTGTGACGTTCATTATTTTCTTTATTTTTGTCAATCGATTTATTGAATATTCACAGAATGACGAACAATGGTTGTTGAAATATCGAGAAGGAGCCTTTAACTTCAAAAAGAGCATGCACTTGAACTTCGCCAGGGAAAATCTCGTGCATGACACGTGAACAAATCCTACTTTACAAAATAAATACCTTCTCAGCAGCGTTTTTGGATATTCCTAAGTTCAACAGTGATTGTAGAAACTCCATGTTTGGACCTTCCCATTGAGATCTTCTTCTAGCATGCGGTAAAGCTTGCTCGGCAACTTGTGTGGAGCCGCTCACAACTTCAGCAAGATCTTTCTTCGTGTCTTCCATCTTGGACATGGACTCGCTGGGGCCTGGGCCAGGATGCAGGGGTAACTTCGATACATCATATATTGATTAAAGACCGTTCTACCGGCGAACCGCGCTCCAGCTGACGCTCCCGCGATGCTAGCTAATCCACAGGCCACCCAGGCTCACTATCTGGTAGTATAGTATGAAGGTGACTCCAAAGTCCCATGCACACAAGCAAATCTTCTAGGACAAATGATTTGACCGTGTACAAGGATGAACAATTTTTCTTTGACAAATGTCCTTATTTGTCTGCTGGCTATGACTTTTGGACAGCAGAACAGCAAGCGCGCTATGAGGGAAAGCCGGAAGGTTTAGTTGCACAAACTAATTTTTGAAAACGTTATCGAAAAATAAATGGCTCGTTTTTCAGGTAAAGGCAAGTTTAATTACCAACATGCTGCTGACAATGCAGAACAGAAAAAGATATTGAGTTTGCATGGACCATAGCTAATGGAACCGTCATGTCAAAATGTTTCCAAAAGCAAAGAAATTTCTTGATACGACTAAATCACTTGGTTATCCAAAAAACGCGCGCGAAGGATCTGGAAAAATTTTTTCACAAATCTTTGACACATTTGCTTTGAAAATCCATCTACACCAGCAAATTTCACACTTGACAGATTTTCGAATTTCAAGTTTTCTCATTTACACGAGCAAATGACATTTCTCATAGAAAATTTGTCAAAGAAAATTTGCTCGTTTGCATGGGGCTTAACTTGTAGTTCTCGATTTTACAGGCCATCGATAAATTAATTTAAAAATTCACTTTGGTTCTCTAAATACTAAAATAAATAATGAATATGGAAATAGACTTCTCTTACCTCAACATGGCGTTGTCTTTGTGTCTTGTGTGCAATGCCGCAGAAAGGTCTAGTAAAAGGAGGATAACCGACTCTTGATTGTCGATACTGTAGAATGTCAAATTGGACTCTACTGGGTGCGGTCTCCGTACTGTGGAGTTTCTTGTAGGCGGATTAAAACAGATCACCCAGGGAATTCATCATAATATGCTCCTTTAGTTGGGATTCTACAGCTCTCTCGATGGTCTTGGAGATAAACTTCAAGTTAGAGATCGGCCGAAAGTTGGCGAAATGTTCACGATCAGCAAAAGTTTCTCCAACGGCGGCGATAACATAGCAACCTTAAGTGAGACAGGAAATACGCGGCCAGTCTCAAGCGACAAATAAACTATCTTTGTGATCACTGGTAACAGCACATGCAAGCAGTTCTGTAGAACAAAGGCAAGTAGTGGATCAAGGTCGCGTGATTTCTCCCTGGGTCCACGAACAAAAGGCAATACTTCAGGCTCACTAACTGGACTAAAGGTTTGAAATACAGAGGAACATGTTTTCGTAGAAGACCAGGTTGGAAGCAGATAGAGACCAGCCCGTCTATTTAATAAGTCATGATGAATTTTGTCAGCTTTACTAACGAAGAAATAAGCAAAGGAATTAGCAAGGCAGATTGAATCCGGGCAAGGGTAGCCGGGTTTCGCATCATGTCTACTGAGCAATTTGTTTACGGCGTCGAACAATAACTTATGATTGAGTGTAGTAATCCGGACGGTGATTTTACGTTGTTTAATAGGTGCCATCCAGAATCGAGCGTCGTATTTATCAACCAAGGCATTCAAATCGGTTATTGGAGCAGAGAAGAATTCAAGGAACTTAATTTTCGATGCTACATGAAAGTTTCTTTAAATTGTGGTTTTGGCCGTAGTAAACGAAACTGAACAACACAGTGATCAAAGAGCACCGGATCCACAGTCGAGCAGAGTGATTATCAACGTCATCAACGTGAAAGATAAAGTCCCGATGATAAGTATAGCAGCGAGAGTAACCGCACCTTGTTCAAGGAGTCTTGGGAACTCCTCAAAGAACAGAGCTGGCGGCATGCAAGTGGTTAGCCCCTGAGGGTGGTGGACGATAGACGATGATGGTTCTCACAGATCGACTTAAGGCTTGTAAATAAATGATCCGGAGAAACGTATCGCTTGTCTGGCTGTCAAGAGCTTTAATAGCCAGACTGTCCTTAAAGAACGGACCCGGCTTAGCCAATTTTGTTAGGAAGGTTGTCACATTTTACCATGCTTTTGTTTCCCTTCCCCTCTTTTCAATGTTGGATTTCAACGGACACTTTTTCTGCAGTATTGTCTGGCAAACATTCAACATTGAAACGGGGGTGGGGGCCCCGGCGAATAGAGACAGAGACTAATTTATGACGGCATATTTTAGACACGATGAATTAATCTTACTAAATTCTGTTCATGGTCAAACTTTCCCAACAATATCTGACGAACGTTTACGCCTCGACCTTGAAATTCTGGGTTTATGAAGAAACCTGTAGCCAGTAGGACATAAATTACGAATTTCAATCTTTCAACCTCGTCGGTGATACCACGACGAAGCCACGTTCCTGTTGAAGCAATAAGATCAATGTCATTATCGACGACAAAATCCTTGATAGCCATGGTTTTGTTCCTCACAGACCTAGCGCTAGATAAAACAAGGAGACAGTTGGCTCGGGTTAGGTGAGATGGATATGGAGATTAAATTATCCAAGTTCACAGGCCGAAGGTGCCAAGAACAAAGAATGTTTTCAAGAATAATGGTATAACCAACTCGATCAAAACGCGAGGTTATTCTTGTGGTGATTTCCTTCCAGCCGCTTCTTTTTCCTCGAAACCTGAAAATGTTATTCTGCTTTAGAATAAAAATTGTAGCAGAGGACAGAGTACAGCTTTGGCGACGAAGCTTGATCAGTTGACAAGCTGAATAGCGAAAATGGTCTAGCAAAGACAAAGCGAACGAAGACGGACCAGTAAATGTTTGGGAAAGCCTGACCGTCTTGAGAGGCGAAGGGCCATGGTTATAAGCAGTAAAGATGATCTTAATGGGCCAGGGTAGGAGCAACATCATAAACGTTGTAATATCTGGAGGAGGATCATGATCAGGTATAGCCAATGCGACAGCGCCATGTTTGCTAAACTTGGATACAGCTTGACGATGGAAAACATGAATTCTAAGTTAGCACTATGCTCGTGACAGGACCAAGGCCAGAATAGAGCTTTGCTAACCAGAAAAACAAAAAATAGACCAAGAGCAAACTGAAACGTGGCGGCCATATCGGCGCCCATCGCCCGTTAAAGTTTCGTACCGGGAGGCTCTCATGGTTCAAACCCTTACCTTTAATCTTTATCGAAAGGGCACCCATATACTTAGAACAAAAATTGCACCTCTTTTATACCTTAAAAATCAGCCAAAAACAATAGATCATCGCTAGATCTTAGTCGCTAGAAGGCTCCAAAACTTTCGTTTATTTTTTTGTTGCGATTTCTATTAAATTTTGGCAACATTTTTAGTTCTCAGACTCAGCTTTTGTCTCTTTTACTTTAAGGTGTATTTTGACGAACCTTAAACATACTAAAACAGTAAATTTCCCTACCCTTTAGTATATTGCAAGCGAAAAATAAGTATCCCTTTCGGGCGGAGCCCAGCTCTCCATAGGGCGTTCCCCGTGGCTTTTAAGCCAGGGGAACTCAAAGATAACCCAATGTTCAGGAAAGAGAGGTTTATTTTCACATTCATAATTTTATTTTAGCACTTTGAGAACCAAAGTGAATCTCCCGTACAAAGTCTATAAACTGAGAACTACAAGTGAGAGGCACGTTCGTACCATCGGATAGTGAGCTTGCGGTACCTGTGGTTTACTAAGCGAAATGGAAACAAAGCCTGATCGCAGGTTGTGAACTCGACTTCCCTTGAGTTAGATCTTAGCATATGAATTGAAATATTGCGCTCTTTCCAATTGTCTGCCTCAGTGCGCAAAACTGGCATACACCCGTACACTTAGGACTATTGGGTAGCGAGGCAAAAGTGACTTTATAGAAGTTTTCTTCTTTCACCTCTCTCCACCCCGATTTTGCCATTTCGCTGCTTACTAGTCGTGAAGCAAGTTAGTGAAAACAAAGAAAACCTGGGACCAGGGTCCCCAGTTCCTGGGCCCAGAATTTTTTCAGTCTTTCTTTTCTCGGCTGCTTTTCTTTCATTCCGCATTAAACTGAAGCCTGATACGCACAGCTCGTAACTTCACATACTTGCGAGAAATTCTGTCTTTTTTTAAGTAAAAAGTAAGGTTAACAATTTAAAAGCAAACAGAAATGACAATACGTTTTGAGTATATAAGAAGGACGTTTATTAATATTCCTTAAATGACAAGATTACACCAATGTAAAAATGATAAATTTTACAATAAATACTTAACATTCAACTTCAACGGTCTTATACGGTTACATTTTTAACAGTGATACTATAATTGTACATGCATGCAGTGGCCATTGATAACAAAATTAATATTAATTAGCCAGGGTAAACCCGTCAGTATAGCTGGTATTATCAATAACTTCTGACTAAATAAAAAATTTATATAAGTATTTACAAGGGTAGCTATAACATTACATTCAGCTGACATTTCAGAGGATTGAGAAATTTATTTTGTCTGGTGCCTGTTACACTCCAGTTAGAGGTAGTATGGGTTTGTGAACTACAGGCTTCTTTCAGAAACATGTTTGACCGGCAGCACTATCTCAGTTTAGTAATAGCTAACTTAAAAATTAAACCAAAATTGTCCTAGACTAACAAAATCAAGTAAAGGTAATTCTGATTGCCCATTTTCCTTATATCCTTACAGCGAATCATTGTTAAATTATTATTTTTTAAATGAAACTGATTCTACGTAAAAAAAAGAACAACATATTTACATGAATTTTTAAATGAATAATTTTATTGTATTTGTATCACAGAGCCCGAAATTTTACGGGTTTCGCCATCGGAACTATTTTGTTTAAATACCTCCTAGTGATATACTAAATACCCATCCATGTAAAATACTGCATACCCAATGTTAAGCCCCCTTGTACACCTCCTGGCCGACCCTGACTTAAGACTTTACTGCCTTTCTATAAACGAGCAACGGCAGAGATCTCAAGCCTTTCCTGTCTCTGTCGGTTTTCTTACATTCTTACATTGTCTGTTTTTGTTTTTTATGAAATAAACAAAGTAAAAAATGTTTAACTTTTCTGATCAAACGAAATTCTCTGTGCGAAGCATTTCTGGCTATATAAGTTTCCCCATCCAACCCATTTCTTCTTGTGGACAGAAAGCTGTTATTTAAAAGTTTTCAGTAATCAATATCAATGTGAAAGAAAAAAACACTTGTTTAACCTTCAAAAACACAACGATCCTTCTCTCCAGTGAATCACACCAAATGCCATACATCACCAAAACAGAAGTCTGAAAATCATTCGTCTGAAATTAAACGTGGCGATTATGTTTTGCTTTGTTTTGTTTTTCTAGTCGGTGTACTCTAAACATTGCTATGTTTTGAAAAGATCCGCTTTGCTATTTACGATTAATCTACTTTTTAAAGTAAATTGAAATACAAATTAACAGTAACCTTGCAGTGCTGTTGTTGTCTTTGGATGACATGCGAACTTCGAAGTTGTAAGGCACTAACTAACTCTAACAAAAGAGCCCCCTCCTCAAAACATCGTCATTTGTGATGCTAAAGTCGTGCTCAAGGTATTTAGCTCATTAGATCTGAAATACGATTTTTCCATTTTATTTGTGAAGCACTTCTTCCCCAAGGAAATGTTCTGAAATGAGGCAATTTTGTTCATCATTGAACCTCGTGTTCAAAAAAATGTTAGAAAATCACAGCAGAAGAAATTAAGAAGTGTTGCTTAACTCATAGCTTGGCCTCTTTAAATTGTTCGAGATTGCGTCCAAAGAATGTGAAAAAATGGAGAAGCTGAATCTCCTTGAGAAGATAACATTTTGCTCATTAGTAGTCACGTTATTTACTGCAGTCTCAGTCTACAGAAAACTTCATTATCGTCTTGACCAGCGGTCCATATCCACTTTGCTGTCTTTGCTATTCCATTTATAAATCCCCATGGCGAATCACCGTGATTTTTAATCACCACTGCATAAGGCCACTGACGATCATCAAAATCCGGGGAATTCCATCCGGGATACAAAACACTGCTGCATTTCCAGCTTTCATTAGTTACCAGTCCGTTGCTAAAGGAGCCTAGTATTCCAAACTCTGACCCCGCATCCTTTCCTGCCACTGAAATAACTCGGCTGTTTCCTGGTACGAGGAAGGTATCCGCGATTTGCCAATTACCGTTGTCTTTACCGAGACTTTTAGCATCAGCAAACATTTCCATGGAGTTGTCACAAGTGAACTTTGCGGTGAATTCTGACGAAATGGTAAACCAAATTAATATTATGACAACACGTTTCCCCGAAACCGTAATATCAAGAAAAGATTTCTTTTTCTTGTACTTTATAGACCTTTATACTCAGATGATTTTCGAGATCGATAAGATTGGTGAATTTCTAACTCGGATCATAGGTTGATAAAGAGACAGACAGACAGACAGACAGACCGACAGACCGAACTGACAGACAGTCTGATAGACAGATAGTCAGGCAGGCAGACAGACAGACAGACAGTCAGACAGTCAGACAGACAGACAGACAGACAGACAGACAGACAGACGGTTTTTCATTATTTCACCGTATTTCGCATGATCACACTCTCCTGGTCATAATATGTCAACCAGTATGGAGTCATTGAAAACATGGCTGAAAAGAGTCAGTTCACGAGGAACAAATTTTGTTTATTGGTAGATTTACGATCAATTTTGGCATCTCTGACTTCCACAAACCGGCCTTGATATGACGCAAATCCTTCAGTAAGGGCCCCCTCAACTAACCGCCCCGTTACGCGAGTACCTGTCACAGCAAGCAGTGTTGGTCGTGTTTATCTCTCGTCATTTGTTATCATCATCGGTAATTAAGAATCAAAATTGAATTGCTCCTGCTTGCATCATTACAACACAAGAAACCAGTTTCTTTTCTTCCAAGTCGCCAACCTCGTTCCCAGGGTCTCATCTCTCTACGTCGCTCGCAACAAGGGACGGGAAGAGATGAGAACCTAGGAGCGAGGCTTACAATTTCCAGGACCATGTTTTTGCACAGTTCGTCTTCTTTTTCTTCATTCTATTAATCGTTCTCCAGTTCATAAGCAGATTATTTTGTTGTTTACGCGCAAATGTTAGAAATTGTAGAAAACTTAATGACCATACGGCCACTATTTGGTCCTATTTAGGTGCTTTTTCTACAATTTATGGTTGCTGCATACTTGCTTCACATTCGCACTCAAACCATACAGTGATTTACCTTTTTCACATCGGTAACCAACAAATCCTGGCGGACAGCTGCAACTAAATCCATTCACTCGGTCAGTACAAGATCCTCGGTTGAGACAAGGATTGCTCTCACACTCGTTTAGTATATCTAAAAAATAAAACGATAATCACAAGCAATAACGAGCATGAAATATTTTTTCTAATGCACGTGTTAGCGTTTCTAACATAATACGAGGTTCAGGCTTAAAATCACTGCCAAAACCGTGTACGATCAACCTTGCTCCACCGTCTGATCAGAAAGATCGTGATCAGGAAATTGATAAAAATATAAATGATTGTCAAAATGACTACTGCAGAGACTGATCAAACAACGTGAAAAGACTTGAGTTACAATATCGTGATTTGCCTTAATGAACCTGATAAAGACTGGTATTGGCCAGTCGAAATATTGTAACTCAAGTCTTTTCACGTTAGCTTCACGTTGTTTGATCAGCCCCTGGCCTGCAGTAGTCATTTTGACAATCATTTATATGTTTCTAACCTGTTTCACATCTTTCCCCAGAAACTCCTGGCAGACAACTGCAGTTGAATCCATTGACTCGGTCAGTGCACGTTCCACTGTTCAGACAGGGATTGCTCTCACACTCGTCTATATCTGTAAGGGCAACCATAGAATAAACTCTCCCACAAAAAAGCCTTCCCTTGGAATACTAAATTCTCAACCGGTACACTGACTGGAAATTTAGGTTTCTCAAGCGTGCATAGTATACAATCATTTCTAACCTGTTTCACATCTATCCCCTACAAATCCTTGTGCACAGCCGCAACTAAATCCATTGACTCGGTCAGTGCATGTTCCGTTGTTCAGACAAGGATTGCTTTCACACTCGTTAATGTCTGCAACATGAATAACGTGACTGATTAAATACAGTAATGAACTTTAACGGCTTGTTATTTAAACGAAGCCAAGGAAAGACCTGGTTTAAGGCTAAATCGAGGTCTAGACTAGAAGACAAAAAGAAAATGCAGTTAAAGGGAACCTAGTTTACATTATTAGTGAAGAAATTAGTACTTGATCCTGACATATTGAATGCAAAAATCAGGTTTCTTTCAAAGGATCGAAAATTTATATTGACCACAAGCTTTCGATTCCGTCGCGGAATCTTTATCAAGTGATGGAGTTTGACGTTTTGTCACGTGATTTAGGATGATGAAAAACACATGACAAAACGTCCCGGTAGATCACCGGGAGCTCGTATCCGTTGTCTCCATTCATTGTTGGGGCCTGGCAATGTATTTCGATGGTCTCTCTAATTCGTCTCTTGAGAGTGTCATCTTCCCTTCCAATGATCAATGAGGAAGAGAAGTCGAGGGTGTGTCCCCGCGTCCCTGAGGTGATCATCCACAGCAGTTGTCGATGCTTTTCTAATGTTGTAGTGCTCCTTGAGTCTAATCTCAAACGCGGGTCTAGCCGTCTCTACGATGTAATCCTCTTCGCAATCCTTGCATTGAACTTCATGAAACGTGGCTGAACCGGAGTGAAGTCGTCTCAAAACTGCAGTTTCGTCCAAAGGGATGAGAAAACTCATCCCAAAAGCTACGACTGTTGGACACAAAAAAGAGGTCTGCACCGACAGCTCGCTAACTAAAGATCTTGAGCAAATCTCCGAGGGGATCTTGGGCTCGTTTTCTTGAGACGGTCTGGTACTTCTGGGATACATAACATAAGGCAACAAACTTCATATTTCTCTGTAAATGCTTGACCAGTAAGTGTCAAAGTGTCCCTCGTCAATTTGCTGCAGAAAGTTTCCTGCTCAGGTTTAAGGACCTATAACACTGCTGCTTAGTAGCTCTGTTCCATCGTCTACTAATATGGCAGATCCCAATAGGACTAGTATGGTTTTATTGTGGATTCCGCTTTTGCATTTTCTGGTCAGCCTTAAGTAACCTTGTGGTGCTTCAGCACTTGTAGGGTTCAATTTTCGCGATTTCCTCCCGGAACTTTTGCGATTTGGCGGGTGCGACCCTAAGTGGTGCACTTTCATATTATGTATTTCGTCCTTGTCCCTCGCTAGGTGGTACTGAATGACGAAGTCCTGGGGCTGTCGACGCAACAACATCCTCGGTAGGCACAAACAGGCTTAAGTAAGGTTTTTCTTATGGATGTGCTCAAGAGGTCGATGGTGATTTATAACCATGCCACAAAAGGTCTGCTGTAAAAGTGCACGTGAAACGTTTTACATCCATAGACCAAGATTCTGCGGTTGTTCACGCTTTCGACGCAAAGGCTGTTGCCCGATTGGAACAATGCTGCACCAAAAGCTATCGTTGATTAATAAACTTAAAAGACAACTGGCTCGTCTGAGTTCTAGTAAACTGTGGTGGTTGCCGTACTGATCAATGGATTTCAATAGGTGTTTTTAATGCTTTTGCGATGAATTCCAAGCGAAAACGATACCCCCTACGGTACGGTATAAGGTATAACTTTATTTAAACAAGAACTGATTGATGAGCAAGAAATGCTCGTTACAAAAATGTACGTGTATTTAAGGCTATTTATCCCCCACAAATATATACCCCGGTATCTAAATAAAAACGGTAAAGTGTAAACTATCATGTGAGAGCGGGCGATAAGTACTATTTAGGCACAGAAGGTGCATGTACAATTAACTTCACCTAAGATGATGTTACTTAACTTCCTTCTGAAACAAGAGACGCTACTTGCCTCCCTAAAGGGAGGGGCATGCTATTCTACAGCTTACAGCCTATATATGAAAAAGATCCAAAGCGTGTCCAAAGATGTCCAAAGCGAGATTTCGGAACAGGTTGCTCCATGCGCGTCCCACTACCCCTGAGATTATACCTATAGTGTTTGACAGTGGATAAGGTGGTAATACATGAAGGCCCCTGCTTACGACAGGCCTTAACAAAGCTGGTTAAATAATTTATCATGCTCAAATGACAGGAAGTTTAAACAGTATTCTTAGTACGTAATAGTTAGTACGCTAAATTTTGTCAGAAATAGTGTTAGATAACACCACAAAAGAGGAGAACAATAATCAAAATGAGGAAGTATATAAGCCTTATATATTCTCATTGGAGTTTTGCTATCGATAAAGTGAGGCGGATCGATAAAGTGATTCCCTCTTTCATGGAATAGCTTGGGGATTTCTCGGAGGTGCCGTGTGAACAGCTACCTTGTGGATGAACGAGCTCATGTAGGTTCCCATTCCCATGAAAAATTGAGTATTCAGTTTCTTCTTGTCTTTAGGTGGATTTATCTTTTTTTATGGTCAGGGCTTTCTCTGGCCCAGGTTTGACACCATACCAAGGAAGTTGCATTCAGTTCTTTGTCTATAATGCATTTCTCATCGTTGAGTTAAATACCGCTTTTCCTGGTGCACTCCATGGTCGCATGCAAGTGCAAGTTGTGCTCTTTGTACTTCTTGCTATAGACAGTGATATCTGAGGTGATGCCGGTAGCTCCAGGGCAGTCGCGGTATGAAACATCAGTGTTGACTCATACGAAAGCCAAATGATATCCTGAGGAAACGGAAACGGCCGAAGGGTGTGCTAATAGTCGTTAGGAGATCGAAGGAGGAAGGGTGATTCTCCGGCCATTTTCACATTACAGTATGAACGTGTCAACTTGGGTGTAATCTTCTCGAGCGAAGGGATTCGGTATTCTTCTATTTTACTGGCAGATGTTTTAACTCTTTGGAATCGTGGCATAGACCAAGACTTCCATTCTCCTTTTCAGTGAATTTACCCAGTTTGTACATGTCGGTTTAGCCCGGCACTCTTACTGCGTACGATGCCCTTGATTGTCCATCACATCTTGTTCTGCTATTAAGTAGTCTTTCAGCTCGATGGGGATTACGCGTGGAGCGCATTACAGGTGTATTCGTGGAGCGAATTACATCAAGAGGTGTTACATCAAGAGTTAGTGTAATGTGATACGTGTAGTCAACCCACTGAGCCGTCAAAGTATTCCATGTACACTTCCATGAGTTGCTGTTTTCTTTTGATCGGTTCGCTTATCCAGAGGTATGTGTATCAGTGTCTGTGTATCAGAGGTATGAGTATCAGTGTTTTCAGTCATGCAGACTTTTCTCTTGCAACGCGAAGACTTCCTCTTGCATGTCATTGGAGGTGTCGATCATCCAACCTACCGCTGTCACCGTGTAATGTTCCGTTTAATGACAAGCTGTGCTTTAAACGCGAGTATTTAAACCGTGCGAAACACCGAATAAAGACCGACGCTATAGCACGCCGGTACTGCAATGGGGTGTAGGCAAATAATTATAGGTCATAATGAGTATAGGGCTGTGTAAAAGTATTTCTGATAAATTTCACCAAAATTCATAAAAAGGCAAATGAAAAATGAGATCACATATTACATAAAGCAACTCAGGGATCCACGAAACACATGAAAGTCCAAACCAGGAAATTATACTAATAAGGACGAGAATTTGATAAAATAAAATGTGTGATAGCTGCAACTGAAGGTGGCCAAACCATTTTCAACACGGCGTCTTAATCGATTTACTGCACCGTCACGCTGATTAAAGGGAGTTCCATATCACCTTGTACACAATAGATGGTTGGGCATATACTATCTCGATTGTTTATTCTGAACAAGAAAGAATACAATAAAAAAGGAAAATGTTAACGCATCCGAAGTTCATTATTCGAACTGTCAAAGATATCTTTGTCATGACTGATGCTGACTTATGGTGCCTAAATAATTATTCAATGCTACTCAGCCAGTTTATTACCTCTTTTGCAGTTTTTTCCTGTGAATCCATTTTTGCAAACGCACACATAACTGTTTTCCTTGTACAGTGAAACACACGTGCCGTTGTTTTTACACGGCCAACTGCTGCACAGTGACTACAAAGTCAAATAAAAAACAGTCCAACTCAGTTTCATTTTAAAGATGTTAGGAGGCCATTAAAGTTATGAAGGTTGAAAACAGGTGGCAACCATTGAAAGTTTTTGGTTGCCATGGTTATTCCCGCACAGACAAATAAACACTGGAGAAGAAGGAATTTATTGACTCTTAAACAAGGTCCCGCTATTTCCGTAAGAAGTAGTTCCTGAACAAGCAGTTTGGGGTTTAAGTGCAAGATTTCAGGAATCAAGGATGATTCGTGAGAGGAGGTCCAGAACCTACAAATACTATTCTCCCTAAAGGAGCATTGAGATTTTTAGAATTTTTGGGTCTCTATATTTATATTTTCTTAGAACCAGCTGGCCACAAATCATTTCTCGTCTTTGCTGAGTGACCTCATCACTGAAATAAGGCCACAATTCTTTGGTTTAAGTATTGCACTCGTCAAAGTCTCCAGAATAGACTAATCTCGAGACTCTGCTCAAATTTTTATCGAAACAGATTAATACTTTTGATGGGCCATTGATCTTTCTCAGAGTTAACACCGACCACGAGTACGGTTGCAAACGCGGCCGACAAGATAGCCTGTGATCATGCCCTCTCCTTATCCCTATGCCAAAAACAAAAACGAAAAAAAAAAAAAAAAAAGAACGCGTGATCGCAGGTTACCGACAAGATTTTAAACATAACACGGCAAACCGAAGCATTGGCAGTTTTTAAAACAATGAAAAATTGGAATATTTCGTAATTTTAGGACGAGATGACCAATTTCTTGGCCATCTGAAATAGCTAAAAGGTTCTATTCGATATCATCTTTTAAATTCGCAACCAAAACGTTTTTGTTCATAACAACGTTTGTAATGCCGTTATAATTATTAACAACTGGAAATTCCACTTACCGGAATACTGAAGTGGTAAAAAAACTTGCTGGGGATGAGCTTATCCGAGTTGTTGTACTTGTCCGAAGGAAGCAGTTCACACAACAGTTTGCCGTTGATGTCAGGGAATGCAGCCAGGTTATAGGAAATGCATGAAGGGATTTCTAAACAAGCAAATCCACAGTCGCTTTCGTGTTTAGTTAGATCTCTACCAAGACTGGTGATATTTAGGTACAAAAACTCGTCTACACCAAAGTTGACATAAGTCAGGCCATCAGAGGATCCTTTGCCGTAAGCTTTTTGAAAACAAACACGGTAAACAATTAGAAGGGTACTTTTTTTTAAGTGGTCCAAAGCAAGCTTACATGAAGAGAAGAATCTAGGAACCTTTAAAACCAACTACAATTGCAGCTAAAGTCGCCATTCTTTCTCAGCCATTGGGGAGGTTCCCATCTTATGTCGCACACAGTTCAGGCTATGGACTGTTCTTCATTTCCCCCTGAGAAACGTGTAAATGTCTTTGTCATTGTGAGATCACGTGACTTGTAAAATGTGATGGCAAGCTTCGTGGTTGTCACATTAATCTCCAATGAATCAGTTGATTGGCAGTGTGGATATAAAAAAAACGTTTTAAGTAAATACGGAAAAAGGTTAATTTGAGGAAAAGACAATTCAAATATCATAAACAACATCTAAACAATACTGAAATTAAGGCAGCATAGACCACACTGCTGTTAACTCCCGGTTTTTATTAAATTCGTAATCAGAACCTTTTTCCACAGTGTGAGATGTTAAATATGTGACTCACAAAACTAACATGAATTATTAAAAATATGAACATATTGAATAACTTACCATTAGGCGTGCGGAAGTCTTAGAAACTCTTGATATTGACGAAGTCCAATATATCCAACTACATTGCTTATTAGCTATCTGTCAAGCCTTTTGTGTAGATGTTGTTTATGATATTTGAATTGTCTTTTCCGCGAATTAACTTTTTTCGCTAACAAAATGGACCCCTTCTATTCACCTAGAACAAAATCTTTTCAGCTTTTTCATATAAAACTCAAACATAAGCTGAACATTTGCATTATCGTCTAATTTATTTAACAAATGAATAGTTATGAATAGTTAGTTATGAAGGTAACGAAACACGAAAGCTCTAAAGTATTTGTCAATATAGTTTTAACATGTTCTCTTTCGATACACTGTACGTCACACGAAAAAAAAACGAATAGGGCAATTTTCTTATGAAGGTGAGGGAGAGCTCTATTTTACTTATGTCATGCTTTTGCTTCATACGCGGTATGTCAGATGATAAGATAAATGAACAAAATGAATAGAGCAATCTGTTGTGAAAGTGAGGGAGGACGACAGCTATGAGATATTTGTAAATATATATTACGCTTACGTCATGTCTCCTCCTGGTGAAAAAGGAAATTGTCAACAGATCCACTGCTAATTACAAGTACCTCTAACCTAATCACGTTGCGCGAAATAGCAGAGACAAGAACATTTTTCTAACGTATGTGGTGTCTATGTTTCCGCGTAACCGTGTATACTGGAAATATTAACTGCGTTTTGATCAATTTCACATGCGAGATATTGAAACCACAAAAGCAAGTGAATGGTTTCTTGTCAGTCTTGGAACAACTTTCTCATTTCTCAGTTTTTGTGTTTCTCGTCATTAATTCATCATCATCATCATCATCATCATCATCATCATCATCATCATCATCATCATCATCATCATCATCATCATCATCATTAAATGCTATTCCTTCCTCAGTGAGCGTCACATGCTCTACGCGAGTTAAAAAGTGTGAAAGATTTCACCTTTACTTGTGTGAATGTGCGCAAATTTTGGAAAAGGCACATTATCAAAATTTGCTACAATACACCAGGTGTCTAAACAGTAACGAACAACGCAGGAAGCCCTCATATAGAACTGTCGGTAATTTTATCAAGGGGTGGCAATTTGAATAATTTATACCCAATCAGATCATTGGCTATAGGAAAAGTGCATCTCGACTGAATTTAATTTTAAGTTCTGTCAGTTAAAGCTAAATTTCTCACGGTGAAGTATCCTTTGTCTTTTCTGGTCGTTTCATGCCAGAGATTTCCACTACAAGAAAAAACTCACCTTTACCTCTCACCTTTGACATACGGTCAAAGGTTGTAAAGGCCGTCTGACTAGCGCCTGCAACTGTAGAGCGGGCGCAAACTGCCCACATCCACCCTAATCAGGAGCCATAATCGGGGACGGAGACCGTAACTGAATACCATTTTCAGTGATGGGGCTGGCCCAGGGGGGGGAAGCAAACTTCGCCAATTTTCGTGACCTGATGATCCACCGAAAATTGACGTCACATCCGGTTGAAAAAATCGGCGAGCAGCTCGCTCAGTGAGTTGCAAGATGGACGCTCGGGAGTTTATGGTTTCTTCTTTCTTGTGACCACCACTGACACGCAATTGCTTATCTTGAACACCAGAGATGTTACAAAGTTACTGGATTATCTTTTTTAGCCGATATATTGGCAAAACAGGAATGTTTAGTACAGTTTTGATGGCATTTTCCAGGCAGCTTCGTGCAATGTCATGGCGAGTGTGTCGCAATTTTCAATACATGTGCGGATCAAACTTTTGCTTCTCGTGACTCCTGATTCAGTGTAATTGTCAATTTAAATAGCCTATGATGCGTGAAATATAATGAAGAAAACGCCAGCAGTAACAGTTTGGATTGTTAACATCGGGAAGGTAATTAACACTCGACGTAAAGTGCTGGAAGTCCTACTCTATCGAAACTACTCTGCACAGTGATACCTGATATCGTCTCTAACGGAGCTGCTCAAACTTTTGCCTCTCGTGACCCTTGATTCAAAGGAATCGTCAATTAAAATAGTCTATCCCGAGTATAATACAATGAAGAAAACGTCGGTAGTCACAGTATGTTGTGTTAACACTGGGAAGGTAATTAACACTCGCAGAAAAGTGCTGGAAGCAGTATCGAAACCAACCGCGGACATGTTTAGAAGCACTCCTGATGTGGCAGACATCTGTGTACTCAAGCAGACTCAAGGTTAGTAGTCTTGTGTTTTCGAAGTTTCCGTTTTACGATGATGGGTAGACACAATTTGTTTTTCTATGGGAATGTATTTTTTGTGTTTCGTTGTTTTAAAAGAAGTCTGAATAAAGAGAACTGCATAATTAATTAATTAATTTTATCTGATTGAGCGATTCCTAGGTTGGGGGGAGGGGGGGGGGGGGAAAGGGGAAGTAGGGATGGTGAGACGAACAAACCAGCGTTGTAATAACATAAAGTAGAATCCTGATTTCTCAAGCTCTCGGTTTCTGAAAACTGGCTTCCCTTTCCCAGTCAAACACTGTAATTTTACCCCGATTTTTCAAACCCCCAGATAATTCAAACCAATTCCCTTTTCCCCAGGAGGTTCAAAAAATCGAGATTCCACTGTATGTTTAAGATTGGGATTACCAATACAAATTGTCGACATAATTGCAGGATTATCTAGCTACCTTGCCCTTTTAATACACATGTATCCCCTTTATATTACTACAAGAAAAAGGAATAGTCCTTTATTGATCAGGCTTGTTTGGAATTTTTAATTAATTCCAGTGTTACATTGCTTGTGATGTTGATGTTTTTGTAGTTAAATACAAAGGCATCAACATGTTGGTCACTTTTCTACAAATTATACAGCACCATTCAAAAGTAAGTTGACACTCAATACTTGATCCTCACATGAATCAAGTATTGAGAATCGAGACTCGATAATTGATTTTTGATTCACAATACTTGATTCCTGCACAAATCACCCAACCGGAACAGCCTTTGTTCAGTTTCGGGTATTTGCCTCGTGTCTCAATAAAACATCAAAACAAACAAAACCAAAACCAAAAAAGATTATCTTTCCCCACATTTCAAAACGTTTCAGCTCTATACATAATTAACTCAAACTCGATTTTGGATTTGTGCGAATTGGAATAGTGTTGTGTTAGTCTCGATTCTAATTTTCGGTACTTAATTCATGCAGGAATTGAGTAATGAGTAGCTAGTCAAGAATTGAGACTCACAACAAACTGTCAGCTTACTTTTGAATGGTACTGTACAATGTCTTTATTGGCATTGGTTACTACGTTTGTACATGTACTTTCAACTGCAAGGATAGACAGTGGTATTTGTCATCCACATGTGATCTACATGGACAATTGTAGCTGCTCATTCAAGTATAAAGCATTCTATGTGCACCCTAGCTGTCATGAATTTCATATTCTTTGGTGTCAACTTTGTCATGTGACATTCTGTCCTAAAGGTCTTGTTACACTAGGACATAAATATTGTCTTTCAACTATTGGTAGTCCCAATTTTAAGACCTATCCATTTTTGCTCTTTAAAAAAAATGATTATTTTTAATGAATTTTTACACCTGAGGCTACACATTGTCTGCACTTTGCCTGCTGTAGTTATTTGATTTTGTTACAACACAGTGACTTCTACCAAGTCTCTTCATGTAGAAAACATACCAACCCTTAACTTTAGGTAAATCTATTGCATTCATGTAATTAGTATCATATCTTTAGCTTATTAATCTTACGTATAGGTACATACACGTTCAGATTTGTGAATACAAATGTATAACAAAAATAAAATTGAGTAGCCAAAAGCCCAAGTATGTAACTATTTTAATGTCAGGTAGATATTTGTCATGTACTATCACCGACATTTACTTAACCCTTTCACCCCTAGTAGTGGCCAAAATTTAAAATTCAAGAATATGCTAAATTTTTTTTTTTTTTCAAATCCCCCCAAACAAACGGTACCCTGTGAAAGTACTGCCAAAGAGATTTCATTTGAATGGTCACACCATAGGATTTCATCCACAGACTCAAAAGTTAGCACTACATCACATGTCTCCATAATTGACTCCCGGAGTAAAGGGGTTAATAAAATCTATAGCATTCATGTAATTAGTATCAAATCTTTAGCTTATTTGCATACAGTTACATAGTTGCACGTTCAGATTCATGAGTAAAAACATATAACAAAAACAAAGTTGAGTAAGCCCAAGTATGTAACTATGTTAATATCATGTACATTATCATGTACTATCACATACATTTACATGTATTTGCTAAATGATTAATAATGTAGATATAATATGATATCTAGCAGTTCTTGTAATGAATAGAAAATGAGCAATATTTGTTTTTTATCTGTTTCATTTTTGATCTAGAAGGCTGTGAAGACTCCTAAAGTTGCTTTCAACACATAGTTTGGGACTATTCTTGTGAGATTCCTGAGCCTGCAAAGGTTTGTCGCTGAGATGAGTACTTTGGTTGCAGACAGGATATTTCCCTTTGATCAGCATGCTGGACACAAAGATTTATTGCTTTCCTTTCAATAAAGTGGTTGGGTCTGTCATGTAAGGAAACATGACCTGCAGCATACAACAGAGGAAGAGATGGTTTCTGAGCCCAGATCTATGTAATTCTCTTGAACTGTGTTTGTTAACATTAAGTAATAAGTGTAAAGAAGATCCTCGCAGTTATTAACGCAACTTATACAGTTGCGAAAAGAAAGCCTTAAAAAAAATCTGGCTTGCCGGGATTCGAACCCTGACCTCTGCGATACCGGTGCAGAGGTCAGGGTTCGAATCCCGGCAAGCCTGATTTTTTCAGGCTTTCTTTTCGCAACTGTATAAGTTGCGTTAATAACTGCGAGGATCTTCTTTACACTTATTTCTTCATTCCGCAGTTCAAATATATGAGTTTCATATATTTATAATTTCATCTTTGTTAACATTGTTAGCCATCATTATAGTAGTAGTGACATGTAGCACATGAATACCTGTATATCAGTTGCTGTCCATAAAATTTGTTACTCAGCAACAGAAACAGTGTTGTGCTACCATAACAACTTGTACGGTATGATGAGATACTGTCAACAGTCATCCATAATAATAACCACGGATGCATGATGATGTTGAAAATTTGTCAGTCTTTTTTCCTGTGTTCTACTCAACAGATGTGTAGTCTCAAACATTTGTTAACCAGCAACAGTACTCATCTGGTGTTGTGTCATAGTTATTGTGTAGTTCCAGAAAAAATATCCATACCCACCACATGGAAGGTCATTGGAAATTCCTAGGGGAAAGGGGCTCTCAAAAGGCAAAATTTTAGAAGCAAAGTATGAAGCTAAGCTGAAATCTCTTGGGGGGGGGGGGGGGGGGCAAAACAGAAAAACCTTCTGTGGAGGGAGTAAAGATATTTTCTGGAACTACACATCATTCATGTAACCAGTATCCAAAGGGTAGGGAAAGATATTGCTCATCATCCATTATGTGTAGGTGACCATAAATGACATTACCACACAGAAACCAGTTTGTAATTCCCAGTACAGTTATGTATACAGTAGGTTGGGGCTACACTTAATTGTTAGTCTTGATTATCTGTCAGGCAAATCTGTTGGTAAAAAATATTCACGACCCTTATGATCAGGATGGGTTGCTTGAACTTGACCTTGTTGTATAAGGTTACTGGTTGATTCCTTGATTTGTAAGTCTTCTGTCCACAACCACAGTATCAGTGGATGATTACAAATAAGGACTGTGCGATGAATAAGCTGACATATTGACTTCAGTCAGCATCTGGCTTTAATTAAAGACAGCTTTTATGTAGCAGTTTAATTATGAAATTACTAAGCTGTTACAAGTAGTGTGCACAATTAAGTAATCAAAATGTATAAAAATACTTAATAGGACAATAATAATAAAGCGTTATTGTTTGTCTTACGATGTGGTCACTTGTGATGTAGATCAATTATATATTGAGAATTTAATAATATAGAAAAAAAGAAAAGAATACAGATAAAGGGAAGTCTTGGCGGTCAACAGCGACAAAGCACCACAAGGAGTATTGTTTCAGATTCTGTGTTGTGAACAGTCTCTCTAAAAAACAAAGAGTGTTAATGGGGTTCCCACTTGTTAGAAACGCCGTCTTTGCGATGTTTTGTTAAAAGGAGTCTTATTCTACAACATAGGCTATTTAAATAAAGAATTACTCACCTTGAAGTCATCATTTTAACTGATTTTCCGAATCCTGTGAAATTCGAGGGAGACAAAGCCGCCATTTTCCTTACAAAAGAACGCTCGAAAACAACGCAGTTTATAAACCTTTATTTAGAATAATCTCTTCACTAATCAAATGGAAGGAAAGAGTACATATTTCATTTCATTGTCACGAAAATGTAACAGGAAAATTTATCGCCGATGAAAAAATATGGCCATTTTACTCACCAAATGAACGAAACTGTCGCCGTCAATTTTGATTTTCCCGCCCGCGGAAGAAAAAGGCTGTTTTTGGACCGGATGTGACGTCAATTTTCGGTGGATCATCCGACCACAAAAAAAGGCCCAGGCGGAGTCAAGTGTTCTCCCCCGCCCCTGGGCTGGCCCCATCGAAAAAGACAAATGTGCTATTTTTAGAAAAAATTGCGCCATCGCGCGCGTGAAACACGCGTGTATGTTGCGAGGATGCCGCGTAAAGAAAAAACAAACAAAATGGCGTCGGAAATTACCTTCGTTGGAGATGAAGAAATCCAGTTTTTGTCATCAGTGACAATTCCAAATCTAAGGCAAGCCCTTGAGGAGAACTTTTTGGATAGTGACTCTGGATACGAGGATTGTACAAGTGATTCCGATGATGGAAGTGAGAATATTTTAGAAAAATCCTGTAGCGAAGATGCGTCGGACATGTCGGACGAGGATTTCCCCGTTAGACGGAACAAACGTTTTGCGGGCCAAAAAGGCGTCGAACGACGAAAAAATCAATTGAAGGCGAATCAGGTAGGAAAAGGGAAAATACATCCCGAAAATGTTTTTCCTCTGAGGACGTACAGAGATTGGAGGGCAGCCGCAAAGACTATAAAATGATTTTCCAAGCACGTTGTGAAGAAAAGTAACGCACTGATAAATCGTCGTCACTATTTCCCCAGCAAGAAAAATAGTAACATAGATTCAAATACCGAATCATTAAAGAAAACGTTTGCCGAGATTTCGCAGCGTATGTTTTCTGAAATAATGCCCGCCTTTACCGAAATGACCGAAATGTTTATAATGAAGACAAAGAATAGTGAAAAGCGCGCTTTGTTTTCAATCAAATACTCTCGCCGTGCGTTATCAATCGTCGACAAAATAGAGAACTGGAAAAACACCAAGAAAAAACTACTTCCGTCGATGAGAAGGAGAAAGATGAAGTGAAACTTCATGCTGCCCTAGTACTGAATATGACTTACTGGGTAATTTACGAACCTAGAAGAGATACATAGCGCAGTGGACATGGCAAGGGTTTCAACGACAGAGTGAGCTTGATTTTTTTCTCCGCCAGCAACCCGCGGCGAGAAAAATCACTTTGTATCGAAGCAAAATTAAGGAGAAATTACAACTGAACGTCACTGAGACACAAATGCTTGATTTCTTAGGACGAACAGAAACTGTAGAAATAGAAATATAAGCATTTAGCGCTGTGTTTACAATTTCTTTCATCGTCAACTCAATCACTTGTTCTTAAAATTTCACAAACAGTAGGTTTTATACGGAAGGCTTTGAGTCGGAAATATCGACACAAGACAAAATAAGCACAGTAAAATAGGAAAGAGGCATTTAATAAAAATTGTCACACTTTTTATGGCGAGTCAGTACAAAAATCATGCAGCAGTCTGAACAAAAAGCATTAGACAAATTCAGTATCAGAAAAGGCGACATTTTTTGGCTATACCACGCAAAATTGACACTGGTTTACCTGTACTCGTTGTGGCTCTATCTGTGTTCCCTTGAGCAGCTCCAGACATTTAGACATAAGTCGGATGCCATGTAAAATACGTTGAATCGCTTTCACATTTGTTTGAGTGTTGTTTTTACCATTCCGTCCGCGGGCTCTAAACTGAGAACAATTCCGTTTTGTGGTTTGCGTTTAAAAAGTAAGATGGTGAATTCTAATGTTCCTCACTTCCGTAGTCTTGTTTCGGTGAGCTGCATAACCTGCGATCAGGCTTTCTTTTTTTTCGCGGCGGAGGGAGGGCGAAAAAAAAAGGAGAGCCTGATACAATTACTTGTTGAATCGTCTGCCGCCCCCCAATTAAAGTGTCTGTCAACGAGAGTGTCAGCGATGCCATCAGATAAGAGTGAGCCAATCACAATTTACCGGAAGTCGCTTCGTTGGCGGGAATCAGCAGAGGCGCGAAGCGGGCACGAAGTGTGCAAACAGCTTTATGTTGCCTTTTGTTTCCCGACCAATCAGAAAAAAGTCCAGATTCTGGACTTTTTACAGACGACTCGACAAGTAATTGTATCAGGCGTTCATTTTTCCGTTGACTACACCGCCGCGAGAAAAATAACGCCTGATCTCAGGTTATGAGCTGCATAGAAATTATCGTTCAAGCTTAATTATTAATTCTGCCTTCATTTCGATCAAACAAACACATGATGGCTCCGTTGTCAGCGTTGTGCGAACGGAGCGATTACAAACTCTTTCATTTGAACTCCAGCAGCCATAACGTTGAGATCGTACAGCTTCAATCCTAAACCTTGTGCTTGTACGGTTGTACGTTCACTTCGGAGCAGTTTCATTGATTCATTCAGCTCCGCAAAGAAACGCTGCAACACTTCGCAAGGTTTTGGCGCCTTTTTCGGTCAGTCATGTGATCGCGATCGATTCCTGTTCCCTTTTATCTCGGAGTTCTCTCTTTTTTTTCTCTTTCTTGATTTCATAGCAATTAGCGATTGCGTTTTTAATAATAAAAACCATTATGTACTCGGGCATACTGGATATCAAATAATTATAACCATCTTGGTCATATCCACGTTGAATGCAAATTTGCGTGTAGCCACGCGCGTTTATGACGTTGAGGGTGGCGCAATTTTTTCTAAAAATAGCACATTTGTCTTTTTCGATGGGGCCGCGTGGATCCCGCGCTTACGGTCTCCGTCCCCGATTATGGCTCCTGCCCTAATCCAAGAATTTCTTAATTCTGGGATTAGGGTCAATAATCTTAGGGTTAAAAATTTGGGATTAATAATTTAGGATTTATTTTTTTCAATTCTCTGCAGTCGAATATTACATTGTGTTATATTGTTTGTCGCCGAACTGTCAGTGTAACCTCTTACAACAACCTCTCAAGGCTGAGAAAGGGGCGCTAAAAACCCTACACCAACGCCTGAATCTGAAGGAACGACATCCTCATCAAACCTGCTGAGACAGGCGGGGTGTGCTTGTGCAGTGACGCCCAAGAGGGCCCTTGTGCATACAATAGGCACAAGGTAAACTACACATATTATCGCGAGCCAGTGGTCTCTTTTGATTGCATTTGAGACGACGTTATTTTGTGATAATGTTGTCTCAAAATGCTGGCTTGTGATTGGTTTAAAAACTGTCATGACAACGCGGCCAAGGTCAAACTTCAAAACTTTTCTTCACAAAACCGCCGGCAAAAGTTTAGTTTTTGCTCAGTAATATAGTTAGAAAAACCTTTATTACAATGTGATTTATCCCTGCAAGCAACTTACCTTGACAGATTGCCCAAAATGTGAGTGCTATCACTTTTAAAACTGTGTATTTTTCTTTAAAGAGTTTGTTTTTCTGTTTTTATTTCATGATGCGCTTGCTGTATTGCGTTATCATTTGTGTTTTGCTTTTAGCCTGGAAAAGAAGTTAATTTTCATTGTTTTGTCGATCCCCATCGTTTGGAAAAATTTATGTTGATGCACGGAAAGAGTTTATTTTGTTTCATTAGGTAATTTTTTAATTTTTTGTTGAAAAGCGGTGAATTCAAACATTTTGCCGCAAAAGCAAAATTGTTTTCGTGAGCAAGTATCGCGTGTGCAAATCTTCAAGGCGAGTAAGAATTTCTATTTTGATCAACAAAAATTATTGTTTGGCTTATTGTTTTTTCGAAGAAAAAAGAGACGTGGATCGCGATAAAAAACTAAATTCGATTTTGAGGCGACATAACGGCTTTATAATGACGGCGTTGGGGGAGAATATATTCCGTATTGGGCTTCGTCGCTTCGCGACTCCGCCCAATACGGAATATATTTTCTCCCAACTAGCCGTGATTATTAAACAATTGGTTCATGCTTAGCGTGCGTACATCGAGTTATGGATGCACTTGAGTGCTCTCCAAACTTCCCAAGTGCATCCATAACTGGATGTACGTACAGCTAAAAGCATGAACCAATTGTTTTATAACGTAGCCAGTGGAAATGCCGAAATAGTAAGTTTTCGCAGGATGCCGTAGTTCCATTTCGCTTCCGTTGAAACTGTAAATTATAAGCAATACGATTCAGTGCGCAGTTGATTCAAAACTCAGTCACTGGTTACCATAAAAATCAAGAAAGAACGAGAAGAAAAACGAGAAAGAGAAAAAAAAGAAACAATAATCGATCACATGACTGAAAGAAAAAGGCGCCAAAACACCTTGCGAAGTGTTGCCGCGTAGTTGCAGCGTTTCTTTGTAAAGCTGAATGAATCAATGAAATTGCTCCGAAGTGAACGTACGAGAATAATTTTTTGAAGAAGTCTTCCAATTATCGCTCTAAGATGTGGTATAAGATTGATGTTTCCTGAAAAAACTGTTGTATTCATCCTCCAAAGAGGATTGAAGCTGTATGATTTCAGCATTGTAGCCGCGAGTCTGAGTTGAAACGAGCACAAAACAAAGTGGAGGCCGCGGAAGGAATGTGGTTTAACAACAATGAATCAAACAACTGGGAAAGCGATCATTCGACTTATTTTGGATTACATTTTATTTTGTTTGAACATTTGGAGCTGCTTGAACACAGAGCTACATTGACTGCAGGTAAAAAGAAATTATTTTGTGTAGTATATAGCCGAAAACATTTCGTCCTTTCTGGTTGTCAGTGCTTATTTAGTTTGATTTTGGTAGTGAATCACCGAAAACGTGTGACACATTATTAAACGGTTCGCTTCAATTTTACTGTGTTTTATTTTGTGTCATGTCTTGATATTTTGGTTTTAAAAGTTTTCCGTATAAAACCTACCTTTTGTGAACATTCGTTGAGAGAAGACGGTGAATGAAATCGTAAACACAACGCCAAAGACTAATTAAGTTCGAGTTACTTCAGTTTTTCAACAAAGTTCCTTGCTCGTCCTAAGAAATCAAACACTCTGCAACAATTTCGCTATTGTAATCTCTCTCTAGTTTAACTCTCAGTGCTGTAAGGTGATTTTTCTTGGCCATTTACTCGCTGAGTTGCTCGCGAAGAAGACACTTTTTGTCGCTACAGGCAGAAAAAACCAAGTGTATTCATAACTCAACTGCATGCTTCGTTTTCGTTGGTCTTGCTCTTGCTTGTTGGCTGCTTTCTGGCTAAAAGATCAATGCCAAGAGAAAAATTGGGAAGTTCTTCGCTAGTTTCTTCCAATGACTATCGGAAAGTTCAGCAACAGGAACTCGCCGCTAAACTCGACGGAAAATTTGCAGCAAAATGCAACTGCACACGTCATGTTATATACGCACGGCCGTGCGCATATAGAGATATACACCATGATGGTTCTATAGGAATTCGATAGGACCAGCGCGTGAGCTATGTTATAAAAAGCCGTATTGTCGTCTCAAAATCGAATTTAGTTTATATCATGGCCTTTTTCGCTAACGCCTCAGCGGTGAGCCCCTCAAGGATTACCAGAACAAAGTCAAAGCTAACGTGGACGACATGATCTTCAAAAACTTTCACCTTGGACAAAAAAATCTTATCATCACTACACCCTGCACGTCTTGTGTCTACTTGCTTAACAATGTACACATACCCGACCACCTAGGGAGACCTCCTGCGTCGGAAGGCAACTGCCAAAAGGAAAGTACTGGCGCTTTAATTGATGAAGCTATGCATGTGACTACTTGTGGCAAACTCTTAAGAGCAAGCTGTTGTTCAGATATGTCGACTGACATCAACCACGCGTGGAAAATTTTCGAATTATTTGATTTCTACGATTCCAACCCTAATCAACGTTTCCTTTGTACTATGGATATAGTATATATCAAGTGATTATACACGCCAATACCAAATAACAGTTTGCAGACTTTAGCTTATTTTCTCGATAAGCGTCCTGTGCTTAAACCCCCATCGTAAGTGCTGACAGGGGTCAGTTGATACTGTGCTCACATTGATTGCTTTCTCCTTTGACAGCCAGTACAACCGACAAACTGGTGGGGTAGCCACCTAAAGGGTAGAATGGGCCTTAAAGGGGCAGTGTCACGGGAATTTTTTCGCGTTTCGTCAAAACTTCGCTGAAATTGAGATTAAATGCCTTCACTCACACACAAAATGCTCCTGGAACATCAAGAGGGAGATATCAAGTGAATTTTAGTAAGGAGAGCAAACCATAATAAGTTTTCAATGATTTTTGCAAGATACAAGCAAAGAATCTGAAAACGTTCGCCGGACGTTTTCAAAGTGTAATCCACTTCCATCTTGGCCATCCGTGGCCAAAGACACTTAGTAATAGCTTCACCGAATTAGTATGGTGTCTGAACAAGAAAATGACCAATATGTTTAGGCTTTCATACATGTTAATGTGACTGTTGACTTTTTAGTGGGGTGAAACGCGAGCAAAATCTTCGTGATACTGCCCCTTTAATTACCTCCATCTTTTCCTGGGATACGTAGAGGACCTCTTGTTGTCATTGCGCACGTGATTGCACACGTGATTTACGCTAAGCCAAACCACAACAATTATACGTTTACACCTTCTCTACTGTAGTGTAGATGATATAGTAGAATTGTTTGCACTTAGTTCGCATTTTCATTTCTAAGAGCCATTTAAGGACAGAAAAAGAATCTAAGAGCGTTAACCAGGATAACTTAACACCGTGGCAAAACCCACTGCACATGAGCTACTCACTGGGTTACTGGTCACGTCCTCTTTTCCGGTTAAATGTCATAGTCACATGTAAACAGAGAAAACTCCTGCACCGCACGTACAGTTCAAAGGCGAAAAGCTAGGAGCTAACGAACGAAAGCGGATATTAAGCACGTTCTTTTGGAAAGTATTTTCTTGTTCCACCTGCACACTTTTGCATCACTTTTGCATCGAAAATTGTGTTGTGGTATACGGCGCGTCGACAAAAGCGCACGAAGGGCGACAAGACCAAATTCAGTTCCTTATACCAGAAGAGTTCACTTGAGCTGCCCAACATAAATGTTTTGACTGGACAATTTTGACCCAAATTTAACCCATTCTAGCGTTTTGTTTCCTCTTTCTATGAGCTAGATTTCAAATCGGTGAGGCCGAATAATCTGTCTGAACTTAATGACAGTCTTTTATAACCCCTGAAATAAATTCATTATCGTGCGGTATGTAATTTACTCCGGGAAAAAACGTTTTAAAAGCCTCCGGAAGTCCAAGGCTCGAAATGTATGCTTCACGTTTCAGATGCCAACAATCGAATAAGCCTTCTCTTTGAGGAATATGCTACATTCTGTCCATGAACAATTAATTCGTTGCTTTGAACATTCCCTTGTCCACTCCATTTGAATCCTGTCTTCTAGGCTTTTCCATTCGTTTTCATCTTTTAAATGGCTTATTTTGATCCGTACAATGTCCAAAACCCTCTTGAAAATTGTTGCGTACAATAATCGATCGGACGGGCCACCATTTTTCAAAGCATTTAATTTTGATCGACTAGCAAACTCTTTCTAGGGTTCCCCAAAACCTCCAAATATAAGCGTGGTGGAGGCGTTGCAGTAACCTAGCCATGGCCCCCAAGAATACCAACGTCAAAACATAAGCCTTCTTCCGTCCCCACTCCCATAGAATATCATTGATCAATCAATCAATCAATCAATCAATCAATCAATCAATCAATCAATCAATCAATCATTGTGGCCTTGAACAACCTACTACGACGAACTTTTTGCAGACCAAAAGCCGGCCCTCCCCTATCGGGATATTCCAAAGGCTATACGGGAGTTCACCGGAAAGCTTTCCTCTCTTTCCTTATGGCTCTTGTTTAGGGCTATGACAATGGTTATTCACGTTTATGTGGCTGTTGCTTTTGCCTAATTTAAAAGCCAATCCGAAGAAAAGAAAAGGATTTAAAGTAGGATTTAAAAAGCTTTAAGCATTCAAAGTAGTTCTTATTTTCTGATGCAGCAAAGCTAAGTAAACACCAGAAGATTGTTAATTTTGTCCCGATTTCAAATTCTGAAGATCTCTTATTTATAAGTGGTGTAAAATATCTCTAAACAGTGATTACATTTTTTGCTACTCAGGTTTTGGAGTCAAGGCTCTACAGAATTCTTGAGAAACGCTCTAAAGTGCTTCATTTTCATTTGTTTTCCAAAAGGAGCAAGGCTTTGTTTCGTTTTCTTTAACGACCGTAAATAGTTCTCAGAATATCCTTTGAAATTCAATAATAACGATACGCCTTGAAAAGCACATTACCTTTGTGAATAACTGACTTGACTTCCAGAGCGAAAAGTGGCAGCCATTATATTAGATATGAAACTCTGCACTATTTTTCTATAACGATCGCATTGTTCCGAGAAGCCGATTAATGTTTAATGATTAACGACTATGTTAGTGACTATGTCAATCAATGTGTACAGCTGTTATAGGTAACTCAGTAATCGTGTACGAATCAAAGTTAGTGTAATGTATAGATGTTTGCAAGTATAATGGGAGGTTTTTCTCTCTTGCTTGTAATTGTAACTCTGCCTTGATTCTGTAATTATAATGAAGGTTAAAAAGATAAGAAAGAAATAATAACGTTACGTAGCACTTTCTTAAAATAGTCACAAGAGAAGAAAATTATACATAAACGTGAAGTGTCATAACTATAACAAAATTCTCGAATCTGATTGGTCATCGCCAGCCAGTAATTGGACAGTATACGGCGCGTCCTGCCTAAGTAACGCGCTCTAATGGATCAGTTACACTTGAATAAGTTGCAATTCAAACTGTTGTCTATTCCTTTGCCGGAACGTTTTCTCCTTTTTCTTTTTCAAATTTTCCTACAGATGTGATTAATTGGTAACAAAACTTTGTGTCGTCCAGTTCGGTCTGTAATCATACTTGTGATTGAACAAATCGGCATTACGGACCCAATTGGACTCCACTCAGTCCTATTACCATTATCAACTGAAGAGAATATCAGTTATTATAGATTCGAACAAGTAAAGTTCCAAGGAAATTGTAACAAAACTGGAGGTACGTAACAATGATTTATATTGAGAGTTGTGTGGATCTGAAATTCGATCGAAATAAAGGTGTAAAAATCCAAGTATCTAATAAAAGTCTAACTTCAGCTGGAAGCAACTTATCTGTTGTGTGTTTCTTTATTTTTGTCTCTTGTCCAAGCTACTGGCGGCCGTTTTTCGTGCGTGATTTTCTCCTCAACGGTTCATCGTCGTCATTTAGTGTTGTTGTTGGCGGTCTTTCCACTATTTGCGAGCTAAATCACATTTTAACCAAACTACTTTTATTTCTGATTTTCTACTTTCTTTATTCGAGTTCACGTTAAGTTTAATTCACAAAAATGGTTAAAAATGGTTAAGAAATAGAAAAGGCAAAACCACGAATTATACCCCGTTAAAGCTTGGCTTTTAGCCAATCAGAGCTATGCAGAGCGTTTTAGCAGATTTTGAGGTTTATGCATTGCGCAAAGCAAGTGTAAAAGTCGTAAACAGCTGTTTGATTAGAGGTTTTTAGCATTTCCTGTTTTCGCAAGAATTAAGAGGTCCCAAAGCTTTACCAAAATTTGAATTATACGTTGCCTCGATTCATAGGTAAATCAGTCACCTGTATTTTACAATTGAATTCATTTGACAAATCGTAGTTACCATGCGACTTAATATAAACGTCCTGTCACTTAACACCTGTCATTTTAGCATTATCTAAAGTCAAACAAATTATGTGATGCGGTGAACAAATTAGTATTGCAAGAAATTATTCAACTTCGCGATATTACAAACAAAAGAGTCAGAAAGATAAACTGATGGGGCGTTCTTCCCATTTCATGTCTTCTGGAAATCAAAAAGAAGACTAAGAATTCTGCTGTCTGCCACGAGACAGTTAACGAAGCTGTATTCACTGCGGCAAGAACAGATGAACTCGATGAATTTCTGAAGGTACTCAACAAAAGCGTGAATTTGTCGTTTATTCTTGCAGGAAAAATCGTCCATAATTTGCTGCTAAAAACTTCGAGTTATCGTAGTTCAACGATTCCTGAACATTGATCGAGCAGCAATGAATTCGAATCGAAGGATAGTCTTTTTCATCGAATGGGACACTGATTTCTTCGGGTTTATCAAAGGCATCACTTTGTCGCCATCGTTACGGGGCAATATTGTTGTGCATATATTTTACCGCCATGACATTTCACCGAAATCGCTCCCAAAATACAAGCCGTGGCTGTTCAAACACCCTGCGTCATCGGAACACACTAATACAGCATGGAAACTGTTGGAAGCTTATGCGACAAGATTTAAATTTGAGACGGATTATTCGCTAACGGCTGATAAAAGGAGGCCAAAAACCACGGAGAGTTTGTATAGCAGAATAGGTTCTTCTAAATCGTCTTCAACGAATTCAACTCCTGCTCGTTCATCCTCATATTATGTTATCTCGAAATCGACAGAAAGCTGCAAACAATTGGCCGACGCGATGTATAAAAAGCGACAAGTGCAGCTCGAGTTCGTGGAGTTCCAACATATGACAACACTACTTGATTTTGTACCCTACAAATGTCCACATTGTCAAATCGTTTTTGCAGGAAAGAGAGAACTGAAATGTCATGACAGCGCTGCTCATGGATTTCTTTGCCCAAACGTGGAATGTACATACCACCGAAAAGAAAACTCGTTCCGAGAGGAAAGAGATTTACAACAGCACATTAAAGACCAACTTCGATGCGTATTTTGCCCAACGAAAGTGTTTTGTTCTTCCGACATCTTGGAAATTCACAAACGAAACTCGCATAAAAAGTGCGCATGCCCATGTGGCAGATACTACGGCGAGCGCATGTCGTACTTAGATCATTTTTTCGATGTCTATCCTTCGCCAGCAGCACTTTTATCACCAAGCGCTGAAAAATGTAAACTTCCCAAGCTGGGGTGCTAGATTGGGGCAGAATGCTATGGTTGAACACAAGGCTTTTGCTCTTATTCCGTGCTCATCCCTTTCTATCCAGTATGTAAACCAGTATAGCGGCGACGCCAAGGGAAACGCCAAGGGAAAAGTCTGCTGAGAAAGAAATCCACATTATCTTGAGCCACTTCGCGATTTTCTTATTGGTACAATATGCTTAATACAGCTCAACCGTCAAAAACAAACAAACAAACAGAAATTATCCAAGAGCTGAGACATCTCTCGGTTATGTGTTCCATAAAACCCAGAATAAAACCCAGTGTGCTCCATGAAACCCAGAATTTGATCAGCACCAAAAGTTTAACGCATGTATGTGCAGTGATTGTGCCTCTTATTTAAACCTTTTGATTAGCGACCACTTATTTAATGTGTTGTTTTTATGCATAGACTGCTTAAGACTGGAGAGGCCAGTAAGATGTTTAGCGACGTTCTCGTTGCCGTCGCCGTCGTTCTTGCTAAGGTCCCTGATGCTTGGAAGCCGGACAGGTTCTCCTTTGGATGGACTATCATAGCATACATACAGAATATGGAAATACTCCTAGCCATGCTCCGCTGCCTGTTCAAGGAGTTCAGTGGTGTGCAAGGTGCTGGAAGTGGACTCCCCACTCCTCTCCTTTCACGCAGTCATCTTCTTTCGCTCATCTCCCAGTCTAAACGCTTGGAACACGGTTTGTCCTACTGGCCATGGATAAGCTCTGGTCGCGCGAGCCAGCTTTCTTTTTGAAGCCCGTTTTAACATGGCTGCCATTTGCATTCTGCTTACAGCGGTGTTTTACTGTTTGGATTCAGTCAATTGATCAGAAGTGAAGTTGTGTTTTAAGACTACAAAACGGTCAGCGACAGGTGTTAAGTCAGCGTTCATGTAATTCAGTGGAATCCAACCAATTTGTGAATTGTTTAAACATTTGTCTCTTCTGGTTAAATCGTTAGTCGGACACCATCTTGAGTGGGCGTTATTTTGTCAATTGACTTTGCAAGGCAAATGTGCTGCGAAATTCAGTTAGTGTAAAGGCAACTTTAAAGAGGGTCTTACAAGGCTTTGTTGAGAAAGGGATTGAATGTGTTTCAACTTAGAACGTGAAATTTTGGTTATTTCACTACATGTAACAGAAAATTATGGCCGAGGTTTCATTGAAAAACACCGTTGAACTGATCGACCCTTAATCATGACAAGTTAAAATCACAAGAGACTGCGCCAAGCGTACCAGGGAATCTGGACATATAACGTTAACGTTTCCCCAAGTGGAAATGTGCAATAAAGAAAATAAAAAGCAACACACAAAAATTTTAAGGTGTTCTGTTTTCTCCGCAAATAACTTTTTCACAGCAAGTGAGAAAAGTGTCTCAAAAAGGAAATCTGTTCCGGTGACTATGACGCGAAAAGGATGGAAATCGGCCATGTCAAAAATTACTTTACTGTTCAAATTCGGAAAATGCAGCTTTGCGTGTAGATAGATTACAGTCAAGGTTTTTAGGCTTCCGTGCATTTACCATATTTACAGAAATCAATGTACAGAAAAAAAATTAAATACCTTTATAGGCTTTCCCGAGAAGCTAGAACCTTAAACTTGATCATTAAAATATTTTAGATATTAAATTATTATTGTGGATTTTCATTCTCACTCTGATCCGGCCTGAGGAATTAACGTAGGTTTCACGAAGTGCCCTTAACGACGCAAAAAATTAAGTTAAGATAAATTTCCACCTTGTCGAGTGATGTTCCTCTGCTGGTGTATTAAAAAAGCCGCTTTTCACAACGTGTTCCCTACTCGACTGAGTCCCCAATATATTTCACACAATGATGTTTAGTGTGCGAGCAGTCCCTCTTTGCTTTTAGCAGTAGGCGAACGAAGTGCGAACACGCAAGCGCAAGCGTTATGAACCCAGTGGTTAGGGCGCTGGAATCCACCTCCCTACAACTTGCAGGAATTCTATTCGGTAGTCCCGCAGTCAACTGCTCCACGCTTTGTTTACAGCCAAGCCTCCTGCCAGTTGGGATTCTTAAATAAATTACGGTTGTTTGAAACATTTGTTTCATATACAAGGCCCCACCAGCTGCTTACACACAAACTGGTTATAGATAGAGTTGTTATATCTTTACCTTCAGCTCGCGCACGCGTGTTCCGCTCGACTGCAAGAGCATTTCTCGCGCGCTTTCGTGACGCCAGCAGTCAAGAGTCGACCAACGCCGCCAGCCACGCGTGAGGAACGCCCAAGCACCAACGATATGCTCCACTGTCCCCAAAAAACAAAGGGACTGCTCGTAGCTTATTTGATTTCTGTGTCATTTAAATTATTCACTGCGGAGTAACGCGTATCCGTGTCACGTCTTTTCTCTATTAGATATCTTATTTATGAAATTTTGTAAGGGAATTCCTAGAGAAGTGAATCTGTCTCTGATTATAGTAAACTGTCCTGTCACGTAATCCATGACTATCCGCATATTGTCACTCTCTTGGTATCTCCATAACACTGCTACGATTAAAATAACCACGCTTGTTACGATTATCCGCAACCTGTAAAGAGAAACAAGGTTACTTTGAGTGCATCAATAGCAAACCGGCAAATCGACGGAAAAGAGTACATGGCAAGTACAAAAAATGCTTGCTTACAGGAGGAATAATTCTGGATATAGAACTGCATTTAGCAGCAATCTTTCCATCGTTTGGAATAAAAGAATGCCAGAGGAACAACTAGACAACTAGGCATGTCCAGACCCTGATCAACTGGCATGTTTTATTAACATCCATTCTTCTGCAATACATAACAAGCCCCCTTTCTGTTTTGCAAGTTTTTTCCTTCCATTAGCTTGTAAAAACGTTTGCTCTTGTATCAGGTGGCATATCATGCCGTAACAATAGGTGACTAGGAGCAATACTACTTCCAAGCGATTTTTATTCGTTTGTTCTTTTTGTTTGTTTGTTGTTGTTGTTGTTGTTGTTGTTGTTGTTGTTGTTGACTTTTTGGCAAGTGAGCAATGGAAAAACTCTTTCGCGTTTAGCAGTTATCTCGCCAAAATGAGGGTTGCAACGGATGCGAGAGGGCTTTTTTGTTCACCCCAGCCTCTTCTATTTTCCTAATCCAAGGAATATTCGGTGCTCGCTCGCCCAAAATTACGCCCACACTGCAGACTTTACCAATCCACATAAGAATTGTTCCTGGATTCGCTGGTACTAATTTTACCCGTTTTAGTCTCTGGTGGTAAATAAAGCTTTACTTCCTGAATTCAAAACCACTGATTATGTGATTGTAACGATTGAACCTGTTGATAAAGGCCGAAAACATGTAAGGTAAAATATTTCAGCAAGTTTGTTTGTGAATCCAGTTTTTAAGTGGAAATTTAGACCGGAAAGGTCTTCTTAACTTGTACTTCAGCATTGTTAAGAGATTAAGAGATAAAAGGCCAACTTACCACGTCCTTGTAAAAGGTATAACTATTCTGGCTAGTGTTGTGCATATAATAAGTATAATCTGTAAGATGGCAAGCACCATGGTGAGGAATTTGGATAAAAGCGCTTTAGCCTGCACACTCTGATCGAAGTAATCATCCAGCCCCATCATCTGTTGATTCTGCTGCTGAAGTGCTTCCAGTTTTAAAACCTACACAACAGAATAATAAGCAATATGAAATAATTTATATGTCACATTTCAGGCGCGTCGAATCTAGTTAAATTAAACGCGACTCTAATGTAACGTTAGGGCATCTTTTCATCTGGACTGGCTGCTAAATTTATGGCTGAAGAGCATGCGTAGCAGGAGCGCGACAAAAGTTAAAATGGCGATCACCACGAACAAATCGCAACTCATTCGTTTTACGCGGCAAACCAGCCGAGTTTGTTCGGATGATACGCAGTAACCGATGCGATGAGACCACAGAACTTACTCAAAAAACCACTATATCTTTCATTGTCTAGCTCAGTAGTTTTGGTGTGACTAAAAACATCACAAAATATGCTATCCTTGAACGTTTAGAGGCTTTGGCTTTTTAAGGATGCTATGGATCGTGAAAATTTAAGAGATTCCATGGGAAAATAGACTGACCCCCAAATCGCTTTTTTTTTTCAGCTTTACTGAAAAATCAGAGAACTAACTTTGCAGTTTAAGCTTAGTTGATGAAACAATGCTCATACAACTAAGAAACTAGCAACAGCACGTGCACAGCAGCTGCCTTACCCTTGTGACGTAAGAATCCAGTCCTTCCTCTATCTCACTAGCTCTCTCCGCTGACCGGTATTCCACTAATTCAATGCGCTCCTCGGCTCGTTCAAGTTCCTGTTTTACAGTTATCATCTACAAGATAACAACTAATTTGAGTGCCAAGCTATCACACAAGACATACACAGGTTGCTGGTGCTAACACCAGAGGTAACTGAAAGTTCCAGGCCTGGTTTTTCGCCCGGTTTCTCGAAATCAGATTAATGTTCATCCAGTATCAAAAGTTAACCAACGTTTCTGATTTCCTTGTTAGCAAACATTTTCGCTTCACAACTTAACTTACATTTTGAACAAAGACACGGTCCATTGTGAGAACAAATGAATACACAGGAACCAACACAGATTAGCAACAAGATTGTCTTTAAAGTTGATGCCTCCGGCGAATAGAGAAAATATCCTCACCTAATTTCGTGTTGATACAACTAGCTTGTAAATACAAGATTACATTGTTGAGAGCGAAAAATGTGACGCAAAAAGCAAGCACCTCGGACGGGGAAAAGGAGACAGGACTTGAGCAGCACCGCACCCTTAACCAGGCTCGTTCAACTGGATAAAGCCTTTTTTACACCATAGAGAAAGCTGCTTACCTCGTTTTGACGTAATTCGGACACGTCATTCCATTCCATTGTGACGTTACTTAGTAAATCTCTAAGTTGCTGAAAGCAAACAAAAGACAAAATTCATTTCTGAATAATTTTACCCGATACCTAACAGCGCCAACTCAAATTAACTTGTACAGTCGAAGCTCTCGTAAGCGACCACCTCGGAAATCCAGAAAAGTGGGCGTAACTAGAGCTGGTCGCTTACGAGAATGGACTCTCATAAGCGACCATGTGATAAAACAATAGAGGGTGGTCGCTTACGAGAGCTTTTAGCACAAAGCCTGGCATATGTTGATGGTCACTGATAGTGCGGTAGCATAAATATTAAACAATTTTTATCGCCTATTACAGAAGAGGATCGCATTTACACAAGTCAACGAACCATTAGCGCTTATGCTATGTTTTACTCTGAATTTGATCAAGAAGTGAACGTTTTTATTTAAGTGTTGACTGTGCGGTCGCTTACGAGAACGTAAAAACAAAGAAAAGAGGAGTCGGTAATTCACAAAAGTGGTCGCGGTCGCTTACGAGAGTTTTTAATTACAGAGTTAGGTGACAGTTCAAACGAGATTTCAGAATGTTGGTCGTAACTAGAGCTGGTCGCTTACGAGAGTGGTCGCAAGGAGAGCTTCGATTGTAGTTTAGTAACTTAGTTTAATGACTAAGCCGCAAACTAGAGGCTCATCGAACTGAAGGAATTACAAAAATACATCTGTTGTTAGGTTCTCCCGAAGGGTTGTTGATACCCTTCATTTATCCATCTTCGTGAAAGGAAATTGCAAGAACCCAAAGGCTTTAACCAACCAACGACAAGTTGGCCACAAGTCTAAGGCTCTAACCGCTCTTTTATGGGCCGTGTTTAAACCACAACAAAACATACCCGAAGGATTTGCTAACTGTGATCGTCCAAAAAGAATAGCAATAACATTACAAGCCTTGTCACGTCAGCTTGTTGACAAGGAAAACTTATGTTCCGCGGTAGCGGCTAACGACTCTAACGACATGAGGGGTGAGGAGCTGATATTTCGACTTAACGAAGAAAGAACACACACCTCGGAATTGCATCTTTCCTCTTGCAGTGATTCCGCAACAAAATCCAACTGGCGCTGCAAAATAAAACACTACGTTGAGAACCATAGTCCATAAGGGTTTACAAGTTAGGGTTTCTGTTAACCTTGTTTTAAAAGTCAAATCAATAGTCCGTTCTCACGCAATATCAGCAACTTTTTCTCAAATTTCACAACACTAGAGCAAAGTTCAAGCTCTAGCTCTTACACACTGAATTGTCATGCGCTCTCGATGTGTTCAAAGGCTTGACGAATCTCGCTCTCATTTGCTCCCGGTACATTCGTGTGCATACAGGGCTGTTTTCCCTTCTTCGTTGGATTACAAGTGAAAAACAACAACAGCTCTTTTCTTTTTACAAGAAAAATAACGACAAATACTGTTCGGTTCTGAAGTATCGAAGTATCGTAATTTGCACTTTGCACATAAAGTCTGAAAGTTGTTACTCACTGAAAGCAATGACCTGAAACATTGCGATAAAATAAGGATCCTACATAGTGTGTACCAAACAACTAAACGTTTACAACTGGAGACCTTTATTATTATGAACAAACTTCAACTACTTGGCTCAACGGCTTGTGATCCTATAGTATTCCCAAAAGAAGTTACTGGATGATACCACTAGCTTTGTCCACTTGGTACCTCACTTTATTTCGTCCAATGTTTTCTTACAAACATAATAGAAAGTTGTATAGAGAAAGAAGCTAAAAGAAGTGTCAGCCCTTACTTTCAAGTTATCTATCTGCTCCTGCAGCCTTGCATTAGTGTTACGGAGCTCCACAATATCTTGTTCGTAGGACGTGGGGGGACTGGGAGGAAGGCTGTGACGTGGACTATTTCCAGAAACAGGTACACTGACGACAATACAATAAATACAATCAGGATTTCAATCACATTTAACGGCAAACCTTGTCGGTTATGTGGTTTGAACTCTGTGAATGTAATCAAAGCTCTTCAGCAAGGACTTTGCTTGAAATTCGACTGTCAGCCCTCTTGGAAGTAAAAGGCTTAAAACGTCATCTCAACCATCGTAGTGTCTAACACACAAAAACACTTCAAGTTTTCTTTTCTATAATCTTGTTTTGAAAACAACAACAACGACAACAACGTATTCTACGTAAGCTTGCGTTTGAATGGTTACACGGTTACAGGAAAGAAAACTCTTAGGCCCCATTACAAGGCGAGATTTTGTTGCGATAGCATAGCAAATTTAAGCCCGGGCACAATATGTAAAATTGGGCGGGAAAATTGGCAAGAGCGTTTTTTACATCGAAAACACAATAGGTACGCATGTCCAAGTTCATGTTTCAGCCCCGGCTGGAAGTTTCAGCCTGGGCTGAATCTTTCTCCACATAAATCGCAAACTTCTTATTGGAGGAATTTGTTCAGAAAACAGGGTTGGAGTTTCAGCCCAGCTAGTAGGCCTGAATTTTCAGCCAGAACTGAAATTCGCCACGTAATCAGCTCCTTAACCACGAATTACAAGCTTGAAAAAGTCAGTACACAATTTCTACCCAAAATTTTGCCTGCTCGATGCAATTCTTCTTCATTATGTTCAGTTTTAAACCATCCGTGCCACATTGTACCTCATAGTATGGTAGTACTTCTCTTGTATGTTTTTTTCTTGAACAGTTTGCACATATGGCAAAATTATAAGGCGGTCAAGTATGATCCGTCAGCCTAAAGAACTGTTTGTGATGACATCACAATTTCAATCAATATCATCACAAACAGTCCTTCTCAGTATAACAAAGCTAGTTAATATATTAACTAACTTCAGATTTGCTGTTACGGACTCACCTGATGTGAGTAGCAGAAGTGACACTGGACGAGTCATCATCGCTGTTATACCTCGCTGGACTGAAACAAGAAAAATCAGGACACAGTCAATACTGTTGTCAGCTCTATTTCTACAACTTATACCATTGTAATTCACAAAAAAAAGCTGTTGATTTAGTGCTGGAGCTGAACCATAACAATAACAGTTAGATCAAACGTGAGTGGAAATCTTATGCAGAGGTTCTTTGGGCTTGTCACGTACTCCTTCCCAGGAAAAAAAGGAGTGCGTGACAAGACAGGTAAGGAATTAGGAAAGGTGGTCGCAAACGGAAATTTCTAAATACGGCATTGGTCGATTTAAGGATATCAGTTACTGGTTGCTTACATACACAAAAGACTTTGATGCAGTGTTTGAGTCACTCAGAAAGTCACTAAAAAGTGCTCTCTTGAGCCTCAGGTATCTTAAGATTCAGGTATCATAAGCGACCACTTTTCCTAAGCGAAGACCACCCATCTTGTTTGCAGCGTTGTACCAAAATTGCTCCTGCTTGCCACAATGTCTAGTTTGAAACTTTCACGGCACTCTTTCTTTTTACCAACCGCACTGGACACAAAACGACGCATTAGATTAAAAAAGGAAAGGAAGTCCAGTGGGAAGGGCGTAAATGTTACACGAGTTTCCATGCTAGGCGCACGCCATTAGAACTTATATTTTAATCTTCTAATCACATTTATTTATTTGATTTGTGAGCTTTCCTGCAAAATAGCTGTTTAGCTAAGTGTAAACTCACGTTAATAAACTATTATGTTATGTTATGTTATGTTATGTTACGTTACGTTACGTTATGTTATGTTATGTTATGTTAAACAGTTAAATTACAGTGTAGTGACAAAAGGTTTCAAAAGCTGATGAAAATAATAATTAAGTAGAGTGAGAAGGAGAGACACGAACAAGGGATTTCTACACCGAAAAAGGTTAACTACAAACGCTCCGTTCAACAACTAAACAACTAGTGGTTAATTTAAATTCTGATGAGTTGCGTTACAACTAAATAGGTCTGCAATATCAAGTGATTCACCTGAGATTTGAATCTCCCACCAAACCGTCTTCTCCCAATGGACTGCTTGGTTCTTCTTCAAGGCCATCTATCTCTGAATTCGAAAGAAAAGGCAAATCAAAATTTTTGAGTGCCCTCATTGCCAAGAGGACAGGTGAAGAGAATGAACGAGATTCGTCACTGTCTTGGGCACCATCAATTCGTCAAACGTAACGTAACAAGAGATGCATGCCAATCAGACATCTTGAGCTTGACACAAAAAGCAACCCTGGGCCCGGTTGCATAAAAGTTGGTCGTAACACCCACCGCTTTTTGGGTTGTTCATCGCACGTCCGATGTAACGAATTTGGACTTACGTTGGATGTATGCCTGATGGCGTCCACTTGCAAATCCAGCCGCACAAACTCATGAATTCCAAATTTGTATACTTAAGCACCACCAAAGGCAAAGAGAAAGCAAAATTTCAAGACGCCAAAATTCGCCGCGAGGTTGACTTTTATATGCAAAATAAAAATGTTTTGCTATATATACGCCACAATACCAACATTAATAGGAAAAATAACACTATTTGGCACAATTAAACGGCGGCAGTTAGATCCGGTACGACCACTTTACGCCCACTACCTGTTAAGGTGTAGATTACATGCCTTGCATAAGTCCAAACTGGTGCAACTGTCCCAGTTGGTGCTTTAGTCTGAGACTTGAACCATTTATATAACCGGGCGCTAGTCTGTGCAGTCGTGTCGTTTTCTCAGACAAGAAACTTTACTTCGGCTTCATGTTGTCTATATATTTACTCCATCTTGTGCCTTTTATCACCACATCATGGAGACAACGTGCTGTTGTTGGTGAAAATGACGTCCCCTCAGGTTCTGCACAAGTCAGTCGCCAACACCAATCATTTTATTGTGACCTGGATGAACCCACTAGTCAACTAACTGAACTGTCTGTCTGTCTTAACCACTAAGGAAGAAGCAGCAGCCTCGCAACGTCTGTTTTTTTAGAACTTTTATATCCGCGCACATTTAAAACCTCTCAAGTTCTAACTAACTGAACACCCGGCGAGCAGCATACGTACTTGACCCGGGACTTGATGTAGTTGTGCTGACGTTCTCCGCGCTGCCAAATCTCCGATGCTTGATGATCTCAAGAGGCTTGGTAACCGCTCTACATGACAAGTAAAGGAACGTTCATCAGCGCATGACAAACCTCTGAGGTTCTAACAAAGTTTTCTTAAACGCTCAGGATTAAAGGAGAATGATGAGACGACTAGACTTGACAAGACATCAGGGCTCATTTGCCCGCCTTCTCACATGAGCCCTCAACAACTTTTAATGAAGCCAGCGAGATAAAAATTTCACTCTCGCTGAAAATTGACAAAAATCTTGTGCTATGGAATCGCTTTAATCATTTCGCCCTAAGAATCGAGCCTCAATCCTGAAAAGCCGTGCGACAAGTGGTGCTGTTTTATTTGAAAACGTTTGCATGATCAAGTTCAGGATGTTTATTTCATTTACGAAAATGGGCGCTAATGGAGGAAACATGTGGAGAAATAACTTTCCCTCACTTCGCTAGAGATCACAATTTTTAATTTCACATTATATTTTATACTTCGAGGAACAGTTCTAACTCAGTAAGCAGATATTTTTACAGCAGAATATAGTAAATCAATTGCAGATCCGCCAAAAATGTCTTAAAGTTAAACATCAATGTAAATCCACAAAGAAATAATACTTAAATTCTTACCCCTTGACTCCATCTCTGACACCCCTGAGGCCAAAAAAATAATAACAAGAAAATTAACAAACCACTTACGAAATAAGGAATCCTGCTAGGTTGAAAAGGTTGAATAAATTACAAGCCAGCATTATACCTAGACAAACTTGAATACGTCAAAACCGAAAGCTAGTTTAATAGAAGAATAAGCAGCAACTATATGCCTGTAAACTCCAATGTAAAATGAATTACATTAAAATGTATATAGTGTTCGAGCCAACACCAAGGTAAGAGGTAAATAACAAAAACAGGTATCAGGCAAGGTTATGTTACGCAGAGGGAGAATGCACAAACAGAATGATATTTCGTGTACACAGTGTTAGCCGCTGTTGGCTGTAGACACGCGGACAACGCTTAAATGACAACTTCACTGACACACTCAGCGTAGCGCTATATAATTTGTGATTCTCCATTCAATTTTTTACATTCTAAAAAAAATCAGGCTCCCAAAATTAACTCAAGCTTGGAAGAAATCAGCACGATTTTATAGCGATAACCACAAACCATCCGTCACATCGAAATATAGGAAACTCTACGACTGCTGATGAAACGAGTACAATATTTTTCTCATTCGCATCTCCGCAAATTTATCTAACAATTTAATCATTGTAATTTGAATATTCCGGCCTTAATCCATTCACATTCTAAGGCTGTTTTGCCGTTGGTGTTAATGAAAGAATCATACAGTTGGATTTCTACACGTAGACAATATAGTAAACGTGTAAAAATGGTACATAATAAAAATTTATTCCCAAGACTGACTTACGGCCAGAGACATGATCTGTGTTTATGAAAGGCTGTCCGCAGATTTCGACCGCACTTTGGTGATAGGAAAGCCGGCTGCGGAACGACTTCTGGACCAGACAACTCGTTGACAAAGATCTTGGGCAAAGAACGCGAAGACTTCACACTTTCCATTAAGATTTACTGAGATTAACTCATAGCGCTTCTTTCCGCGAACCACGATAAAAACAATCACAACAATGACAACAAGATCGCACAAATCACTTTGCGACGTTCAAAACAAGAGGAAACCTTACCAGTTTATTCAATTATTCAATATTCATGAGTTTTCTTAGTTTTACATTTGCATATTCCAAGCTGCTAAAAACAAGCCAGCCTGTTCTTTTTGTTTATTAAAAGATTAACGGAACATAGAATAAAAATTTGGGTTAATATGGGATGAGGAGAGGAATTCACCGATTACTTTAGGAACACAAAACTCGTAAGAAACGAGCGACTGAGACAGCGCATTTTCTAGTATCACTGTTCGGTCTTTGACAAAAAATTGAGCTTCCTGGTGAGAATAAAAGATCCAAAACAATGTAATTTGCGCGAGGTTTTATTAAGCTTTACGAGAGAAAAACTGATTGATTCGGTAAATTTGACTCCAACGATTTTTAACAATTTTTACACCCGTCCCTGGGAGAATACAGACTTTTCTTCAGATACAAACGGTCCTTAATCATAAGCCTCCTTGTAGAAAGATAAATTTTAAGATATCGTCCATGTTGCAGATGTTGTAACCCAAGTTGTCATCTGTGCGTTGAGGAGTCTATATATGAGCAAATGGCGGATTAGGGCAACGCTTGCCGTGACTCCCGTGTTCCGAAGAATGAAAATTGTAGCTGCCTAACACTCTTTTCGATTTTTTCAGTATCACGTAGTCCGGAGTTCGTCCAATAAAAACTAACACCTGTTAGATTCTTGCAAACATCTCCCTTTTTTCAGCCGTCTTGTCGCCTGTGCATAAGTACGGCTGGCAACACCGATCCTCACCGCACTCTGGGCACGTGGTCATAAATTAAAAAAAATCGTACGGTCTGAGTAAACAAAAAACAGACAACCGCACCTCTACTACACAGTCACAGCACAGGGTGAATTTCTTGCGGACATACATGATGTTTGCGTTTTCCAGAGAGCATTAAAGCAAATTACGAATGATTTAAGTTCGTGTGCTTGTCATGACATTCTTTCACGGGAGATAAAAAGTCAAACGAGAAACTCAGAACTCTAAACCTCCCAAAGGAGACTCACAATAAGCTACCTGACGATCGACTGATTTTATCTAGTAAGTTTAGATATTTAATTAGCTTTAAAATTTGTTTTGGTAACTAACAAAGTGGTTACTGTCTACTTCACAAATCGATTTTTTAGTTGGTGACTGCCGGTAAATAAGGATCGATTACCGAACGATTGATTGAGTCTCAGTTGATTGTCTGATCGATTGAGTGATTGACTGATTCACTCATTCTTCTTCTCTACGTTGAACTAAAACAAAAGGCCCACTTTGTTGGCTTGCATTCATTTACTTCTCAAGAGCGATTTCAATCTTATCTTCAGAGACATTGCATTTTGAAGCAGGGAGGTGAAAAGAATCAAGAAAATGTTCACCAACTTGACGAAAGTTGGATGGACTAGAGGAAGAAACTTACTCTGGTTTTTTTAAATCAGTTTCATAAAGTTTAAATTAGCCCTTGAAATCATGTTAAATGAGGGAAATAAAATCCTCGGGCAGTTTATAATAATGGATAGCGATGAACGGTTCTTAGACAACTAGGCCGAATCCCAGAAGTCGTCTGAGGCAAATATAAAAAAATTCCTTCCCTCGGAGAGAAAAAAAAAGGTCTGGCAAAACTCACTTAAACACTTCTTTAGCAATGTGTCCACTGGGAGCAGAGCCATTGACTTCCAATTCCTGTAAAAGAGAACTTACATCATCACTACCCAGCACTAAAAACTTCACCTTAAAAAAGTCCGAGTGTCCGGAATCTAGCCTTGCTGATGAATGGGCCATCCTGCTTCAACTACGTTGTCTTGTCTGTACAGTCAATGAGTGTATCCACTGGTAGTTATTTCAATGAACAAGAATTTATCTACTGAATAAAGTAAATAGTGCGCTCTTGTGCAACCAGGGCCTGACCTTAATAACCCGTTCCCTTACTGAGAACAAACTGGCACTTTTCACTAACATCTCCTCACGAGTCACTTTTATAACGGAGGATAGTACAAGGCATGCGTACAACGTGTTATAGTACCGTCATTTTTAAGACTCACCATTAGAGTATTGTGATACTTTTCCAGTTTTTTCTGTAATTGAGCAACCAGCAAATTTGTTTTTTGGTTTTTCTTTTCGAAGGCAGCTCTAAGAGGAAAGACAGACGAGTGTCACAAACAACTTCTGCTGCATGTTTGTATCATGACAAGAAGAATAATTTCTGAAAGAAACACGACTGAAAATATTTCGTAGTCCAGCTTAATTGTCATTAAATATCTGAATATTTTGAGGGACAAATTAAGAGCCTAACATTTTCTGTTGACAGAACTCCCTACATGAATAATTTGGTTAGCTTTTGCCAAGCTGTACCCTCTTAACATTATAGTAGGAGTGCGCGTCTAATGCACGTGTTGTAATCCCCATCCTTTTCGAGTGCCAAGTTGGATTAGCTGGCGAGGTTAGGTTACTGCCTGCAATAAATTTCGTCTTTATACATTGTACAATAAATATGATCCACTTATTTGTGTGTTCATCCTTTAATGTATAGAAACTGTCACCAATCACGCTACTTTGCTCGTAACACCTTTGACGCCAACTGTGAAAAAGAGAAAGACCGCATGGCCAAATAAAATCTGGCTAGGCTATGTGCAGTCGTACATCTGTCTCAAGAACGGCCAGGCGAGAAATCTTACTGAAATACCTTGCTGCCATATATTAGTGAGACTAAACAGTACTTGTCACGAAAAAGGTCACTCAATGACCACACCTAACATACTTGCACTAAACTCAGTTATAACTTACTTCGATTTCTGTGAGCCTTCCGTTGATTCTAAGTACTCCTTCACAGACTCTGTCAAAATAATTGAAATAAAGACGTGCTGAGTTAATAAAAACTTAGTTTTCTTCCAACGTATAAGTAATTTTTATTTCTTACACAAACCCTTTCTCAAAAGGTGATTTTAAAGTCGTGTTCTCTGGTTCTAAGTATCATGGACTGAAGGGGCCATTGATGAATAAGAAGTATCAAGAAAAATAATGTTTGAATGAAACAATCGTATTACCGCTCAAAACTCCTCACAAAAAGAAAATAATTAATCCTCAGAAAATTAGGGAAACTTGAAGTGGTCTATTTTTGTTGAAGTGTAAATCTAAGCAATTTTCTTGACAGTGAAACAAAATTGTTGTTACCGTCTCTCTCATCTTGCAGTTGCCGAATCTGATCCTTTGTTTTCTTGATTTTGTAGTTTAAGTGCTCAACTCTTTGTCGTCGCTTCTACAGAAAAAGGAAAAAAGGAAAATATTCAGCCTATTTCGAATATGCGGGTAAGCTGTTTGGGGTACTCTTTACACTCTTGTGGTTATCAATTTCAGTCAAAAAGAAAAAAAACACTGGGTGGCAAAATTCTCCAGTATGATTAGTCGATACCTGCAGCACCCCTTGTTTGGTATGTAATTGTAGTGTGCACAGCTTACATACAGATGGCACTCGGAAAGAAATATTCCTTGTTACCTAGTTTTACACATAGCTAATGGTGTCCTTTTTGCCATGAAAATGTTTCTGTGATCAGTGCTGGTTTCAGATTGTGTATATCATCAACATGATGCCTCAGTGATAAATTTTTGTCACCTGCCTGTTTGACATTTTTATTTAAAGGAGCAGAATAACCAAAAACAAGAAAAGCCCCAGGGGCATTAGACCCCGCCGTTGTTCTCCCACCCCCCCCCCGGGGGGTGTAAAATATGTTACGGTCACTCAAGATAAAAGCCCTTGCTTGTGTAGCGAAAGACACGATGAGTATTTCTTTGGCCGAGCGAAAACCGGAGGTCTGCGGCAAGTGACGACCAAAAGAAAAACCACGGAAAAAAAAGGGTATTACTAGACCCTGTCCTGATGGCGGGGTAACAAGTCAGTGGTTTACCAGACACAACAACAACAACAAACAAACAACCAGACGAACAAACAAACAAAAACTGCACAAGTTACCTCAGAGTCAATTTGTGCATCCACTTCATCTGTACTCTCCTTTTCTTGAGAACTGAATGTTCCATCCAGCTGTGAAGGAGTAAGATCATATTCTTATCAGATCACCCGTTTTTTTATGGTTGGGTTGGTTGGGGTTTCTGTGTACATGTAGGTTTTATTGGCAGAAAACAGTTCTCAGTTACTTTGATTGAAGATTCAGTCAACTGATGAAAGTCTTGGTGGTTGATGATAGGGGGCTTATTTGAAATTTTTTTTACACTTGAGAGAGGTCTCATTAAAAATGAGAGGAGGCTTAATAGAGGGAGGGGGCTACACAGAGCAAAAACATGTAAATATTCCTGTAACCTGCTAATAATGGACTTCTGATTTTCTCTCCAGTTGCAAATATATCACACATTGACTGCCACAAACGACAAGAAAACAATTTGCATGGATATGAGGCTAAACAAAAATGGCTATCGTGTCACTTTCCATGTGTCACTTTCCATTTCTTGCTTAACTTTAGAAATGATTTGAGAAAACAGGTGTTTCAATTATTCATCTGTTGTACGTACAGAGTCCACTTCAGCAGAATCATCTTCATTTAACGACAATGCTGTTGCACTTCTTCCTCTTGGCAGCTGGTCTGATGATGCTCCCCCTACAGAGTTTCCTGCAGAGGTCGCACCCCGAGGCCGCCCTCCACTATCACTGTCACCACTGTTACGGGAGTCTGCTGACGACGCCTCATGAGTCTTGCTGCGGCGTCTCCCAAGACTGGAAAATCAAGAAAAGGTAACACCTTAGTTTAAAATTCTTTAAAAAATACAATGTACACTGTGCAACATGCTGATCCACATTTCATCCTAACCCACAAGTCCCTCCTTTATTTCTCAAGGTAGGGTCCATATAATCATCCATTCAAACCAGATTAATTTAACACTTAATTGCCGTACAGTAAATGTCATAATTATCACTCGGTAAATAACAGCAATATTATGATTTATTACACAACTTAGGTAATGAGATCACATTGTTCAGTAATAATAATTATTATTGTACTGTAAGATTTAAGTTAACGTATGTGCTGAATCAGATATTTGAGGGGAAGGAGTGATATGCATGCCTCCAGAAACCTGAAGGCTATTAACTACTACATATGCTTCACACATGTAAGAAATTTGCCAAACCAACTATTGGTCATCATTTTTGTTGGTATGTATTATTTAGTAACAGACACTTGATGGCAAAATTCTGAGAGAAAATTCATTCAGGCCAAAACATGGGATGAGCGCAAACATGCGTGGCTCTAAATAAGATCTAAAAATCTAACAATATTACAGATACAACCGATAAGTGTGGTTGCACCAGTTTCTTCACATCTTGCGTGACTAGTTATGTGGCAAAGCATCAAAACAAAAAATACTTTGCAATAGGCAAATACATGTGTAAACCATAAGCCCCCCCCTAGGGGGAGGTGGCCCCCAGACTTCCCTAAGAGGGAAACAGCTCTTCTGTTTTCAATTTCATTCTCCAGTGTCACTTCACAGTAATATCTCCTGATCAGTTCTATGAAACATAAAGCAGTGATTGAAACAGAAAATAATCTGTCTTTAAAGGCAAAATTTTTCATAAAAGCTTTCATGATGAGCCGAGTATTACCGCATTATTTCATCGCAAGCAAAAGTTCAGAGTGTTTGTTTTAAAGCAGACCTGTGCTGCCAAGCAGCAACAATGATATTACTTTTGAATTGTCTTTTGTTTATACTTCCATTCTTCTTAGCATGCATTCTTTGAATTGTGCTTCTTTTGTTCAATTCATTCTATCAAGGAATCAGTCAAACGACAAGGTCATTTCTCGATTCTCCCGAGACTCGATTCTTGACTTGATTCTCGACACTCGATTCTCATGTCGAGAATCAAGTCAAGAATCGAGTCTCAGGAGTACACTTTGTTCCTAGAGTGAACCTGCCTAAAGTAATAGACTGCTCATTATTGTCAATGAGGGTGTTAAAATGCAACTTACGATGATGGCATTGCTCTTTCTCTTATCTCAGCCAGGACTTTAGAGAATTGTTTTTGTCTCTCTATTGGCACATTCAGCTTTGTCCTTACAATGTTATCTTCACTCTGCAACAGAATCTATTATTTTAATCCCAAAATCAAATCAATTATTACTGCATACAACTTTCCCACTAACAAGCATTTCACGGTACCTAACGATCATTTCTGGTACCGTGTCGTTACGGTGTTCTTAAAATAACCGAACCAAAAAATAGTTCCCATTGATATATTCAGCCTTATGGTTCAAAATTCACTTCACATGAGTTTTTTCTGCTCTGATTGTTAACTGGTGGAGCAATTCTTTGGTTCTGACTCTGCTAATACGCGTACTGAAACATTGTCTAGCGAGCTCTCATCCGCCATTTTGTATCATTCCCAAAGTGCACTGCGTGGTACTGGTGACACGTGTTCCTTCCGCCATCTACGCATGAAAGATTTTTGACAATCAACAGCGGATCATTATGGCTTCCTGTTCCAGTGCAGCCAAGAAGAAAAAAGACGACTCCGTAAGCTTGAAAACATTTAGGAGGTGGTCCTTTAGTGACGATTTTGCCGTGGAAACTGATGCCGAAGGCCAAATCTCTTTGTTGAAACGCAAGGTTTGTACCTAACATATGCTTCCTAGTTCAAATCAATGACGACTTTTTCAAGCATTTTGTCCATTTCCTTTTCTTTTTTCTATGGAGATTATCTTTTTTATTTCTGACATTGCCTTTCTGATCCATCTTACGTGTACCTTAATAGACAGCCTGTAAAATAAGAGCTAAATAAAAGCTAATAAAAGTATACACTGAAGTTCTATTTTTCAAGTACTCATATTCAGTTAAATAACATGTTTATTAAAATCAATAAGATTAAAAATGGGTTCCTATGAATATTCACAGAACCAAAAAATAGCTACAGATGGGTTCCCATGATCTCTGGGCACGGAACCGAAAGATTGTTTTCCATGGGATTTGAAATCCTAGGACTTGACGAAAGATCAAAGGGATAAACCTGTCACTAAATTTAGCTGTTCTTATTTTTCCCTTCAGGAGTACATGTACATAAATGTACAAGGAGAAGTTGCAAAGCAGCATGCACATGGCCATCTTCACTTGCTGTCTTCCCACAGTAACACAATTATTGAAGGTTTTGGAAAAATGAGAACAGTTGTATGCAAGTGTTTCAATAGCTGTTTTGAGTTCTCTCAAACTTTTAGTAAAATTAATGTTTCATACCTCTGAATCTTCTTTTCCACTATGAGTACCATGATGCTCTTTGTTCCTACCAAATAGTCTCTGGATACCTGGGATACCTACAAATTCAAAACAACATTCTATCAAATTTAAAGTTAACTAAATGTTAATTGCATGTGTGGGGGCACAATGGTGTAGTGGTACAGTTGTGTAAACAGTGTGTTTGAGCAGTTATGGTTGAAGGCCTGGTCCTTGCCATCATGTTGTTTCCTTAGACTAGACACTATACTCCATGTTGTCTCTCTCCACACAGGTGTATAAATGGGTACTGGTAACATGCTGCTGGGGATAACCCCACCATATATAGACTACCAGCCATTTCTGAGGGGAGAGTATCAATACTCTCAGTTACTTCACGCTACAGAAACTGGGTTAACCTTTGGTGGTGTGGGCCTCCCATGGCTTGTCAACTTTACCTATCTTAATAACTTGACAAATGTGAACTGCATCAGGCTAAATTAAACTTACTAAAACTACTTAAACTAGTGTCACTAGACAGAAATAACAACATGCGGGCAGTCATAAAACATTGCCTGCCTGATGGGCTATGCTATGCAGAGAGCCATCTCCATTCCTGTGCCGGGAAAGGGAAATCTGCAAAGCTCAAGGGAACATTGTATTCCAGTGTAATATGCCATGTTTCGTTCATGACACACAGAGACCAAAATATAAAAATGCAGTGTGTGACCTTGGCATGGTATTGCTTACGACAATATATAATTAACCAGCTATTAATTAAAATTGTTCCAGAGAAAATAAATAAGACATTTTCCACCAATTATTTTCTCTGGAAAAGTCTCATCAGATTTCTACATTTTCAACAACTGCTAGTGAACATTAAATTCCTTGATTATGAAGGAAATCACATTACATACAGTAGACATCTGCTATCTTGAAAGTTTAAAGGAAACACATTTGTTACTCTACACATCATATATGCTTCTATAGTATGAAAGAGCACACTACACTTGAGTTGGTTGTCCAAAGTACAAATTGTTTTTATGATCAGATGACTGTCACACTCTCAGAAAAAAATTTCCTTTTTTGAACCTCATTTTACTTTTCTTCTGAAGCACTTGGTGACATTTCATTGACACTATATAACCTTTGGTGGTGTGGGCCTCCCATGGCTTGTCGACTTTACCTATCTATAACTTGACAAATGTGAACTGCATCAGGCTAAATTAAACTTACTCCAAGCGCAGATGCACTAGTTAAAAAAAAACACTCACTAACGGGACATCTTTGGAAAAAGCTTTTAAGGACAGTGCCTCCTTTTGCTACTGCGCATGTGTTCTGTGCATCTCGGGATATTAGGGTTTCTTAAGGAAATTGTCCCTAATACAACAATATTTTTGCGCGGTTTATGACTGTGATTTATGACTGTGTGACTTTTTCCCATAGTCATAACCTTGGCAAAAATACATCTGTATTAGGAGGCACCGTCCTTAGTACCAGACTAGTTACTTATTAAATTGCCTATGAAGTACAGACTAAGTTAAGCTTATTTGAAAGGCCTTTCAAAATGAACAAGAAGGATGTCTTCTTTTTTATAATATTTTCTCTCGTTCTAGAGATATTGAAGTTAAAAGAAAATATAAGTGATGACGTCATCAGTGGTTACAGTGTGGAGGCAAATCACAAAATCAAGAATATCTCTGGAAATATTCAGGCATTGTAACTGAAACATGGCACCAGCAATGCACCTCAAGAAAGACACACATTGATGGATATGATGTTGCTATGGCAATGGCTTAGCTTCCAGGCCTCTTTCTTGCAGGAATGACATTTGCCCTTTTTAGGCTTTACAAACACTGTCCACTCCTCATTTGTTAATGAGGAAAGTAAGCACCATATGGGCATTATGTGTGTTTAGGACAGGTCCTTCTTTCACTCATTATAAAGTCAAAAATGGTAATATTTAGTTCAAAGGTGAAAGAGATTGAAGCCAAGATTGTTGCCATGGCAACAATGCCATGTATCTCACCTTGTGTCTTTCTTAATGCACAATATTGGTGCCAAGTTTCAAATTCCTTGACCCGTTCTTTTCAGAGATATTCTTCATTTTGTGGTTTGTCTCAATGCTGTACATGTAACCACCTATGACATCATCAATTTCTAATTTGCATAATACAAAAACTTGACTAACTTTGGAATGAGTGAAGACATTGCCTAACTGAAAACACCACCCTTCTTTATCTTGAAAGGCCTTAGTTTTTACTTCATAGGCTCTTTAAGAATAAATTATATTTCGATATAACGCGCGCTGATTGGTTGAAACAGCGTGCTTTATCAGAGTACAGATGCACGGAGTAGCCCGTGATGCCATTCTGCGCGCGCTGGTAAGCTGAAAACCTTTCTTGCACGTGCTTGTAAGCTATGAAAAAAAACTTGATTTCTTGCAATTAAAAGCCAGTTTCTTTACAAATGTGAGCAAAGCTAGTATTATAAAACAAATAAAAAAGCCAAAACGGTGCTTTTGTTCTGTGATAAAGCAGTCAAGGAAGTGACAAGAGCACTCAAGAAGTAGGGAGAGGCACTCGCCTGCGGCTCGTGTTCACCCGACACTTCTTTCGTGCTTTCGTCACTTCCTTGCGTGCTTTATCACAGAACAAAGCACCGTTTTGGCTTTTTTATTTGTTAATTACATGTAGAAGGGCCACACTGACCAATTATTTTGCTGTTACGAGGAGAAGCAGGGGACTGTGAGCCACCTGTTGTGGTGTCCAAGGAGGATAGAGATGTTGCACTGCCGTTCAATGATCGTGGGCTCCTGTGGGGCAGTTGTACATGTAACCCTGTTTCAAGAGAATTTTTCAATAGTTAAAACCCAAACACTGTTAGTAATAATATCAGGTAATCATAAATCCTGTTTAGACAGTCAGAGTGAGCCCATACACTGCACACAGGCTGAGGAGTCCAGGAGTAAATTTAATAACTAAAGACATTTACAAATGTAATTTACAAGAGTGTCAGTAGCTATTGTTTTTAACCCTCTGAAACAATAGCTACACTTATAAACTACACTTGTAAATGTTTAATTAAATTGACCCCAGCTTGCCAATTATAACAAATCATGACAGGCAGCCAAAAGCCAGTGACTCTAGATCGATCTTGATAGATTTACTAGCCAGATAAGCAGCTGACAAATAACTGTTAATATTCTTGCAAGACTTCTGCTCAGTAACAGGGCTTGAACAATCGATGAAACCGATGATCGGAAAATCAATCGATCAATCGATGACAATCGATGCCAATTAATCGATTGATATCGATAATCGAAGAACAATCGATGCTCGGGTTTTTTGTGATTATAGATTTCATCGATTATCAATTTTTATCGATTATCAACGCCAATCGATCAGTTAATTGACATCGATTGTCATCGATTGGTTTTCATTTTTGATGCGTCATATTTTCAGTCAAGATTTCCAAAAAACACGGTCTCTTTATGCATTTTAATGATGAAAACTGCAATAAAACTTTATTTCTTTCACAATGGTGATTGATACATCATGGAGAACATGGGCATACGATTTTATAACAATACCAATTCTCAATTGGCCATCAAATTGATGAATTGTGATGAAACTGTGATCAAAGAAGATTAAAGGTCAGTGCTTTAAAATTGAATACCATCCAATGCAATGCTGGCGTCATATTAAAAAAATTAAAAATCATCTTAAAACACTAACATTAGTTATGATTTGCCTTTCAAACTGTATATTGAACTGTAACATAAAGAATCCGGTGAACAAATTCAAATCATCTCAAACATTCGTGCGTACTGCGAGTGCGTATAAGTACATGCTGGAACGTGGGATACCGAGTTTTTTAACGCCAATCGATGACAATCAATGAGTTGCAACCACTTTTGTGTGATTATCGATTGGTCATCGATTGGCCATGCCAATTAACTAACAAGGCATCGATTGTCATCGATTGATAGATTGATTTTCCGATCATCGGTTTCATCGATTGTTCAAGCCCTGTCAATAAGTAATAAATAAATCAATAAATGTATCAATAAGTAAACCTCACAAGGGATAAGGGTTATGTAATCTTTACACTTTATATGCACTAATCTCATTGTTTGGCCCTTTACATGTACAATCAAGTAAGAGGAGAAGATGATAATTGTTGATCTACATGTAATGTAGAGAGAGAACAGTTAAAGGCTTTTTTTCTGGTTGATTCAAAAGCACTAATAATATACATACTAATTGGCCAGCTTTTGTCCTCTTACAAATGGGCTTCATATCATGAAAATAAGTTGGCGTTTTTGCCTAGAATGTCGGTTTTAAGCGGTCAGCTTAGCTTAACACCTCTGTTCTTGCTATTTATCTCTTACTGATTACACCATTTTGCTTCGCACTTTACAGTACACTCCACTACAGGACCAGTTATTCAAATATTAATCAAATCCATGGCAGTTTAAATTCATTACGAATTAAAGCAATGATTCACAACCAATTGAAATTAGATTCCCTGCCATTTAACTTCTGAAAGCAATAAAATGCTTTCCATGATCTGATCCCTATATAATAACCCATCAACAACCAATGGCCAAAAATTTGCCTGTATACATGTCCAAGAAAATCCCAACTAACCTCCTAAGTTTAGAGTCACGTACTGCCTTCATCTTCACAACCATACCAAACCAAACATATTAAACATTGTTTCTTGGGTAAATAATACCAACAAGAGGCCAACTTCACCCATAACACTGAGGTCCCATCAAGCATACTCAGCCATTACTGGTGTTATGGGTTGCGGCCCTTAATCACAGCCCTGAAAAACCGCCCTAATCTCTCACTGCACTACTACATGCCACAGCAGTTTAGGGCCTGCAAATACGACACTGTATTATACTTGTGTTAGTCCCCCTTACCACATCCCATATGGAAAACAATGCTACATGTAATAGCCTAGTATACTGTACATGTACACTGTATGTAGAAAGACAAAAATCACATAATAAACACATTAGTCATCAGTGCAATTGCTGGGTATTTGTTACTTGTCTGGTAATTTTATTGGTTTCTACGTTTTACCGACTCATTGAAAAACCAAAGCATATACTAAAAAAACTTTCTACCAAATCTCTTTGGTTTCAACTCTGTATACAAACTAGGTAAATTCTCAGGGCCTATATGTTTGGCAGTAGGTGGAAATCATAAAACTACTTAAACTAGTGTCACTAGACAGAAATAACAACATGCGGGCAGTCATAAAACATTGCCTGCCTGATGGGCTATGCTATGCAGAGAGCCATCTCCATTCCTGTGCTGGGAAAGGGAAATCTGCAAAGCTCAAGGGAACATTGTATTCCAGTGTAATATGCCATGTTTCGTTCATGACACACAGAGACCAAAATATAAAAATGCAGTTTGTGACCTTGGCATGGTATTGCTTACGACAATATATAATTAACCAGCTATTAATTAAAATTGTTCCAGAGAAAATAAATAAGACATTTTCCACCAATTCATCAGATTTCTACATTTTCAACAACTGCTAGTGAACATTAAATTCCTTGATTATGAAGGAAATCACATTACATACAGTAGACATCTGCTATCTTGAAAGTTTAAAGGAAACACATTTGTTACTCTACACATCATATATGCTTCTATAGTATGAAAGAGCACACTACACTTGAGTTGGTTGTCCAAAGTACAAATTGTTTTTATGATCAGATGACTGTCACACTCTCAGAAAAAATTTTCCTTTTTTGAACCTCATTTTACTTTTCTTCTGAAGCACTTGGTGACATTTCATTGACACTATACATGGTATCTTTGAATAATGGTTAGTTAAACTGCACTTAATCTCAGTTTAAAGGGACGAGGAAAACCTAAATGATAATATTTTCATTTTTTTCACATACAAGCTTTATCTTATGTAAAATTTCTCTAAAAACAAATGTAATATACAGTAAGCTTATACTTCATTGTTTTCATGTCACAACAGTTTACAAAAAAATCCTTTGAAACCAGACTGACCGTGCCTAACCAGGCGTGCAAAATAACTCGATCTGAAGCCAATATTACAAGCAAATCTGTATTGCGACTGCAAAGTTTCAGAAATACTACCCTTTCTGGCGTAAAAATCGCAGTCATTGTAAGGATTCATTCCCTGTTTTCACTTCAGAGAATCGTGTGCATTGAATGTACGTGTGAGACTTCAAGGAAAATTAAAGAACAACAACCGGAAAGCACAGCAACGGCTGTCTACAGGTTTCTTGACCGCGTTATTTGTCGACAACATCGAAGAAAAGCTTTAGAAAGGAAGGGACAAATCTAAGCCTTACCTCGAATCGGTTCTCAGCACTGAGTGATCGAGACTTCCGAGTTTCTTTCACGGACGAACGAACAACGCGTTCAAAACATGTTGCTGTAAAACAGGTTTAGATGAACTTCGCTCCACCGACATCAACAACGTAATTGGCAGAAATAAATTATAAAGCAGAATCATTGCCAGCTAAGATCATGAATAAGTGATAACTTGTGACGAAATGATCGGCCAAATGATAATTATAGGGATGTCTCGATAAGATGTCCCTCCTGCATTTACACTAGCATGTTTTATAGATGACCTCCAAGTGGGGTCAAACAGGAATTGGCGGTCGGCCTCTCATTCACAACATAGTGTGAACTTGTCTCTTATTTGTGGGCAAAGAAAGTGGTGACAAAGTAAAATCGAGAAGAAAAATTAAGAAAAGCTTACATTCAATTCCGGCTGTGCTGATCAACAGATGAAATCAAGCGTACGAAATAGATATTAACAAATATCTTAGGCTTAATGCAATAAATAAAATTAGGATTATTTAAGAAGTATAGATAAAACTCCTGTTATGACAAACTCTAAGATTATTCAGCTCACCTCGGACGTGTCTCCGCGGGGAAGAAGGTGCTTTCGACATGTGTATACATCAGACAATGGCGAAACTTCAACGTCAGAATTTACGCTTTACAATTTCCTTTCTCAAAGATCACAGCAATTTTTTTCAGCTTATTACGGTCATTGATCATGTCACAATTTTATCCATGATATTTCAGACAATCAAATAACCTTCATTTTGCAACAACTGAATCATAAGATAGCCAAGATGGTGTTTACCTCCGCAGTTCCCACAATGCAGCTCGGTATTTTTCAGGCACACAAGGTCGGCGCGGGAAAAATAATCTTCTAAAAATCAATGGTTCAAAGTTTCTTCTTCTCAATGAGCCATGAGGTCAAAAGATTTAAAAGAACACAACAGGCTTCCTAAATACAGAGAATAGTTCCTCTTTCTGCTCTTATTTACGTAGTGCTCTTGCACGTCGTTATCGTATTATCCGCTCTGATCATGAACCCTTACCATTTCCGGTTGTGCCGTCGCTATGATGTTTTTCCGGTTTATTTGCTGGTCACGCACGACCGAGAAACGAGACAAAACAAGATAGGACTATAACAGTATAAGGTGAACAAATTTTTTTTTTTTTTGGCTCTGGTTTTTGCATTGTTTTGTATTTGTTTTGTCACCCGTTTGCTCGTATGCAAAAAATTCGGGCTTCTGTTGTTTTTATTTGGCCCTTTACACTATGTAAAACTGACAAAAATGAAATAAAAACTCATAAAATTGCTGCATGCTGCCATGTTGTTTTGCCTTGTGTTTCTGTGTGTACTTTGGCGAAAGCGATGTTTCAAAGTAACGTTCGGACTCGCTCAAAATTATAGCGAGTAGTAAGCCTGTGGGCCTATGGGCCACTCAGTTTTTTTGTCGTATTGTTCTAATACAAAGTACGATCGGTTCATTGCAGAATTTGGGCGCCTTGTGTTTAGCTTTTTGTGATATCTTAGTTTTTCTGACAGAAAGTTCTCTCTGACGATACAATAGCTAGTATTTATTTCCGATTCATCACGGCGATTTCGCGGAATAAGAAACAGGAATCCAGAAGAATTTAAATAAAGCAACTCAGTGAAAAGAAACCGCAGCCTATTTCTCAAACGGAGAGGAGGGAGAGAACTCGGATTCAAGTTGACTTCTCCTTCACTTAAAAACACAAAAGTCAGGTTTTTCTATCTGACAGAATTATTTACTGATAATCATAATTGGATGGCTGCGAATATTTTTTCTTTTTCTTCTCTTAAGCTTTGGAAATTGTTACCTTTCTTTTGAAACTTGTTGCATGGTGGGTGGGCAATGTTCAATACAATTCATAGTGATTTAAAAAAGTGCAGAGTTTTATCTCAGAAGAAAAGACGACAATATTGGAACCATTGCTGTTCAACATCAGTTTACAGCGCAACATGAGCCAAAGCAAGACCAAAAGTGCACGAAGTTGATGAGAAAGAAAATGGTTTTTGTGCATGCGCACACTCGTTGCTGATAAAACTAAAACTCCAACGATTGATCTGTTTGCACATGTGACTTTACAAGTGGCGGACCCAGAGTTTCGGACGCATTTACTGTTCACTACACAAGTGATCCACATCCTGTTCATCGGAGTTGCTACGTCGTTGTCGACCATTAGGCAAACAACTTGCAGCGGTTAGTTCTGTCGATTGACTCAAACAAAAGAAAAAAGTGCGCGTGATCACTCAGGTCTCGGGCTCATGCCTCAACTGATTTGGTATCAAATAAGACCTTTTCAGTACTCTTTGCTTAAATTATTTACATGTATCACATGGCTTGAGATCAAGTTATGTTATTCCAATGTGACCGCTACACCAAAACGACAGTAATATTTTTTGAAATCAAAACAACGTGTTGATGTTGTAGTTTAAAAAATGAATTTCAGGTCAAAATGATTTCAAACTAGTTTGATTTGTATTTTCCTTTGTTTCTGCTATGTTAATGACCATAAAACAAAGGAATTACAACTCAAACTAGTTTGAAATCATTTTGAACTGAAATTCATTTCAACCTACAACACTGACTCAAAATTTCTCACAAAATGTTCATAGCTTGACTTGCCATGCCATGCTTTTTGTTGCTTTAACTGAGCTAACAAACAAATTGTACTGCAGCGTATAAAATACAGAAAATAACCTAATAAAGTCAATAAACTGACTGCTGAAAAGTCAGTTTCCTGCCTTAACTTATAATCTGCCGTTGTTTACAAATCGCATTACAAAATCAAACACAAATGGTCACGGTTGCTCAAATGTTCTCACAAATGTTAATAAAACTGTGCTTGCTTCGTAGCCGAACAAGCCTTAATGTAGAAAAAAAGCACTATTTATCTGAGCCTAACCTTTTTTACGTCGCCCAACAGTAGGACTGCTTGTATTTTCGTCGGTTAGAGAGCGTGATCTCTGCCTGACCAATGAAGCTGAACGCCGCCGTAAAGGTGGCGTAGGTATTTGCGACACGAAAATCAAGACGTCTTTTTGGAGAGAATTGTGACGAACCTTATCGCCCATATCGAGGTGGAAATTGGTAGCTTTGCTATTTGAATCTCCACGACGTTCTGACGTTCTTCGTTATGCCTCACGTTGGTTATGACGTCGATCGCTGTTTCTTTACAGCTTGGCTTGAAATTATATTAAGCAAACTGGACATCAAAAACTTGCCGCGTACTTGCTACCTGCTTTTTAGGCAAAACATTATGAGAATTAAATTGATGTTGTTGTCTACTGAACTTAACTGTGATGGTTTAGCTGGACTGGAAGGCAAACCTCAAATCCAAAGCAATAATAAAGTTGGGATGCCATCACTGACTCATGCCGTGTTGAAATAATCGGCTTCTCGACTCCCCATAAACGGTTAAAATGCCAATAACAGATCAAATTCGGTATCTTGCTCTCATCCAAACCTGATAAGCCAGTAGTTGCCGCCTCAGACACCCAATCGGTGTAAATTGTGGAGCTTTCACCTTAATTGAACAATCCAGCTCAAACTGACGGCCTAAACTGGCAAAAGCTAAATTTTGAAACGCACTGCTTCTCAAGTGGAACGAGACTGAGTATGTTTGGATTTTGCATATATGCTCAGACAGTTATTTAATCTATGACCTTGGGCAATTTAATGTCGACAACCGTGCGATGGGTATCGTGTAACCGCAAATCCACAGTTTTACGGGTCTATGGTGTTGCTCGACTCTTGCTTTTTTCAGCCATGTGTAATGATTTACTCCAACGATAAGGAAAAATTACTTTTTAGAACTAATTTTGTCCTTTGTCCGGTTTGTCCTCCTTTTTAAAGAGAATGAGCAGAGCTCAGGTGCAAGCCCTCATTCCAAAAACCCTTGTAAGCAAGGAGCTGTCAAAGTATTGAAAAGAATGCAAATAATCAAATGTTGAAAAGAAGACAATAAGGTAGTCAAAGAAAACTTGTTTGTTTCAGATAATACAATTATTCTGAAAACAAGGGATTTATATTAGTGATACAGATCTCGTTTACGTAAAATTAAGTAGTTGTTTTTGGAACAACGGAGGTGATGAAATATCTAAACTTCTATAAAATAGAAATGGAGATCGAGAAGAGTGAACTGTCGATACGTGTATTAGACATTCTTGATGTCCTGCCAATTAAGCCGGCTGCAGTGCACCTATCCCACAACGCCACGCGCACCATCATACAATAAGGAGGGACGCCTGGGGACGAGGCAGTTTCAGTCGGTCAGGCTTTCTAATCAAATTGGTTGACCTCGTGGTCTGTTGCGAATACGCGAATCTGATTTGGCTGAATCGCTAACAGAAAACTTTTTCGCGTCCTGTGGCCTTGGAAGGTTAAGTTCTTTTGATTTTTTTCTGTAAATACGACCTAAATATCGCTACTCATTGCTGCTTTTTGTATGAGCGATATTCAACCCCCATGCGCCTCGCTGACAGTTCGCTCAAAGAAAACAGCCTCGTGGCCTAGTTATTGCATAGATCTACACCCGCCATCCCCAACCCCTACTATCTCGGACTAAACCTCGTTTCCTTTGGTTGAGGTTGTTTCCTTACGTCCTATTGGCTATCTCGAGCTTCCGTTACTTTACCGAACAACCTTTCGTTTCCCTTGTTGGAGATAGAAGGAGTTTACTGTGTGATATCCGTTTCTTTCCCAGACTTCCGTTGATCCTCAGCCAGGTTTGAGTTACAAGCCTTTTACTACAGCTAACCCGTTAAGCTTCCCTAACTGCATGGCTTACGTTCTGCAAATTGGTATAAAATTCATAACTGAAATTCATACCCACAGGTAGCCAAAATTGTAGAAATCGATAAAATTATCTGAAATTATCAATGTTTCTTTGTTAATATTTTTCTCACTTGTTATTTGGGGTAAAGTTTTACTTTCCGAACGCCGCGAGAGAAAAATGTCTTTATAATTTAATTATGTCCCCCATGATCCCAACCAGTATAAAATTATGCAAAGTCTAGCGCATTTCACCCGCAAGCAAAACATGCCTCAGTTCCAGCTGCAGAAGTACATACACTCCTTTTTTGCAAGAGCGTCATTTTTTTTAGCTGAGACTGGACCGGAACCGAATGTTCTTATTTTTTGTCTTGGCGATTTGAACAATTAGGTCAAGTTCTGCCAGTTTCCTAAAAGTTGTGTTTCAGGTGTTTGCTTTATTAAGAATGGAAAGCTGACTTGCGACGTAACAAAAATGCTAGCATTTTACTCTGACTAAATCATTACACTTTATCTTATTCTCACATAGCTTATTCTACAACTATGAAGGCAAGGTAAAGACGTTCTTGACAAAATCTCAGCCTGGGCATGTTCTTAGCATGTTCTTAAAATTTTGACCAATCTCAGCCTCGACGTTCTTATAAAAAAAGGTTCTTATATTTAAAAAAAGGAGTGTACTAACACAAGTACATCAGACAGAAGGCCAGTCTTGAGAAGCCGCCCGGATCGCTCAATCCAGAGGATTGTAAAATACTTGACCATTATAAAGAGGAATTAAATGAGCCTTATAAAGAGAAAACAAAACAAGGGAAGGCAGCATAAACAGGAAGAAAATTAACTTTGAAACTGGTTACTAAGTACTACAGGTTTAAAGGTCAAATTAACCAAAATTTTGATAATTCTGCTTTAGCTGTTTAAATGCGTCTTGACACAAAAAGAAATTATTGTAAAGCAAAACTGGACCGAAATTTTCCTTCCTGAGACCTTAAAAGGAGAATAAAGCCAAAAGTACGAAGATATCCGAAGGTTTCCAGGTTTCACGAAATCGTTTCTGAAATGACCGCGCGCTTGAATGGAAGGAATGGAAACGACCTCTGATAGCTCAAGATCCAAAGGTCAGTATTGAAGAGTACTGTTGTAATTTTTTGGAAAATTCTCTGTTTTCACCCGTTTTCCTTGTGTTGAAAATGGCCGAGGAGCTCAAACCTGTGGCATTTAACGTAGAGCCGTACCGGTTTGAGCTAATTGCCACAGAATCGGACTGCAAAATCTCAGATGATATTCGACCGACAGCAATGGCTTCGAAAGTATTGGTAAAGTTTACTGGCGAGCGTTTAAACTTATTTATTCATTACACTGTAAAAGTTTGCCGTAGAATTGTTAATAAAAGCGTTACCACTTATCGATGTTTGTTGTTATGCCTTACTAACTAGACTGACTAGAGTAAAGCAAAGCTTCTTATACATGCATCAATAATAGTTCCTGGCTTCCTGCGTAAGTACGGTTTTCATCCTCGCCGCAACAGCGACAGGAAATCCAGCTCAAATTGTGAACATAGGCAAAACCAAAGGTTACAGTTCCTGTTGTCAGAATCTTGTTGAATGTATCTGTCTTCATGGCAAAGTGTTACTAGTGACTGTGTTTGTTTGTTGTTTTGCACGTATACAATCTTGGGCTCAGAATTTAAAGGTGCATTTAAATTTTGGCAGGTGTGTACCAATGCAAACTGGGCAAGAAAGTGTTTGCTGTTGTGCAATCCCCAAATCCTATGAAACGATACCACCTGCTATGTCCTACAGACAGATGAAGAGAATTTTACCTCTTTGAGCAAAAATCCAGCTGTTACTGAGACAGATTTTAATCAGTATATTGAAAATGAAGGCCGGAGTGCGTAAATATGAATGTATTTTGCTTTGGGCTTTTTTTTGGGGGGGGGGGTGCGGCAGAGAACAAACTCCATGTATAGATTGGTGCAATTCAAATGGGTATGGTTTTAGAGCCAGTTTGGTCTGAAAATGGTTGTTGACTTGAGTCAGGTCTGAAAATGGTAATTGATTCGGGGGTGACAGTTATGTCTTGTCAGTTCTGAAAATGGGTAGGAAAAATTGCACATCTTGTTCTCAAGATGGGTAGGGAAAATTACATGTTTGGTCTGTGAGTACACTGAGAGCTGCTTTGTGGTTGAATTTTGTTTGGGAAAAGATAAAGAAAAACCTCTGAGACCAGGGGACAAGTGGCCCAGGGAAAATTACGTATTTTGGTCCGAAAATGAATAGCCCTTAAATTGTGTTCCTGAGATAAGTTCCTTCATTGATACATGATGAGAATCAAAAATGCTGCAATGCTTATGGCTGGGTTGTGTGCTAAATACTAACTAAAGATATTTGACAAAAGGTGACGTAAAAGTAGTTAAAGATGGGTGTCTGTAAAACCCGGAACACCCCGGAACACCCCGGAACACCCCGGAACACCCCCGGAACACCCCGGAACATCCCCGGAACACCCCCGGAACACCCCGGAACAGCCCGGAACAACCCCGGAACACCCCTGGAACATCCCATAATACCCCGGAACACCCTCGAAACAGCAAGGAACACCCCCGGAACACAAAAAATAGTGGTCAGCGGTCAGACTGCTCACGAATTGACTAAGCCGAAGACCTCTGAAGATTCCCAATTCTTCATAAGACTTTTGCGGATCACCCTGAGATTTCCGAGCATTTCAAGAATGCTTGGAATATTTTCGAAGCTTTTAAGAACAGCGAAAAAATCATTATAAATAATTAATGGGAAAAATATATCATGCGCGTGACCTTCATATCAATAACTTACGATTTTCAGTGATATGAAAATGTGACAGTTGAACTGTTAATTCTGCAGTGATTTTTCTCGTGCGAGGTTTGCATTATCACGTTCAAAAAACAGGTGTGACCTCAAGGACATAACAAAGCCAAATGATACAGTGTCACGCAATGCTATAAGGTCATTATTCCGAGGTCACACGATCGTCATCGTTTTATTTCCACAGGTGCATGGAAATGTTTGGCCGCCGGTTCGTTACGCTAATATACAGTGAATATATACACCTCATTTAAAAAAACCTCAGTTCATATTAATTTGAAGTATCATACAGTAGTGCATGAGTGCTTCAGGAATGTTAAAATCCGAGAACGTTTTTCCATGTCTAATAAATTCCCATCTTGCAGCTTTCTCTTGTCATATTTGAATGACAACGTTTTTGCAGTTAGGCCTGCATACATTTTCGGTTAACAAAAGAGCGTAGCTCGGAAGATAAATGAGTAGGAGAAATGTGCGCCTGCAAAAAAGTACTCACTATAATTTTGTAGAGGTATCCGAGGGCTTATAATGTCTGTAATGTAGGATGTCACAACGTAACCCGGGAGCAAAAGGATCGAACGAGTTTACACTCTTATAGCGAGAAAAGGAACAAGTATTTTATTTACTTTCACAAGATCTAGTTAGACTTTAAGAGAAAAATTCAGTAAACGAAAAAAGGAAAATATCAATGATGAGAGTACATATCAGATTTCCTTGAACTTTGCAAAGTTCGTGTGCTCCCTCAATAAGCCAACTTTATACGTTGCGATAAACCTTGAGTTACAACTGACTTCTCAAAACTATTCAAACATTTTTCTAATTGGTCTTTAGAAGGAGCGGCGGTGTTTCTTTGCCCAGTTCGTACCATAACAGCAAGTGGGGCACTTATTGAGAAAATGCGGTAGTACTAGCTACATAAATTGAAAAGGAAATCCTATAGACGTTTAACAGCCTGCAAAATCTGTTTTGTTTTGCGTGCAAAATCTGTCACGCAATGCCCAAGAGTAAGTTATCGCGACCGTGACGTGTTATATGGTGAATTGAATTATTATTCGGGATGCCCACCCCCAGAATTTTACTTATAGACGTCGCATCGGTTTGTCGAGAGTTATAATGAAATATTCAAAATCAAATCTTTGTCGATCTAAAGGACACCAATGTTATTTTTTATTTTATTTTTGTCATTTTGTCTTCGGGTGATCCGCAAAGGTCTTCGGAAAAATTCGGAAATCTTCGTTAATCTTCGGAGGTCCTCGGGTCAGTCTATGCGTGAGCGGTCTGACCGCTGACCAGAATTTTTGGTGCTCAAGAGTGTTCCTGGCTGTATTGAGGGTATTCCGGGGCATTATGGGATGTTCGGGGGTATTATGGGATGTTCCAGGGGTGTTCCGGGGTTGTTCCGGGCTGTTCCGGGCTGTTCCGGGCTGTTCCGGTGGTGTTCCGGGGTGTTCCGGGGGTGTTCCGGGGTGTTCCGAGGTGTTCCGGGGTGTTCCGGGTGTGTTCCGGGTTTTACAGACACCCGTTAAAGATCAAGGAACAATAATGAAATGAAAATTACAAAAACCCATATTACATGAATGGTCATGATTACATAAACAGTATACCTTATAAAGTTCTTAGCAACCTTATGCGCTTTCATAATTAAATAAATTGTGATCGTCCCGGTGAGTGTAGTCCTCAGGAGGCCGGACTGTTTGAGGTGACATTGACTGACGTTTCGACAACCTGAGCGGAACTCATCATCTTTAATGGTTTAACAAGTATTTGGTGTACAATCAGTTGTACTACCAGTGCAACATATAACATATAACATTTTAACATATAGTTAAAAGCAAAAACAAACTCTAAAATTTTAGCTTAAACAAATCAAAAGTGATTTCATTATTAAGTTAATGTAGTTTCTCTACTGTTGTTACTGGTTAGCTAACCTGTTTATTCATTTAATATATATTTATATTTTTTGTAGTTGACATATTTATTTAATCCCTTTACTGATTAATTACCCAAAGTTCAAAACAAAATCAGAGCTTTCAACCTGAATTTGACGGCTTTTTTCTCAAGGCTGATTTTTAGCCGGCTGTCAAAAAGAATGAACAAGCACCTATCCCAAGTAAACCATGGAATAATGTGTTGACAGGCCAATGCGGCTCATGTGCTCGTGCTAATGTGTTTGTATATTTCTTAGCAATGGTTGATTTTTAATTAAGTGCCATTTGCTCATAAGGATGTTCTTAAAATTAGGCACAGCTGGGTGGTACGTTGTTACGAAAGGCAGATTTTTTCCGCACTGTCTCTCTTTGTTGAAGTGCCGACTTCCTTTCACTGAATTTGACTTCGGACGTTATTCTTTCTTCTAGACTTTTGGGGTAGTCTCTCGCACGGAGGCGTGTTTTGAATTGGGTGATATTCTCAACGAAAGATTTCGCTGAAAAGCTTGTTCTAAGAAGACGTAGTGCTTCACCTTTGATAATCCCTTTTCTAACCCCTGGAGGGTGGCAGGAAGAGAAGTGAGTGTACTAGAAAGTTTCCGTCGGTTTAAAATGTGTGCGGATATCAAGGATTGCTTGCTTGTTAAATCTTTCGCCTTTGAAAAGAGAGGTATCCAGGAAGTTTATTTCTTTGCCTGAGATTTCAGCCCAGTAATTCTAATTGGGTCGGGTGGTGTCTGTTTGCTAGGACAGTGAACTCTTCTATCTCTTTTTTGTTAACATTGCACATCGAGAATATATCATGGATGTATCTTTTCCACTCAAGTGAAAGAAGAGTGTAGAACATTAGTAATTTTGTACTACTGTTTAACTGAGCATGTGACCTCGTTCCCAGGGTCTCTCTTCTCTGCCTCCCTTGTCAGAGAGACCCTGGAAACGAGGTTGATGTGTTTCTCTTTGACCTACATTTATCAGATTTTGCTCTTCGCAACTTATCATTGTTGCATTCAACGCGGCGATAATGAAACTTGGTCGGTGGGCCTACAAATTTTCGCTGGGCTTCTCTCTTTATGATGTTTAATTTGCTTTTGCGACATAGCGCAAATCTCTTGGGCATGTGCCCTTTTCTGTGTGGGCCTGAAGTTTAACTATCGACGTTTCTATTAAACTGCTCGATTTTTCTCTTGAGCATGGAATTTTCGTCAACGGCGGATTGGCGGGGTCGCTTGCTGGCATTTCACAAATTAGATCAGGCCTTTGAAAATTATAAATGCCGCAACTTAACAGTGACACTGATTTTCAGCACGACTGTACATTTCCTTTGGTCTCCAGCAAATTAAATTGGACGAAAAGGCGAAACCACACGAAAAAAGCGACAAGGTGCTAAGTGGAACAGGATCCACGATGCATTGGTAACAAAGAAATCGTAAATGAAAATTCCCCGTTCCTAAAAGATGGCTGAATTGCTGCGGCACTGCTACCCCGTGTCCTGCCTATCACATTTACTTTTAATTTGTGTGTAAGTGTTTCATGGCTGCATTACTTCCTGATATGAAACGCTTACTGTTACGTTCCAGGGACGTTGATTTTGCCGATCAAGGGATGGGATGTCATTTTGTTCTATTCTTGGGTGAAAAATCGCCGACAAGGGTGGCCAAGGTGCCGGCTGTCACCGGCAGCCGGCTGCTATTTTGGACCCTGACTTCTTGGAGTAACAATGAACATATGCGACACCCACAAAAGAAGTTTCTGTTTTTTTTGTTTCAAAAATTTCAACGATCAATTCCCTTCAATTTTTATGGGTCCACCATTCCCCCCTCCTAGGAGTACTTAGATAGCAACTGTACGAAGGGTGGACCCCATAATTATATTAAGTGATATACCTGTCATAAACTAGGGGCATGCTCATCTTGATATGATGTCGTTTCTGCCTCACCTAAAAAGCTTGAACATTTAGCAGCCTGGAGCACCTGCTTGCCAGTGAAAAGCCGCAACACTTAGCAATTAGGCCAGATTATTAAATCTGGGGTTTTGTTGCGTTAAAACTTTTTGGTTGTCTTGAGTGTTGGCTTGTGAGAGGCTTAGGAGGGGCCTGCAGCCGCTGTATGAAAGCGATAACGTGTTAGTGTGTTAAATAATATCCAGAGCTCGAAATTTACGGTTGTAAACTCGACATACATGTATAACGATTGAAAATACAATCTTGTAGCCTTATTTATGCGCCAAAAACCCGAGGTTATGGCATGTTAATGCTTGGTTACTGCTATGACATAATTCTCAAATAAACTAACTGAATGAGCGAACAACCATCTGAAGATACAAGCAAGTCATAGATATATTAAACAAAATGCAAAATTCTTACCTCTAACTTCCTACGTTGTGCAAATGCTGAAAACGCAACTGGAATATTTCCCGTGTGAAGTTGTTCCGTTCTTCGGCGGACATGGATGGCTTATACCACTGTAACTTATCGCTCAAAACGACCTCCAGAAGCTTGGAAAACCGGTAAAAACACAGCAAACACATAACAGGTAAGGTTTTTCAAACTTTATTTGGATTTTTAGGTATTTTCCATGGAAAACCACGAATTATTCGATCGAATCGCTTTGTTTACCTATGGTGTAAACTGGTCTGCACAGACGCGTGAATGTTTTGTAGGTTGAAACGATCAGGCTCCTTTCATTCTTTGAGCCATTCATGAGGCAGTTTTGGATCTTCTGGAAACTTGAAATTACTTACTTTACTCTTATAGCAGCACAAAACACCATGATTTTCCGCTCAAGTACTCACACTTTGAATCCCCACAATTTTCCAGCTCGCCAACAGTGACGTCACTAGTGTTATTTCCGACAATTTACCGACAACTTTCCCGACCACTCTACGATAACGAAGGCCAAAAAGTAGCACTTTTCACGTTCATTATCTCTGCGATCCTAAGTCCAATTGACTTGAAACTTCAGAATGTGTTTATTTGATACTTAATCAACACATAACAAGGAAATTGGATTGAAAGAAAAAATGTCGAAATTTTGGTTTATTTGACATTTTATTTGTCATTTAATGGTTGTATTAGCGAGGTAAATTCGCAAAAAAAAATTAGGTTTGGGACAAAGAAGATGGTCGTTGGTTGAATTTTGTTTGAATTTTAACTCGAATTTGTGTGATGTGGTGAACGATCTTCAATTAGCACTGACGAGGTTGTCGGATTAACGCCGTTTTCATATAAGAAAAATATTTGTACTATACTTGTAGTATTTTGGAAGTATTTTATAACTCGAAAGTTAGATCAGTTTGAAACAGTTTTACTTCTTTTAAGAAGTAAAAATGTGTAAAAGCGGTGTTCTATTTAAAAAAATTTATCTTCATAAACCGGCTTTTTTTCCCTGGCCTCAGTTCATCTAAACAGCTCGTCCAGGTCCTTTTCTGTAAAATGATTTACGCACAATCCGGGCGCACAGTATGGAGGTATACTGAGCATGCCAGCGGTATGTACAGTTGTCGATGTTACGTAGATATAAGTTGACCAACTGCTACATAAACTTGGTAAGCCATTATAATTGAGAGTAAACAATACGGTAGTTTATTTGTTTTTACATTTTTACTTACTAGTTAGTGTTTGTTATGTTTATTTCTCAGCTAAATACAGTCGAACTTTAATATTCTTCCGGACACTACACACATACCGCTTTTATTACACAGACACTTGTGGTGGTTCTTGTAAATTCTACCCTCTGCTCAGCTCTCTATGACTTTGTAGTCCAAAGCTAACAGCGTGTTCAATATGTTCAGTTAAATTTGCATGTTTAAAATACAAGCGGGTTCACATTTGCTATGTGCACGACTTTTCAAAAGATTGTTTTCAGATTCCTTAGTCAAATGCGAGTTTGCCAGAACAAGAAAGTTTAAAAAAAAGCGAACTGGTATAAACAGTCGACTCCACTGCCCACCAGCAGTAAGCGTTCGCAACGTCGCGATCCAGATCGTGAAACGATTAAGAAAGTTACCATACCATCTTGAGTTTACCAGCAAAAGTCTGATGCAAACTTCAGCTTGTCGTGAGAAGGCACCCTTACTCAGCCATTACTGTAACAGAAGTCTTTTAGACACCAATCACAATGCAGAAACCACAGAGAGAAATAGCCCACAAGAAGGATTCTGTATTTGTGTTCTGCGATGAGACTGGCTTTTATTTTCTAAGTGGTACAGGGTACTGTAGTCACGCTTTACAAAAGTAAATACTAGATACAACCTAAATGTAAAATATACCTGCACCACTGCTATATATCTAGTAATAATATCATCGAGCCTCTAGGAAGGTACGTTTTAAAGAGGTGGGTGGCCTGGAGCAGTATTTAAGGTAATTTTCATGTGAACAAATTCCGGCATAGACTTTTTACTCTGGGTAGTTTTGGAAATAGGATTGTAACTACACTACAAAGTTCATCTTTAAGCAATATATCCCATTTTGTTCCATTCCTACATTAAGTCCTGAACTGTAATATACACAGTTAGTATCTGAATGATAGAAAAGCTTTTGTTTGCAGGTAAATTTGCGATATGGCCTGTCAACACCAGTCCAACAAAATAACAATATTGTTATCATCATCAAGCTGTACAATTCCTTGTTTAGCGAGAAGTATTATTCTACCATCAAAGCGATGTTTTGTGAAAAATGACAAGCGAGCTTAACATCAATGTTTTTGCTCGTTAAAAATGGCAGATTGATCGAGGTCCTCTAAAAACCAATGAAAGTCATAATTTTTGCGCTCTCGATCTGTAAATGAGACCTTAAACCGTGTGCAACGTAATCAGTGTCTCAGTTAAAAGGCCATTTTACAGTTATGTGCTCAGTGCCCCGGCCTTTGGATAGAAGCGAGGCTGAAGGTGACCTTGTTTAGTTGCAAACCTCCCTGCCTTTCATTTGCAAATCACGACATTCTCATGCTAAAAAGCCTGTGATCATATTCATATACATATAAAAAGCAGGAAGGTTTGTAACAAAACAAGGTCACCTTCAGCCTCGCTTATATTCAAAGGCCAGAGCATTGAGCACCCGATTAAAACGGCCTATTGCAACTGGAAGTGTAAATTTTGATAGCAGACAACAGTTAATGGTAGAGCAGGACTACCGTACTTCACTTCTAAGTAAAGCATGGGGCATCTTCAGTCTCCTTCCACTCGTCTCGATCCTGAGCACTCATGGCTTTCCCTGTCATTCCAACGTAAACGGCTTAGCGCGTTTATCTCTAAAATAAGTGTATCACCGGTCATCTCTGCTGAATTCTAATTTGCGCCGTTCCCATAAACAAAACAGTTTGCCAAGGAAAGAAAATAGATTCTGAACACGTGATTTTCTTGTTGTTTACAGTCAGTCGAGATAAAATACCTCCACCTCATCAGCCTCAAAGTCGTGAGTTCCAGCCAGGACAGTTTTGCTGTTGTTTACACTTTCTGGTACGGAGTAGGAGCGACCAAAGTGTGTGTACCCAGAAGAAGATTTCGCACCGGACCGGTATCTGTCAATGCGGATGTCATCCCTTCCAAATGTTGGCCCCACATATTTCTGATTGAAAATTGCCTTTGAAGGTTCTCTAACCATGCTCTTGAAGGGCCCAAGCTCTTCTTTATTTCGAAGGGAAAAGAGAAATGCTTTGGAAGTGTTTCCATGTACGCCTTGTCCTTTAATCCCCTCTGAAAACCAGAGAACAATAGCACGCAACAGAGATTTAAACAGGTAAATTTTTGGCTCTTATTCTCTTCACCTTGTTTTCATTCATTTTGCAGGATCACGATAAATTTATTTATCACTTCCTCAGTCTTCTGTAAAACAGACCCAGATCCTTTGTGTTTCCTTGTCGCTACCCTTTAATGTTATTTAAGCGTAAAAGCAAAGGTTAATAGGGGTTGATTTACCAAACAAAACCATGTCTTGAGTTGCTAGTGCTTGTTATTTATAAACTGTTGACTTGGTAAACAGATTTTGTCTATCTTTTTTGTCTACCTTTGTCAAATTGCAATAATTCTCCAAATGTACAAAAATTTGGAGAAGTCAAACATCGGCCTTCCAGTAAATGTGATTTCTGACCGTTGAGTGACTTGGGAACGAATTAGTCAGAAACAAAAATATTCTGAGGCTCGGGTTTGTCGTATGACCTTCGGGAGTATTTAAGCTTTTGGCGGGAGATATTTTATCATTCTACGTCATTCAGTGTTCTACTGTAGAGCTTCTCAGTATTTTTCCTTTCTCGGTCTATTTTTAGGGTTTGTTTTTCCTCGAGGTCTAGTGACACTGCATTAGATGGGAAATACATTTCCACATTCTTTTTTTGGGCCACAAATAAGGAGTAGTTTTTCAGTGGTTTCGTGTCTGGCGTGTTATATTAGTGTACATTATTCGAACTTGTCATGCCTTAGTTCCTATAAGAAGCTACCCTGTATCTATGTATTATATCGAACGATTAATTATTTCACCAAGAATACTCGTGTTAGTGCAATCAGAATACTAAAACACCAAGTACAATAGATTTTTACTTTTAATATACAATCAAGCATCATAACCAACTTTAAAAATCTCACAACTTATTGATAAGAATTCCAGTATCAGAAATTATTTTTGTCTTTGACTATCGGCCAACAGACTACCAAACAATTATCTGTCATAGCACTTTCAAATCGAAACAAGCCAAATCCTTGGAGCACCAGAGGCAGATAGTTCGGACGGTAGGAAGATCAAACAGGCGAAGTCGGTGCGAAAGATTGAAAGTTTACAAGGCGAGCATCTTGGTGAATAGTAGATAAAATCCTGAGTTTGAGTAGCCAATCAGAGCGCGCGAAAAACGCTATGTATCAACTGGTTTGGTATATGCTAAAAACGTTAATCGGCTATAAGCAACTGAACTCAGATGTATAACGGACCCCCTTATGCGACTTAATCTTTTTACTCTCTCGTAAGCGAACATTTCATAAAAATGAAACGACCTTCAAATGTCCCTGGTGAAGAACAGCTAAGCAAAGATTTAAGAAGTTAAACCTGAAACAGGTAAAGTACTCACCCCAAGGAATATCAGTGAATCCTCCAAACACGAATTCGTTCTTCTTTATAATAGTAACCGTGTTGTTTTTGCCATCGCACTTGCTGTGAAAAACGTGGTCAACGTTTGTATCTGTAGAGGAGCGGTAGCAAAGCTCCCACTTAGAATTCTCTCCGACCAAAGGCGCAAGGAAATGCTCAAGATGGCGCAGATAAAGTCCGTTGTTGGATATGATAACTGAATCCATCACAACTAAAAGTTGATATGCAATAACGTCAATATTTAATGACATAATATGGCCTACAGTCAGACGGGCGTGTCCTTTTCTACTGCGATGTTCAAGTTCTTTACTATCAGCATCTCACTCTAAAGACAGACACTTTTCTTAAGAGATCGGTACGGTTCTTCCCGTACTTTGGACAGGCTTTACTATAGGTCTCTATCTAAGACGGTCATCCTGAGTCATCCCCCTATAACATACACCTGTATAGTGGTGGCCCCTGCTGTACTTTACGTCTTTACCCTCACCTCTCTCTCTCTCAGATGAACACCTCTCTACGGACACGTAATTTTGTAGTGTCCCTTGTTGCTATACTTCTGTTCTTTATTTATCTCTCACTAAGATGGACACCTCTCTCAAAACTACGGACATGTAGTGTTTGTCCCTGCTGTACTTCTTGCTGTATTTCTCTCTAAGACGGATACCTCTCAAAAACGTACTTCGGCCCTCTCATTCATCTTCCTTTTAGACGGACTTGTAACTCTTTAAATCTAATGCATACAACCGTAGCTATTGATCCTGCTGTAATTCAGGTCTTTAACGCTATCTTCCTGAGATCTGTCTTAGGTAACAGAGCCCCTTTAAAATGAAGCAATATGTGTGTTTCAATAAAGTTTTAGTAATAAATTATAATAGATAGACTTAGCTCAGTAAGCGTGGAGTTGCTATCAACATGTTCCGTAAAGTACTCTTTGTTCTTTTGCATGATAGACTTCGTTAAAATGATCAGTGAAAAGTTCAGACTACATTTAGTCATGTCAGCAATTACAGTGATGCCTACTGTTCAGTTACACTCCCCTCCACTTTTTGACTAAGGCTTTTATTGATGTTGACAAAGCTTTGACATCTTTTTGGTAGGATTTGCTTAAACTAACCAGACAGAGAGCAATAACCATTCACATCACTGAATCAAACAACCATTCATTTACATTTTTCTTTCGATAGTGCTGAGAGATCGACAGAGAAGTCTTACCCTGCCTGTCTCTTCCATAAAAACAATAAGGGAAGCTTTCCCCGGCGGAATCATCATAGCAACATCCATTGTCTTGTTCACATTTGTCCCTGCTTATCCCTGGCTGGCCGCAATCTGCTCTATGCTTAGAAATGATTCCGTGACATTTTTCTGTTGATAGTTTCAAAGCAATAGTTCACAATGCACTGGGGCGTCCCAATGTTAGCACGGCAGCATGCCTCATGCCTGTTTTTGGTGGTTTTACATGCAAGGGCGCTTCGCATGAAATTACTTAAATACGAACTAAACAGTTTAAAATGGCGTTATTGTTGGTAACGGCTCTAATTAAAAAGGTTTCCTTTAATTTCGCCCCCAGCCGTTAATGTTTAGCCCATTTCTTCACTTCGCCGTGGTACGAATTGAATGGAGACACAACATTTGTGTAGTCTCACTTTTGTCCCTCAGAGACACCGCCAGTTCTTGGACAACTAATTAAGTTTAAAAAATCCTCAGATATCCCCTTCATAAACCAAAGCAAGAGAAGAAATAGAGGTTGCAACCGTTTCTCCACGATTTCACGGTTTTCGATCTTACATTAAAATTGGCTGCCCAAGTTCGCGATAAAAATCAAAATGGCAGCCTCATGGAGAAATACCTGACGGGATATCTTTCACCTATATTTATTTCCGACCCTGCATTTCTTGCTCCATTGAACTAGAATTCGATATTTCCATCCTTTAGATTGTTTTTGTCGCAGGAGTTGTAACACAATTGCAACAGTTTTTGGTCTTTAAAAAATTCAAATTGAACGAACCTGTTGCTCAGAGGAACTAAGGAATGGCAGCTAGTAAGTAATATTTCATACTCCACTCTGCATTAAAACGCTTAAGTATGTGTCACTTTAATTTAACTTTAATGAAAGTGGGGCCTTGCACTTGCAATTATCCTTATATAAAAAGAAAGCATAAGGGAAGTGCCAGTCAAGAAGAGAACATTCAGGGTCTCACAGAGGGACTCCCTGGAGCCCCAGGACCCCGAAGTTTTTGGCCTTGGAGTACGGAGCCTTCAGCTTCTTTCCTCTTGGAGCACGGACAGAAGTAGGGACTTTGGTTACCTGGAACCTTGGTTTCATGTGATTGAGTCCTGGAACCCGTAAAACTCTTTGATACCGTGAATATTGACTTAGAAAATTGTAACGAGTATCACGCGTACAAGGAGAGAAAATTACTTGCGGGATAGAAACAAGTAACAGTGTGATCAATTACAGTGAGGCTTGCCATAGCAACAACCTCTCCCCACCTCTCAGGTATTTTTGTCTGTTCCGTTCTACGCACAATAAGTTCGTTTCCTGGCTTTGCAATGATCAATATTGCAAGAAAATAAGGATAAAGGACAGGACAAGTTGTGCAACATTGCACAAATTAATTGCACCATGTGTCGTGCTCTAAAATTGTTCAGGTGCAGTGGGGAATCTTGAAGTAGAATTAGGTGTGGACACAGCAAGCTTCGATTTGAATTTGTTACGGATTTGACGACTTGTGGGTTTTGAGAGTGAGGCTTCGAACGCATTTAGGTGTGAAGGCAACATTTTCTTCTTTTAATTGCTAAACAGAAGACTAAATTGTGTTACAACTCCAAAATATTACAGAGCACTTTTTAGATCCATCAAACAAATTTCCAAAAGAGCATTGCAACGATTTTCAAACTTTTGTCATATGTTTTACAACAATTTCTACAGAGGAGACAAAAGCAAGAATATATCTCAGAGTATCGGTGTCCTTCTAACTTTAGATATCTTACTAAAAGGACTTTTTAATATCTTCTCATGTACATCATACGGAGTGACAGCTTCCCGTTTTTACATGTCTTCCTCTTTTGTAGCGATTCGGAAATTAACTTGTGACGTTACTTCTTGGTGGAAATACAAACTACATTTGCAGTAACTCAAATATTAAGTAAAGTATTTAGGGAAATAACGTAAAGCATCTACACTGCTGGAGTCCAAAGAACCTATTAATTTTATTTGTTTAAAAAATCCGATGTCTTTCTGTTTATTTGTACGACTTAGCACATTTCGTAGTATAGTATGCATGTTTTCGACCCCTTTTTGGGCAGAAAACTCATTAGCAGGAGCAGGAATACATTAACGCCGATGACGTCATAGTCTGTTATCTTGATCTTATGAAAAAAATGCTGTGGATTCTCATTAATTGAGGAGAAATGCTAACAAGCGTTTTTCTTACACAATAGGATCAATAGAAACAATAGACTAGCCCATACTTGCCCTATTATTTCCAAAAAACCCAGTGCTGTGTAAAGCACAACCGGTTGTCTCCGTAACGCAAGAAAAGCGCAATGATTGGACGTGAGCTTCCACTTTTTGGCTTTCCTAGACGGTGGTAAATATCATGACTCAACAGAATCACAAATGAAATGAGAATTGGCGCATGCTAAACCATCAAACTATAGAACGTGCAGCAGCCAACCAGAATGCTTCATCTAAACGATTTAAAAACCTGTCCAACCGGTCCAACCTGTCCAACCAAAAAGGGGTCTAAAACATGCATACTATACTACTCGTTATGTCTTACTACCTGTACAAGTGCGTCCGTCTCCTACATATCCTGCTCTACACTTGCAGCTGTACGATCCCTTGGTGTTAGTGCACTCGGCATTGGCGTCACATTTGTTGATTCCAGCGGCACTACATTCATCAACATCTACAGATCAATTAAGAGCTATTTAAAAACAACCATATTTCGCTTTAGAAGCAGAAATTAGTTGTGTCACATCCGTGGCACTTGGCGTCCAATTGTTCTCATGAACTGGTGTGATTTGCGATTAACTCCACTGATCAGAGAGCCAGAAATTTAACAAACGAGATTAAGAATTAAATGTATAGGTAGGATGAACGTTCATTCGTTTGTCTCACGATGGAATCGCTTTGAGTTGTTGATCGCAACGTTTCAACTGCAATACTGCTAGTCTTCATCAGGCGATGAGGTCGATTGTTTACGTGTCGATATTTGTAGCATGTTGGTTCGCTGCTATTGGTGCATTTCGATCCTCATTATTATTCCGACTATTAGATGATGTTCCCTCACAGGTCCGCTTTGTGGTTGATCGGCTGTTGTGCTTTCTGATCGTAGGTATCCAAGCTTCAGGAATTTCGATTCCACTATCTCTATTGATGTTATTAGGATGAAGTCTTATATGGATAGCCTCTTTGACCCTCCGTGTGTACCAGTGAGGATCACGATCAATAAACTTAACTTCTTTCCAAATAGGAAGATGCCCCGTTTCGTTAGCCTGCTCCGAAACTGCGGAGGTTTGTGTACGAGCAAGCCGCATATCTCTGTTGTGTTCTTTTAGCCTGTCTTGCATCACTCTCCCTGTTTCCCCGATGTACACTTTGCCGCACTCACATGGAATCTTATAGATGACACCGTCTTCTTTAGTTGGTTCAAGGGCGTCTTTCGGTCGCACTAAGTGAGACCTAAAAGATGTGTCTGATTTGAAGACGGTGCGTACGCCTTGTTGTTGTAGGCAGCGGCGAAGAACCTCTGATACACCTTTTATGTAGGGTAGAACCGCAGTAGATTTAAATTCCTGCGTAGGTTCTTTGTTGGCTGTTGGTCTTGTTGTCTTTGTGAGCTTTCGTACAAATGAAGAAGGATATCCGTTCGAAACAAGTACCGATGATAAATGTTTCTTTTCTTCAGAGATAGCTGATGGTTTTGATGTGAGGTGTTTGGCTCGGTCGTATAGACACTTAACAATACCACGTTTCACTGACTGAGGATGGTGTGAATCATAGGCTAGGTATTGGTTAGTGTGGGTGGGCTTTCTGTAAACAGTGGTGGTGAGAAGACCGTTTGAATCCCTTGAAACTGACGTGTCGAGAAAGGGGATAGTAAGAACTATATGTAGATCATCGCAGTGAAGGTGTTTCAACCTAAGCGGTTGAAAAGAAGAAACCTGCACCGGTATCGCAGAGGTCATGGGTTCGATTCCTGTTCAAGCCTGAATTTTTTCAGGTTTCTTCTTTTTAACCGCCTCAAACGGTCTTCTCACCACCACTGTTTACAGAAAGCCCACCCACACTGACCAATACCTAGCCTATGATTCACACCATCCTCAAACGTGGTATTGTTAAGTGTCTATACGACCGAGCCAAACACCTCATATCAAAATCATCAGCTATCTCTGAAGAAAAGAAACATTTATCATCAGTTCTTGTTTCGAACGGATATCCTTCTTCATTTGTGCGAAAGCTCACAAAGACAACAAGACCAACAGCCAACATAGAACCTACGCAGGAATTTAAATCTACTGCGGTTCTACCCTACATAAAATGTGTATCAGAGGTTCTTCGCCGTTGCCTACAAAAACAAGGCGTACGCACCGTCTTCAAATCAGACACAACTTTTAGGTCTTACTTAGTGCGACCGAAAGACGTCCTTGAACCAACTTAACAAGACGGTGTCGTCTATAAGATTCCATGTGAGTGCGGCAAAGTGTACATCGGGGAAACAGGGATAGCGATGCAAGACAGGATAAAAGAACACGACATAGATATATGCTTGCTCGTACACAAACCTCCGCAGTTTCGGAGCAGGCTAACGAAACGGGGCATCTTCCTATTTGGAAAGAAGTTAAGTTTATTGATCGTGACCCTCACTGGTACACACGTAGGGTCAAAGAGGCTATCCATATAAGACTTCATCCTAATAACATCAATAGAGATAGTGGAATCGAAATATCCTGAAGCTTGGATACCTACGATCAGAAAGCACAACAGCCGATCAACCACAAAGCAGACCTGTGAGGGAACAACATCTAATAGTCGGAATAATAATGAGGATCGAAATGCACCAATAGCAGCGAACCAACATGCTACAAATATCGACACGTAAACAATCGACCTCATCGCCTGACTAAGACTAGCAGTATTGCAGTCGAAACGTCGCGATCAACAACTCAAAGCGATTCCATCGTGAGACAAACGAATAAACGTTCATCTTACCTATCTTACACCATGATGAACAATAAACGCATCTTTAATGACATTAAATGTATAGTTTACATGTAATAAAATGACCACATGACCTTAACAATGTTCAAGAATTAACATGGAAGATTAAGGAGGATAGCTACCGCTTATTAACTTTCACTGTGCAGGAACAAAATTAGAATACCGTTAATTACGATTTAACAAACAGTGCCGCAGTAAAAAAAAGTACTGCTTGCTACAAGCAGTTGCAAAACGTTTGAAACACCCTCGTCAAAATTGGCTATTACGTACAAAACGTACTCTCTTTGAAAACTAAAACAACTTTGAGATGACAATGAATATATGATAAATCATATATGTGAACTGCGCAAATGAAATCAAATGAAGAATGAACCTCTCAGTTAACATATATGATTTATCATTCATTGAACTCACAATTGACCGCACCCAACTTATGAGGCCTTGATAGCTTGGGTGGTTAGAGCATCACACTAGCAGCGTGAAGGTGACGAGTTCAAATCCCGTCCAAAGCTTCGAAGTTTTTTCCAGGCGTAATCGCAATTTCTTTAACTGCGCATATCACTGCGAGGATCATTCTTCATTTGAATTTTTTTATTTCATTCAATTTCAATCCTCCTCTCCTTTTCAATGCTCATGGTGGTAGATTTGAAGGGTCTTTGAACGTAATGTCGTGAATTGCGCAACATTGTTTGGCGGAGGAAGAGGTGCAGGCATTGCATTGATTGGAAGATTCTTAAATTACGTTGAGTGTCTCAGACCTATTTTGCAATTGCTTGAATATTTCATTTGAATGGTAAAGTTCCGACACTCCAAGCCCAGACCAAGTACAGCACGGCTGACAAAATCATCAGATATACAAAACACATGTCTAATCCATAGAAATGAAACTTTACATTAAACAATCAGCCCTTTTTGACCGTAAATTCAAAAGTTAGAATTGCGTTGCATCTTAATGAAAAAGGTAAGCTGGCAGAGTAGAGGGTTCAACTAAACAAAAGAACAAGTAGATACCTGTGCATTTGTATCCGTGTCCAGAATAACCAGATTTACAGTTGCATCTGTAGGATCCTCTTGTGTTCTTACATTCAGCGTTTTCATCACACTTATGACTGTTTTCATCGCATTCGTCAATATCTACAGTAACGTTGACAAAATAAACAGGACTAAACATTCACAATATTGAACTGCATAACCTTGGTTTAACTTACATGTAACTGTATAGATCCCTGTATAACTGTATTACCTTAATATAGTTCAGATAGCTGGGATACAGCCTGACTTAGTAAAATGGGGGTACCAATCTTTATTTATTTCTTACCATTTTGAACAAATGCGACCCATGAATCCTGGAGGACACAGACAGTGATATTTTTTCTTTGTAAATCCAGATTGACAGGTTCCACCGTTTTTACATGGAGACTTGCCACAAGCGTTCTGAAAAAGAAAAGCATGTGAGTCAAGGATTGCTTGAATTGCCTACCAAAACCGCTAATCATACATTTTTATCTCGTGGCTGCGATAGCGACCTAAGAGAAGATTGGAAGACATAGACACATTCCTGTCGTGACTGAGTCGGGTGCATTCAGGTCGTTCGTGTCATTTTCGGTGTTCCTAAGACGGTAACTTCGCTGTGTTTTCTGGCCTTGTCGGCGGAGATGTTTTCGTTATTTTAGAGGGGAGAGGAAGGGTTTAGGGAGGAGAGAGAAATGGCCCAAAAAAATAGGGAAGAAGGAGAAAGGACGCAAAAAAATAGGGAGACGAGAGAACCAGCATGAAAAGAGAAGGGAGAATGTCTTTAAAAAAAAATTAAACGTGACATGAGTCTTAAAAGCCTTAATAGATCCTAATATAAGAAACTGTACGGATCTGTTCCCCACTAAACAATTATATCGAGAGAAGAATGAGTAGACCCTGGATACCCAAGACTATTTTGAGCCCGTAAGCTCAGGTACAGGTGTTTGCGATATTTTGAATGGTCTCTTGATATTTTTCGCGCTTCATGCTATTAGAGGTCGCTAGAGAATTTCTCGCTTCATTGTTTGGCCATTTCAAGATATTCTGATTGACCGTGAGATTTATAGGCCAAATCGGAAAATCGTGAGACCTTGAGTTGGGCATGTTAGTGTTCGTTAAAACGTGATATTTAGGATGAAGGTCAGGGGCAAGGCCATGGTGAGTACGAAATGTTTTGCCTTTCTAGTTTTCTGTCTTTTCTGTGCACTTCATGTGTTTAGGTCTGTTTAGGCGTCACCAATAAAACGAGTAGTGCTTTCTGATTCAGTGCTTCCATTAGGTTCCCAGAAACGTGAAACAATACAGCAACTTAATCTTAAGAAGTATTTTATTATAGACCGTGGAATCGCACTTTCGGCATTCATGTCATCGATAACGGCTCCATTTTGTGATCTTTTAAAGTAATTTGACTGTCACTCAAACATTGACATATGTTCTGGACTTCCCTCTTGCACTGTGTCGGGTCAGAACTCCGAAGTCTTTTGTGCAAAAATATTTCTACTTCAAATTGCTTAATAAGAATGATTTGTAGGAAGGGAAGTCAGAAAACTATGAAACTAAACTGACAATGTAATCGTACTTAAAAAATTTTATGGACTTCGTGTACTGGTTGATGCTGCAATATCTTGACCCGTTAGTGCGGTACAAATCCTAACATTTTAACGTTCATCAAGAACCAATAAACATTTCTAGTTCAGCCACAAACAAAAAAGTTTCGATGTAGGCAAACCTTCTTAAGGACGGTGGGTCCTCATACAGAGGTACTTTTGCAAAGGTTATGTCTATGGGGGGAAAGCAGATCTTAGTAAGGATTATTGGAATCTAAAAAGAAAAAGGTGGGTAACCACGCATTTTTCAGAAAATAACTAAGCAACCATGATTTAAAAAAAAGCTTTAAAATACAAAGAATGTATGGCATTTTCTTTCCAAATATCTCTCAAAAATGCGCGCTTACCCCCAATTTTTTTTTAGGATTCTGATAGCCCTTTCTAAGATCTGCTTTTTCCACATAGTCATAAACCGAGCAACAACTGATACCGTTGTAGTAGTAGGCATGCAAATTCCTTAAGAAACCCGAATATCTCGGACCAACAGGTATGCGTTTCCCGAGAGCCCCGAGACTTTTCGGGTCGATTTTGAGCACGACATCATTCATAGGTACCCTGTTACTACATGTTAAGTCTAGTAGTCTGTAGGTATTCAAAGAGCACAAAGTTCTTTAGTAAAGTGACAATATTGGAAGGAATTTAAACTGCAGTGTAGTGTTACGTAATATAAACCCGTTAAAGCATAATCAGGGAGAAAGGTAAAAAAACAGGGAGTAGGGAGAACGGGCCAAAAAAATTAGGGAGGAGGGAGAAAAATGAGTTTAAAAATAGGGAGATAAGATATTTAACTGCCCGTTCCTCTGCCCTCATTTTAGGCGCTGATGTATCGTACTGTGGAACCTCGATTTAACAAAATGCCAAGGCACTGGGCAGATTAGTTCGTTATACACCGGGGTTCTTTTCCATACAATACACTAATTGCTGGGCTGAAAAATATTGTTCGTTATACCGAGGACTAAGTTATATAGAGGTTCCACTGTAGGCTAATCGGGTTCCCGCTGATTAGAGTGCAACTCGTGACGTTTATCAATGATTTCATGCTCAGTAGTTTTCAACATGTTGCAGTAAGATTTAAGAGAAATAGCGTTAGATCACAGAGAAAAGCTATGAGTTCTTAGAATATTTTGAGAGGGGCATATCGTGAATATACTTGTGTTGGATTGCCAAGCAAACACAGTCGATGAGAACAGTCGATTTCCGGTTCGGATTACATAATCAGAAATCTGCTATGGTGAACAATGTTTTATTTTACTGATGTGACTGGACTGAATTCCGTGTTGGAAAATTCAATTCACCTTTTGCGGCTTCGGTCCATTGGCGATTATTATGCAAGAGATACATAAAAAAGGATTGTTTTAACAAGAGAAAACAGGAAACACTGCGGATGGAATAATTTGTACTATCAAGCCTTGCATTGCTACTCTGATGTAACACGAAGAAGCTATATTTGACAGTGATTATCGACGATTATCCACAGAAAAGTGACCCTTAAGGAATTAGGAGTCAGCTAAAAGTTGTGTCTGTGATATACGAAAATAAGCACAGTCAAGAGAGTCACTTAGTGCTCACGTACGTAGCTCTACTCACCCTGCTAAATATGGTGCAATATAATTAACAATTATTCGCCTCAGGCTCAGTAAATATTGGCGAATATTTACCGAGCACAAGGCTCAGTAAATATTCGCCAATATTTACTGAGCCTGAGGCGAATAATTGTTTTAGTATAATTTTGAGATGTCGACATCAAAAAGTAAGAAGAAGGTGGCTAAAACTTGACAAACAACACAAGAAAAAAGTAACTTAGAGCTCTTAGCAGCCGCGCCGTGAAATGTTACATTCACCGGGTAAAGCGGTGAATATAGCATTAAATTATAATAATTATATTTAATTTTTGACTGCGTTATATCTTATGACAAAAAATGAATGGGTTATTAGAGCTGCGTTTAGCTGGTCTTTGATGGTCTGGGCGAACTATGTGGTTTTTCCGAGAAGTTGCAGATTCGTTAAATATTTGTATATCACCCTGTATAATCGAATGATGTCTACTGTCGGTCATCCAGACAGGTCTGTCCAGTCAAAATTCATAACTTATCGGCTATGCCTCTCGATGGTAGAGAAGAAGATGCTTCTATTTTCAGTCCAACAAGAGATACGAGTAATGATTTATATGAGAAAAATTCGCGAGAAGAAAGACTGACAGACAAGAGGAAGAAAGTTATAGAATCAGATCAAACGATTCACGGAGAGACACATATTGGTGAAATAAAATGCAAAACTCTCCTTGCAGAAATAATAACCGCGGGACAGTTATTCGGATTAAGTTTGGCTCAGTGGTGAGAGAGCCCAACGTAGACCAAATTTGCCCAGAATTCGAATCCTAACCACGTGGGTTGAGTTTCATTTCTGTCTTTGCCTTGCTCCGAGTCTTCCTCAGTGATCTCCGGTAAAATTTCCAAACTTAACATCATTCACAGAATAGACGACCTTAACAAAACAACCGGTGGTCGAAGTGATTTTGCTCTATAAATTTCATAAACCTTTGGAATGATAAAGGAAGATTGCATAACTTGTAAGTAATAATCATTTTACGCAATCATGAAGTTCATAGCCAAAACGTCGGCAGCACCAGATGTCAAACCACTCAATACCAGAGTTGGCAATGCGTTCTTGGTCAACACGGGTGTAACGTGAAAAATTTTGTGATTTCAAGTGTAACGATACATGGAAAATGATGGAAACTTTAAGCGTTTTCGAAAGTCAGGTGAAGACACAGATAGCTCATGAGAGACCTACGAAGGCGTACACTCAACCATCGAAAGCATCTGTATTCTTAATTTTCCTTTTTCGGAAACTGAGCTCTAGAAAAAACCATGCAGAGTTACTTCTCGTGAAATCAAGTTTAGTTTTAAATGCATTGCTGGTCTCAAATTAGTCAACCTACGATTTCAGTTTTCCAAGGGTTTGTTCCAACTGAAAAATTAAATAACTTAAATATAAATTTGCGGTCTTTGTAGCATTTTGCATCTGTACTCTGAACCAGATGAAAGCCAGGATTTTGCTGCAATTGATCTCTTACTTCTTTCAAGTTATGTACGTTCTCATACGTTCTTAGTCTTACTTCCGTTCCATGGTAGAAATAATGTTTTGCTTCCACTAGATCCTCGTTGTACTCTCCATGAGTTGAATTGTTCAATTCACAGTTAAATGTTCCCTCTGTGTTGACTTTATTCTCAAAATTGATGCTGACACAGTTGTGTTCTTTGTAACAAAGGAATTCACAGGCATCCATATCCCGCACCTTGACATTTCTTATTGTGTGATTCACCAGACGTTTGTCAGCAAAGAAAAGGAAAGCTGGGAACGCCAGTTCACGGCATGGACCTGAAAAAGCCAAAATTTATTATCCAACAAGGGGCAAAAACGCTTGATGAACAAACGAAAAAAAACCAAACAAACAAACAATAACAACAACCATTCTGCAGGAAGGAGGAAAGCACCACGTAATTCCTGTGAAGTGTTTTGTTTGCGTTTGTGACATTGCTTTTAAAGGAAACTCAAGTGCAGCGCTATCATCTGCGGCGTTTTGTCTTACAGTTGCGCACACTGCCGGTACGAAACCATTTAAGAAGCATATTAATAACCTAAGGTTAGCGGCAATTTTTCATTCACTGTTATAGCCAAGCAAGGACGATTCCTGTGAACCTCTTTTGCTCAACGTTTTGACGTTGGTTGCTTCAAAACAGCTACCTAAAACTAACCATAAAAACTCTTTTTAACGAAAGAAGTAGAAACCGTAGTTAACATTTTATCCCGAGTTAGCGTCAGCTTTCGAACAGCTGGAGGACTTTTCACCAGTATATATTTGACGTCTGGGTCCTTGACTGTTTTTAATTTACTTTTAAAATAGAACTACACACCTATGAGGCCGTACTCAAGACCTCTGGCACAGTTTTTCTCAATACGGACCGACCAAGGCCGGCAAATAATATATATATTGCCTTCAAGGGCGGGAAACAAGAGTAACCTGGTATTGAGAAAGATTCCACCTGCTGTAAGAACTGCTTTCAATGCCGAATTACGACTTTGCGGGTAAACATTCCTCTAATTAAAATATTGGACTCCTTCAACTTTACGCTCATTAATTCTTCCAGCAGTTCTGCCACAACGTTCTGATCTTATATCTAAATGTTTTGAATTTAATTTAAGTGTTATGCTGTTCTTAGCTGTGTCAGCAAAGAATACAGCGGCAATCCTTTAATGGCAACGAGCTAAAGATTGCGAAAAGAGCCAAAGTGAACCATTAAGCAATATTATAAAGAATTGGTTTGCTAAAGGGCCAAAAGAGGACAATGCCCACCAAGTTAGGGAGGGACATTATAGCCACATTTATTCCAACAAGTGATTTTGGAATAAGCATAACCCTGAATACAAATCGCACATATCAGACATTCAAGTCATTTGAACTTTTTCTTAAAATTCGAGATAATTCCACGCCCAGTGTAACATTTTCCTACCTTTCCTTACACAGCCTTTGCTGTAGCGGAGAGAAATGAGTCCCGGCGAACATTAAATGCAGAGCAGTTACCCCACCTTCAGTTTTGTTGGCTCAATAAAGAGCTTCCGAACGTACCCTTGTATCAAATGAATATCTTTATACGTTTAAATGAATATTTGTAACGTCATCTTAAAGAGGTACTCTCACCTTCTGCAGAGCAGGCCGAACCTTGTTTCGAGGAAAATAAAGAGAAGAAAACCCAGAAATAAATTGAAGAACAGTCCATGTTCGCATCACTGGAACCTTCTGCAAAAAAGTTTATTTTTCAAGGGGAGGTGACGAAACCTTATTGGCAGCTAATTGGTTTGTCAGTTAAGCCAATGAAAAATTGGACTCGAAAAGCTACAACTGTTGGTCGCCTATTAAACTTGATTATCATATTGGGAAAATAATGAATACAAACAACTGACAGCTGTATAACTTATTCTCTATATTAAGGGATATAAAAGTAGGCTCTTTTTTTTACTTTCTACAAAGCGGTGAGGGTGGTCGTGACACTACACAGAAGACAAGGCTTGCAAAAGCTACTCGACCTGAATTCTCATATTATTCTATTTTTTCATTTCCCCAAAAAGAGTCAATATAATCTTCAATCATTCAGTCTTCGCAGCCTCTCCAAGCAAACAGAGTACTTCAGGGGATATCCGATTTTATTTCACCCACTCGACGATCTTCTCAGACGTAAATTAAGGCGCTAGGGCTGCAAACTCCGTTTAATGTCCAATGAAAGTTGTCAAGTGTGGTCGTATAATTTGCGTCTTTGCGGGGTGTGAAATATAAACAAAGTTTTAATCACCTGCGTTTAAAGGGGTAGTGACACGGGGATTTTCCTCGCGTTTCGTCAAAACTTCGCTGAAATTGAGATTAAATGCCTTCACTCACACACAAAATGCTCCTGGAACATCAAGAGGGAGATATCAAGTGAATTTTTGCAAGGAGACCAAACCATAATAAGTTTTTAATGATTTTTGCAAGATACAAGCACAGAATTTGAAAACGTTCGCCGGACGTTTTCAAGTTGTAATCCACTTCCATCTTGGCCATCCGTGGCCAAAGACACTTAGTAATAGCTTCACTGAATTAGTATGGTGTCTGAACAAGAAAATGACCAATGTTTTTAGGCTTTCATATTTGTTAATGTGACTTACTGGCTTTTCAGTGGGGTCAAACGCAAGCAAAATCCTCGTGATACTGCCCCTTTAAGTTGTATTTTTTGTTTCACTTATAGAACACTTACACACATCTCAGGTGAGCACCGAAGCTGAGCCTAATTTTGCCATCAACAGAGGCTAAGAGCCTAAAGAGGCTAATTAAAACAAAAAAGTCGTTTTCCAAATAACTTAGCTTTCTATAGTGAGCAGCTTAGGATAAGACGGTTATTCTCGCGGGGACACTTTTGAGCACCAACAACATAACTCAAAACGACTCGTTTAACAGCTTCATTTACACTACAAGCGAGCTTAGACGTCTATTTGGCGCCAGTATATTATAGCTGTGAGGGACTGAGTGTAGTTACTCGTCATCCGAGGTCGGTGGCGAGGGCCTGGAGACAAGAACACCAGGAACTTGTAGAAAGATGCCAAATATGGAAAGCACGACAGCAACCAAATAACAAATCAAGAAAAGCCGGTTGATAACACGAGCAGCAAGCTGCCACTCTTCTTGTACGTTATCCTCCTCTTGTTCTCCCAACACTCGCTCCGCCATCATGGTGATGCCGCTAGGCTCTCTGGGAAGGCGCCGACGAGTAGATGTGTCGTCATTGGAGTCACTCACAGCGGTAACTCTAATGTCTAAAGAGCGAATTGACCAGGGATTGACAACAAATAAGCGATATGAATAGGAAACTTACAAAAGGAGGTTATCTATTTCAGAAATAGAAAAATAATGTTATCTACACGTGCCTCCATTGAAGTTTAGGTAGAACGCTTCTCCGCAATAGTCGGCGTAATAAAGTTTGGTTAAAAGACAAAATCTTTGGAAGCAAGGGGCAAACTTAGGGAAGGTACGTTTTTTTCTTGGGAGGGGAGGGCTGGGGCCTCAGAGGGGAGGGTCATTAGTGAAAGTGAGCACTAAACGGGGAGGGCCATACCTCATGTGAGCTATTCAAGGGAGGGTCACACATCTTTTCCAGAATTTTTTAATGAGAATTTTTGTGATGTAGGTTTCCATTTTTCTTACAGATTAAGTTTATCTTTTCACCTACTTTGATTTAATTTGGTGTTTTATTATAGGTACTAGGTTACATTTCTACATGTATATTATGCCATGGCACATAATTTATCTCAGAGGACTCGTGTCCTTTTCCGTCCGTATCGAGAAGTACTTGACTCAGGTATCGTTTCTTCAGCTTCTTGCTGTTGGCTATCCGCTGCCTGATTTCCTGAGTCGTTTAGTTCTGAAGAGTTACTAGTAGATCCAACAATGTGCTCTACGCTGTCGGAAATGTAGGAAATATTTGTTTTTGAGAGGCAGATTTCGCATGCTAAACAAATAAACCTTTCTGTTAAAATAACCAACAGCAATGCCGGCTAGTCGGAGACAGAAGCGCGTGAATTTTCCCTTAGATATTTTATGTTCAAAACTTTTACAATACTCAAATACTTCCGTATTCAAACTTCAGCTATAAAACGTAAATATCCCACACTGATTGTTCGCATTTTCCTTGTTTCAGCGCGCACACATTCAACATCGAGATATATTCATATTCAAACACTTTGCGTTCACAAGCGAAACGTTCTGAGGTTTCTACAGCATGGAACATACCATGTAGTAGTGAGGGGAGGATCGCACTTTTGTTAGTCACCTAAAGGTGGGGGGGGGGGTCTAAGATGCAAGGGAGGGCCAATACTAAAATACAAGGGAGGGCCAACACTTTTTTGGGAAAAAATACCAAATTTCCCCAGCCCCCCCCCCCCCCCCTCAAGAAAAAACGTACCTTTCCTTATGTTTTTTTCCACTACGTCTCTACGTCTTTGTTTGATTTGTTTTCAAAGAGGTCTTCAACTTGTGATAGCATGCGCAGTAACTCGTTTCTCTCACAATGTTAATGAACTTTGATGATACGACTCATCACGGGAAAGGCACAAACTAAACTTAGTTAAATAAAATTAGAAAGAGCTGTTGTTTATTAGAAAAAGTACCAGTTGATAAATGTCTGTATCACAACAAATTGATTAAATAATAATTGAGTTGATAAATGTCTTTATCGCAACAAATTGATTAAATAATAATTGAGCGTGGTGCGACTAGAGAAGACATTCTGCTTATTCAAGGTTCGGATTCTGATTCCTGTCTTTTTTCCCTTGTCTTGGACTGTAGCCCTGCCGGGCCACAGTCCACATGGCGGACATTTTTTTTTTTCATCATTTTGAACAATCTGTTCAAGTCCATAGGGGGTCAAAATCTAAAAACAAGCACTGCTTTACTGCCTGACTTCAGCAATAGGCTGCAGTTTATGTTTAGAAAAATATGTGGTTGGCTGTTATTAAAACATCGCCAGTGTTCGCATAATGCAAGGTGTCACGGTATACGCGTTAAATGTGGTTAGTTCTGGAAACTAGCATTTTGGTAGTGTACATTAAGAGAAGAAGCAAAGAACTGCTTTGAATCCATCGAATTTGTGAAGTGTTTAAACAGTTGTCTTCGCTTTTTCTGCTAAAAACGGCCGCCATCTTGAAGTGGGTGTAAAAAGAAAATTAGCCGTGTCGGAGCTCTACGGCCCTTTTAGCGCTGTTTTTAAGATGAGACTGCTTCTAAAGTTGAAGATTGAGATTAAGGGCTGATGTAACACCAGCTCCACTCACCTTCCTCTTCTTCTCTACTATTCTCCGCTGACCTTGTGTCCGGTACTCTATACCGCACTACTTTAGCGATGTAGCCAAGAATGTAAACCTGGCGGCAAAAAAAAAAAATGTTTGATGCGACAGGAAAAGAAGGTGCTCCAAGAGCAGATTAATATCAGGTCTTTTCTGGTCTCTTGGATTCAGGCCATGAACTAAAGGCCTTTAAGAAAGCTGGGAGAAATCATCGGCTTTTTTGATATATTTTATTTCATATTTTACCAATAGTATCCGAGGTTTTGAAACAGTGCAATGGAGGATTGAACCTTTCCCACTCATTGTCGAACCCTGAGTCAAGTTATACGCTCCTCACTTTTCTGTAGGAGGCGTGATAAACATGTCTATGCGGATGAAAGTTCCCTATACTCTGTAAGCGGTAAAACTGTTTACTGATGAAATCCTGGAGCGTAGCCCCTCAAATGAATGCTTTTAAGCAGTGCTTTTCTGTGGTGCTGTTTATTATGCAGATACAAGGTGGTTCTAACTTTTGAGTGTGTAGTTTAAATCTATATGCATCAGCCAATTCCAGCAGTACCCACCCACCCCCCCCCCGGGGGGGGCAAACCCCCGGGCATTAGTATTTTCTTAAAATGGCAAATTCCCGGGGACTGGAGACAAATAAGTCTGTCAAATGCCCCAGGGTGGGACCAATTAGAAGGCAAATGCCCCACCCCAGGATCATCTCGACAGCAACACTGCTCAAGGTTTAATAAATCATAACAAGAAAGTGTCACTCGTCATTATTTTCAATGCTGTTTCATTGTTTAACCGTGCGTCTATCCTCCCGTTGGTCATTTGCTTTAATGTCACTTATCAATAACACGCCAAACTGTATACATGACTGTTGCTTTTGGTTTACTATGGTTCAATTATTCTTTCATTTATTCGATTTTGACATGCACAATTAATAAGTGTTTATCTGATAAGCTAATATAATAATATATCAAGTTATCGAAGAAATGAAAACGCCTGATCCGTATTTAACAGACGGCCACAAGGTAAAAGATTTTTACAAAAGCGATCATCTTGAGTAGCTTTGAAATCCATATATTACGTGCGAGACCAAAACCTGACAGGGGTGTCGAATACCCTGGGTCGTCCCGGAGATAGGCAAATGCCCAACACACGGGAAGAGACAAAATTTCAAATTCCCCATTCTCGGGATCAAAACGTTAGCAAATGCCTACAAATGCCCGGGGGTGATGGGCACAGCTGTATTTGACTGATGCATGACTTGTAAACTTGTCACCATTCTAGTAAAGTCTTTTTAGCGGTGAGTGGTAATGTGGTATTTTCGGAAATTTGAAACATTTTCAAGGGGTGTTTTGGTGGTATTGTAAGTGAATCCCAGAAGATTGTGTTCTTACCCTGACCCAATTTGGAACTTTTCCCACAGATGTATTGTAGTGGTGAAACCGTAACACCCAACACGTCAAGCCTAACGCGCATGCGATTTCAATGATGGTCAGTGAGTAGTATCTGCAAAGGAAGAATTAATGTATTGTTAATTTCGTTTGCCTTATTACTCCATGTTAGGGGGAAAGTAACTGGACAATGACGTTTTTCTCTTGATTTGTGACCTAAAATCCTACGCTGTAGTAGTAGTAGTAGTAGCAGTAGTAGTAGCAGTAGTAGTAGTAGTAGTAGTAGTAGTAGTAGTAGTAGTAGTAGTAGAGCTGTTTCGTATAAGAACACTCCGTATGTTAATGATTCGTTAATAGTGAAAACACCTTCTATTTATGCTAATAACCAGAAAAAAAACACAAAGACATGTCATGCTTCGTCAACTTCTTTATTCATATATTACACTGGCCAATGTGAAAAAAGACCAGTTTTGAAAAAGAAGTTATATATTCTCAAACAGAACGATGTGCCTTTGTGCCAGAAAAGTACATAATTCGACAACGATCGGCTGGAACCATCGTGGATGGCGCCATAGGCTACCAACAGCCTGATATGTTTTCACATGCTTGATGGTGTGTTCGATCAGAATTCGACACTTTGAGTGTTTTCGATTAAATTTGCGTGCAAGCCGCTGTTCGTGTCTCGGCATTCTACGAATTTGTATCGCACGAAAAGGGGTGAGCAAAGGGGCAACGTCCGCATAACCTTTGTCGGCCAAGAGCGACACGCCGACCGGCAAATCGTAGTTTGTCCTAGGTCCAATTCTCTCCATTAAAAGATAATTTCCCGGATCGTTCATTGCACCTAAGAAACCTGCTTGAAGGAAGGCAATGTTCCCACAATTGTCAATGATTAGCTGGGTGTTCATTAAATGATAATGACGGTGGCCACTGAAAAACTCTGCTTGTGGTTCGCTTTGGGGACGAAATATTTCGTGGGGTGTGCCGTCAATACACCCCACAGCATCAGGAAACGAACGCCAATTTCCCCTCATGTTGTTCCACTCTGCATTAGGCGGCCAGGTTACCTGATTCGAAAAATAACGCCACAACACAGGAACGACACCATGGATTATACTTGATATAGTTGCGGGGCTCACATCAAAAAATAAGGCTAGAGTGTCAATGCATGGATATTTCCTGAGCCACATTAAAGTTAGAAGCACTTTATTTATGTTGCTCAGTTTGCTCATCCTCGATCTCTGTCGGACTCCTCCCCTTCTGGTTAACCTTGACAACTGTACTGATACACGGGTTGTTATGCTGACCAAAGTTTCAGGCAATTCTCCGGTGTTTAGCCAGAAAAGGAAACGTTGATTTTCTATGTCAGCAAAAACATTTCTTCCTCTGAAATCAGATCCAAATGTCGCTGCATTATTGGCAGAAGTTGGTCTCCATGGGGGGGATTGACTAGTGATACCAGTAAAAGCAATACTGGTAAAATCCACCGTAATATTCCATGGCGTGAGCGGTTAACGGGCGGCGGATAAAGTGTTGAAAGAATATATAAAATATAAAGAACGAACTGGAAATTTCGTCTCAAGGTTCGTCTTCTTGGCATAGTGACTTGAAAATGATTTGGGCCGTGGGGGAATTTTTACAAAAATTAATTACATTTTAGGAGAATGAGAATGTGCAAACTAAGGCCAAAGAAAGGGTTAACGAATCCCCTGTGTTTCACATTCATAGATACGGGATATTAGTTCTCTGGGGGGTTTTGTAGTTGGCTTTTGATCAATTGACTTGTAAGTAAATAGGAAATTCCCATGGGCGATGATTTCTTTCACTAATGAATCTTGGTGAAATCTTTGTACCATCCAGTTGGTTTGTAAAATGCCGTGAAATTCCCATGGGGCCCATGGGCGATGATTTCTTTCACTAATGAATCAAGGTGAAATCTTTGTACCATCCAGTTGGTTTGTAAAATGCCGTGAAATTCCCATGGGCGATGATTTCTTTCAAATGAATCAAGGTAAAATCAGTGTACCTTCCAGTTGGGAGGAGTCGATATTGTTGTACAGATCCTCATTTGCTTTGTTCATGTCATACTGTAGCTGCGAAAGACTGAATGCCAAAAGTGCTTAACTTGCTAAATATTTGCTATATAAAGGCATCCAGAAAGATCCCTGATCACAACCATCGAGAGAGGTTCTAGCACTATGGCAAAAATTTGGAGGCCTGACGATTATGATCAGCTAAATGACGATGGTTTTCAAGGTATTTGTTCCAGACAAATTTTCTTTCAGCACCATCTCATTTCCGTGTATCTAGGAAGTATAGATCCTAACGTATATATTTCTTTTAATTGCCTTACAGTTGAATCCCCTGGCAAGAGCAAACCTCAACGCTACCATGTAACACAACAAGAACAACGGCTGGTATCGAGAGCGTACCAGGCTTGCACCTCTTGGGAAGAGATGTTTGCCTACGTTAAGACACGCGTAAGTGAAATGCCGGGAAACAACAAGACCCAGGAATATTATGGAACGGCCAGTACGAAATCTGCCATCCAAAGGATGAAGCGAATTATCAACCTAGAGCGAAAGCAAGGACACGAAAAACCCAAACAATCCACAAGCATGGCGGCCGACAGGGACATGCGCTACGCAAGCAAGTCTACGCCCGAGGAAAGGAGGCAGAGAAAGTTCAACTCAGCAGTATTGATAAGCAGTGAGTCAGAAGAAGAGGCCTCAAGCTTGAAACCGGCATGCGCAAAGCAAGATCCCGAAGAGATGACAAAAAGTCCCCCACTGAAACGCAAGCGGAAAAGAGAAGCACCGGGAAAAAAGGCTTACGAAGCGCATACTCAGATGTGCGACAGAGCCGTGAAATTGATGAGCAGAGTCCAAAAACTGATTGACGACATGAGCTCCGACTCTGATGACTAAAATTTGATATATATCTATGTGATGTTGACTCACTATCAGTTTGTTTTGTTTTTGGTTTAAAAAGTTGTGATTACTAGTTGCTTTGTTCCATTTCCCATTTCTTTATACAAAGAGGAGCTCGACTAGAAAATTGAACGCAATAACAAAAATAATAAAGAAAGTGACGAAGCATGACATGTCTGCGTGTTTTTTTTCTCGTTATTAGCATAAATAGAAGGTGTTTTCACTATTAGTGAATCATTAACATACGGAGTGTTCTTATGCGAAACAGCTCTAGTAGTAGTAGTAGCAGTAGTAGTAGTAAATTGCTTTATTTGCATGACCGCAAGATTTTACAGTATTGCAAAAGCATATTTATAGTAATTAATAACAAAACAAGACTAATATTACTGTAATATTATGCTAATGAACCTAAGTTACATCACTTTCACTGGATAATAACAATGTATCACGTATATTCATACACAAGGAAATAAACTTCATTACTAGCCTATTCACATGATAGTCGTTAGAGTTCATGAGAAGTTTTATGCTTTCTGAGGTTGATTTCCTTTCAATATCAGGTATTATTTCATTGATTCGATTGAAGAATGTCTGCCTCTGCAGAGAGTATTTGCTATATTGCAACAAGAAATGAGTTTCATTTTCTACTTGATTTGATTTACACAATGGGCATAATCTAGTTTCTCTGGGCATATGATCGGTTTGATATCGACCTAGTTCAATCATAAGTTTGTGATTACTTACTCTAAACTTCACTAAATTTCGTCTTTCATTAAAGTTTCTTAGCTGGTTTAAATAATCAGATGTAACGTAGTCATCCTTAAAAACTTTATAAAATTCTAATTTCTTTGAATGTTCAAGGCTGTGTCACCAGGAGGATATATATTTCTCTTTCATATTAGTTGTATATCGCCTAATTCTATCATTATCTAAAGATTCAGGATCTAAATTGGAGACATGATATTGTTCTATCAAGTTCATAAAATTGGAATAAAATCCGGAGTTATTAATGAAATGTAGATTCTTCGACATGAGGAAAGATTGTTTGACTATAGAGTCATTATCTTTGTTGTTTAGATAAACAAAATATTTCATAATTTTCTGATTAATTGGGATTATTAGCGGTAATAGTAGTATTAGTATTAGTAGTAGTATTAGTAGTAGTAGTAGTAGCAGTAGTAGTAGTAGCAGTAGTAGTAGTAGTAGTAGTAGTAGTAGCAGTAGTAGTAGTAGCAGCAGCAGTAGTAGTAGTAGTAGTAGTAGTAGCAGCAGTAGTAGTAGTAGCAGTAGTAGTAGTAGTAGTAGTAGTAGTAGTAGCAGCAGTAGTAGTAGTAGTAGTAGTAGCAGCAGCAGTAGTAGTAGCAGTAGTAGTAGTAGTAGTAGTAGTGGTAGTAGTAAATTGCTTTATTCGCATGACCGCAAAATTTTACAGTACTGCAAAAGCATATTAGTAATTAATAACAAAACAAGGCTAATTGTCCTCTAATAATATATAGATTAAGCCAAGCCTAAAAGCGGAGCCCCCCCCCTTTTTTTTGTTTTTGTTTTGGTTTGTTTTTGTTTTGTTTTTTTGTTTTTTGTTTTTTTTTTGGCTGGCACTTATTAATTTGTGAAAATACTCTCATTCAAGTCGTTAAATTAAAAAAAAATTCATGTCCTCGCTGAGAGCCGAACCTGGCTCGTCGGTGCATAAAGGCGGCGCTTAGGCCACTAAGCCATGAGCAATTGTTAGTTTATTTTGATGTTAATTTTATTACTTATTTCTTTCTTCGTGACAAGCTACCTATCAACATAAAATTGCTGGTGTTTTCCTAGCAAAATGTGCTCGGACCGCCGTAAAAATCATGGTTGTGGGCAGAAAAAAAAGCCAAAAAGCACTAACTCTGCTATATTTGGCGTCGAAGCCGCTGCGAAAAGCTGCGAACTCAAGCGGTGTGCCGATCGAGTTCGCAACAGAACTCAATTTCTTTTGCCTAAATTGAATTTTTCGCCTCCACCAAAAAGACAACTGAGTATTCTTTAGAAGTTTTTTTTCCATTAACAAATTTGTTTTTGACTTTTGTTGTCTTTGCTTGTTTTTCTACAACGCGGGCCAACATGCGATTTCGCGCTAAAAACACGGGATTCAGCACAGGGTCATATCCAGTGTGATGCGGATAATAATAATAATTATAATATTTAACACTTATAGTGCGTGTATTCTATAAATATACTCATATGCGCATTACAATCCTGCATTAAACAATGAATGTACGATTAAAAGAAATAATAAACAAAAATTATTTAAAAAATAAATAATAATAATAATAATAATGGTAAAAAATAAGCAAAAATATGATAAATTAATTATACGTCTTGGTAAATAAATAACTCTTAAGTAATCTCTTAAAATTGGCGATGGTACCTGCTTGTCTAACTGAAAAAGGCAAACTACTCCATAATATTGGTGCTGCAATCTCGAACGCACAGTCACCCATTGTTTTCTTTGTTCTCAGTGTGCTTCTCGCTAAGAGAATTCCGTTACTATTACGACGTAGATCATAGATTGACGACGGTAAAATTGCTATTAAATCAGAAAGATATTTAGGAGCTAGACCCTTAACAACTTTAAAGGTAGTAAGAAGAATTTTAAATTCAATACGCGTACGTACCGGCAACCAGTGCAGCTCCATAAGAATTGGGGTAATACGACAAAACTTAGGCGCGCAGTAAATAAGCCTAGCACTTGCGTTCATTACGCGTTGCAGTTTTACTATCTGACAGTCGGGAACACCGTAAAGCAGGCTATTACAGTAGTCCAATCGACTTGTGATGAAGGCATGAACCAGCTGTTCAGTATGCTCTCTTGAGAGGAACTTTCTGATATGACGAATGCTATAAAGATAGTAAAATGCACTGCCACAAGTTTTGGAAATATGAGTAGACATATCCAGGTGGGAGTCGAACCAAGCGCCCAGATTTCTTGCTGACGACACAGGAGCCACATCAGCTTCACCAACCTTGATGCTGTTGATAGACACCTTAGCTAGCTGTTGACGACTGCCAACCAATAGAAACTCCGTCTTTTCATCATTTAACCACAACATATCCCCTCTCATCCAAGCATGCACATCAAGAATGCAGTTCTCCAGCGCAGTCACGGCTTCAAGTTCGCTTGAGCTATCAGATGGTCTGAATGACATATATAGCTGCGTGTCGTCAGCATAGGCGTGCGCAGATGGGAAGTGCGATCGTATGATCTCGAACAGCTTGCTTGTGTAGATTATAAATAACAGCGAGCCTAAGCATGAACCCTGTGGAACACCGCATTCTAAAGCAAATGTGTTTGAGAGAGTGCCGTTAACAGAAATACGCTGCGCTCTTCCTTCTAGATAAGATTGAAACCACGAAAGTGCTTTACCGCCTAAGCCTAACAGAGAGTGCAACCTTCGAAGCAGGATGCCATGATCGACCGTGTCGAAAGCGGCGCTTAGATCCAATAATACAAGAAGTGACACATGACCCTTATCCATGTTCATGAGTAAATCGTTTTCACCTTGATCAGAGCAGTTTCGGTGCTATGATTTTGTCGGTAAGCACTTTGTAAACAGGGAAACAAGTCATTATCCCTCATGTGACATTGGATCTGGGTAGCCACTGCCTTTTCCGTAAGATCAGATCTTAACTGTAGATTACTCACCGGGCGAAAATTCTTATTGATGAGTTGGAGACCGTGTTTTTTGAGTCGAGGGTGTACTAAGGCGCACTTCCAGTTATTAGCAAAGTATCCAGTTTCCAAGGACGTGTTAACCATTCGAGTTACCACTGGGAGTAACTCGTCCAGGCACGCTGATAGAATCGACGCTGGAATTGGGTCAAGTGCACACGATTTCTTATTCGCTAAGGCTAGTTTGCGAACATCCTCCTCAGACAACAGCGAGAATTCAGGGAATGTAATGTCAGCCTGCCTACATCACTTGTATCTCCACACTCCGCACGATATTGGTCACCAGTAGTCAACTTCGACCTTATTGAAGTGATCTTATGAACAAAGAACTCACCCATTTCATTTGCAAGTGTAAGAGCGTCTGTATAGGGTGGGAGGGTTTTGTCTGGCTGCATATTCAAAAGGAGCTTACTTGCTCTAAATAACTTGGATTGATCATCACCATTGTCCTCAATGAACTGCTTATAATATTTACGCCTTGTCTCATTCATAATGTGAATGACGTAATTTCTTTTAACTTTAAACGCAGCCAGATCTTCGGGCAACCTGCTAGCCCTCCAGCGCCTTTCAGCTCCTCTCTTGCCTCGCCTTCTTGATGTCATCATTGAACCAGGGTGGCCGAACACGAGTTGTAGTATGACGTGATTGCACCGGTGCGTGCTTATCGAGCAATGAAGACAAAGTCCTATTGTAACAGTCAACCAACGTATCAAGGGCAGATGGAGGGTCAACGCATATAGTAGAATTGCGAATGTCATCTCTAAACTGCTGCATATTAATTGACTTAAGTTTACGGTACTCTGCGTGCTTAACACTCTGCTTGGATCTGATAATAGTAAGCTCACATATTATGGCTGCATGATCCGAGAAATATCTTTCAGGTAATGGTTCTGTAGCGACAATATTGTCACACTGCCGCGTGATGATTAAGTCAAGGGTGTGACCCTTTTCGTGGGTGGGTCGCTTCACGTGCTGCATTAGACCCATGGAGTCGAGGAGATCCCTGAAGCGAATGGTGTCAGGACTGTGAGACATGTCCACATGAATGTTAAAATCACCAGATATTATCAATGGCTCACTAGACATGACGACTGATTCAAGGTAGTCCGTGAACTCATTAATAAAGATGCTCGTGGATACTGGGTGTTCAGCGGAATATGGCGGTCTATACACGATAATAACCCGTAAACGTGTCGCTCTCGTACTGACCAGCCATTCATAAACCTCGAATGACGATTGGTCGGTTGAAAGTACCTTGACAACCTCTATACCATCCCTGGATAAAAGCGCTATCCCGCCACCAGTCTTGTTAGCTCGTGGACAATGACGAAGAGTTTTATATCCTGGCGGACTGAGCTCACTCAGAACGGCTGAATCATTTGCTGTTAACCAAGACTCACAAATCGTAAATATATCCGCCTTTACATCGCATACCAGATCAACAAACGCAGCAGTTTTACTTCTTAATGATCTCGCATTTAGGCTACACAGGGAAATCCGGCCCGCCAAAGGAGACCCACCTGTCTTGTTGTTATTTGCGCCGTACAGGTTTACGTAACCATTATGGTGTAATCCATTGACAGTTATAGTGATGAGGTTGGATGGATTCCTCGAATGTGCACTACGGCGTGCACGATGACAATGGGGGTACGTGTTAGAATTTCCACCATTGTTTTCCGGACCAGGGTTAAGCTTAAATACTAAATCTCCCATCAACAGGCAATGGAATGTTGCTGTTGTGCTAGAATAATAGGCGGACGGGCGTTTACTGCGTTTGATCTTAAAAGGCTTGCATGGTTGAACAATTAACAATGATCGAGGTAACAAAGCGTCATTATGTCTGGAATCCAGTAGATTGTTTTTTTGAATAATCGCCAAATTCTTCATAAAACAGAATTAACCCCGATGAAGCAGCAAAAGTCGAGTTTACCGTACAGAACTTGCCGTATTGATCTGGCAGATCACAGTAGGAAGTGCCCGAGATGTTTAGACAGACCGTTCCATGGTTCAGGCGTCCAACTGAGCAGTAAAACAGAAAATATAAGACAAAAACGACGGAGACACCGCCAGCGTGGCCGGGCCTAATTAGCATCTCTATCGACGGACGTCCGTACGGACGGACGGTCACGTGTCTATTACGTCACTACCAAAATTTCTTGGCTTGATAGGTTACCAAATTTCCTTAACAATGGTGCTCCGCTGACGCACTAGCGCGTGGGCTCCGCTATTATACTAATGAACTTAAGTTACATCACTTTCACTTGTGTACTAAAACTCGTTTGAGCCTATAAAGCCGTCTCAACCGCTTTATTTTAGCTAAATAACTCCGAACTGTACACAGAATCCGACCACAAGGTTCGAGACTATTTTTAGACCTTGTAAAGGTCACGAAATGTCCTCTTTGTATTCCTTGTGCAACACTGCACAAAACGTCCTCTACGCTATCCTCTCTCTTACAAAAGGGTGAATCTCCAGATTCAAGGAAAGCATTTAAAGAGCGCAATAATGTTACTGTAAAAAGTTCAGATCATGAACAAAAATCAAGAAATCTAAAAAAACTATCAATGTCCTCTTATTGCTCGAGCCTTTTTTTAACAATTTCGGCTTCAGTTTCTTAATCCGATCTTTCTCCATAGTCTGCTTTTCCTCCAGCATCCGTGTGTGGTCAACAATTTGCTGTAGGCTACTAAGAACCCATTCTCCATAACCCATTCTCCATAACCCATTCTCCGGTCCCGGGGTGTTCTCACTGGCACTGGTCTTTCACTCTGGAGGGCAGTCTCTTCTTCCGCTCTTTCGTCATCATGTTCACTCCCTTTCTCCTCGCAAATGTCGTTAGCTGGAATAAGTTCGCTACTTCCCTCTTGAGGAATAGCAGCATTCGTCTGCGTATCCACAACAAGGTCACTGCCTTCGGTACCTGGTGCTTCTACTGAATGGTCACGTTCTACATCCGGTTTCACACAGATAGGATGGACAACATCATCTGACTGAGAACCACAAATCTCTGATGTAGCAGGATGTTGCATTGACAGCTCACATTCATCATCTATCAGCCTACTCTCCTCTCCATCTGTACTCACAATCACTTCCTCTCCGCCTTCTGGTAGTGTCTGCTGACGTTTTCCTTCTACACATTCTACGGGGGTGCATTGCTAATACCACCATTCGCTGGGGTATCCACTGCTTCTTCCTATCTTCTCTGATACAACCGTAAGTTGTTATAATAAATCAAACTGCATCTCCTCGATCGCCCTGCAACTTTTTCTAACGCGGTAAGTAGCCTCTGTGATCCGGGTATGATATCACCATTGTCGGTGAAACTTGCCGGCTTCACCTGGCTTCAACTGAGGGATGTAACGCAAGTCTAAATCTCTGGACTGATACTCAGTTTGCTTCACTCCCTTGTGGTAAGCATTCTTCTGGCGTAGTTGGGCGATCTTCAGATTCTGCCGGACATCCTGGTATGCACCTTCTAAATTGTTCTGAAGGTCGGCACCAAATTCAGTGTACAAGCAGTAGCTGTCCTCAGCCTCTCCCATCATCACATCCAAGGGAATCCTTATCTCCCTTCCAAACATCAGTTCAAAAGGAGTGTGCCTTGTGAGGCATAGACGCTACTGAGATAAGCCATCATGCAATAATCCAGGTGTTCATCCTGGCTCTCCGGCTTTTCTTTCACTCTAGATCTCGCCATACTCTTGAGGGTCTTGTGAATGTTCTCAACTTGCCCGTTACCTTCTGGATAATACGCAGTTGACCGGGTTTTCTTGATCTCTAACATGTGGCACATCTGTTCGAAAACCTGTGACTCAAAGTTTCGATCTTGTTCACTGCGAATGCTATCGGACACACCGAATCTGCAGACCAAGTTCTTTACCAGCTTTGCACAGGTTGTGGCACGCTGGTTAGGAATTGGAAATGCTTCAGTCCACTTGGTAAAACTGCACTGCACAGTTGAAATGTGGCGATTTCCTCTTCGTGTCCGGAGTAGTGGCCCCACTATGTCGATGTGGATCCTTTGCATCGGGTTTCCACAGGGGAATGGCTGCCGAGGTGCTCTTGGTTTTGGCCTGGACTTGCACTTGGTACATGTAAGGCATCCATCGCAATACCGGTGAACTTTCTTTGTCAAGCCAGGCCTCCCGCACCTTGCACTCATCTTCTTAAGAGTCAATTCTTCCCAAATGGGCACCTGCTGGACCATCATGAACTTCGTTAAGCGCTTTCCTAACCAAACTTTGTGGCAAAACCAGGTGCTGCTTTGCCGAGGAGGTATTTTCAGGCGACTGAAGATAGAACACGCTTTCTTTCAGCTGTAACAATTCAAATTGTACCCATATTGCTTGAGCGGTCCGACTCATTGGCTGAAGCTCCTCAGAAGTCGGCTTCTTTCACGATCGCGACAGCTGCTCCACAACGCGACCAATATTAGGGTCTTCCCTCTGCGCAACCGCTTCGTTTGACCACATGGCTTCCTCATCACACCTTTCAACAGCCAGTAACTCTCCTGCAGCAGCAGCTGACTGGGGATGGGTTGATGAAACACAGGATTGACAACGCCCATGCTTTCGTCTTGGTCGCCGCGACATCTGCATCTGCATTACCAGGCCGGCGTTGAATTTCATTGTCAAATTCTTGCAGGCGTTCCAGCCAATGAGCCACTTCCCCTCGGGTATCCTTGAAGGACCTCAGCCATGTTAATGCATGGTGGTCAGTTCGAAGTCAGAACCTTCGTCCCAGCAAATATTAACGGAAATAGTCAACGTAGGTGACTAGAGCCAACATCTCCAGGCGAGTGGCGCAATAGTTCTTCTCATGCTCGTTTAAAGAGCGATTCCCATATGCAATCACTCGGTCGGTCCCATTGGGCTGCCGCTGAGATAGAACTGCTCCGATCCCCAGGTGTTAGCTAGCATCCGTGTCAAGTATGAGTGACCCTGAACTGGGACTAAAATCTGGTTACGCAAAGACTGGGCGCTGACTAGCCGGTGTTTCACCTCTTCAAAGGCAGACTGCTGCTCTTGCTGCCAATTGAAAGGTGCGTTCTTTCTACACAATTTGTAGAGTGGTTCGACAATGATAGAGAATTCGAAAATCAACTGCCGGTAGTAGCTAGCGAGATCGAGGAAACACTGAAACTCTTTTAAGCCAAGTGACGTTGCCCAAGTTTCAACAGCTTTAACTTTCTCTGGGTCTGTCTTTGTCCCATCAGAGGAAACGATGTGTCCGAGAAATGTATCTTCTCTCTTCAGGAACTGGCACCTTTAAACCAGCTGATCGAGCTCTGTTGAAGACTAACCGTGGGCGGTGAAGCTGGTCCTCGAATGTAGGAGTCCAGATGATGATATCATCTAAGTTTACAAGGCAATGTGTTCAAGTGAGTCAACTGAGTGCCAGATTTATCAATCTTGTAAAGCTTGCCGGCCCGTTCGTCAAGCCAAAAGGTAGCACTCGCCACTAAAATTGTCCATGATGAGTAGAAAATGCTGTCTTGGGCCTATCCTCTTCCTTCATCTGCATCTGCCAATAGCCAGAGGCCAAATCGAGGCACGAAAACCATTGTACACTACCCAGAGCTTCCAAGACATCATCAGTCCGAGGTAGAAGCAGGGCATCTTTTTACGTGCACTGCCTCCGAAAGTCGATACACATAGGGTAAGAGCCGTCATGCGTCCGAGCCAAAGCAATAGGGCTGCTCCACGGACTTTGAGACGGTTCAACTCTACCATTAGCTAGGATTTCATCCAGTTGCTGGTCAATGATCTCTCGTTGGTGCGGGGGAATACTGCGCGTGGTGGTTACTTGATTGGGGCACAATCGCCCGTGTTAATTTCATGCTCCATTAGGTCAGACTTCCCTAAATCAGAACTGTTCATTGCAAAAATGTCCTCATACTCTTTTACTAGGGACGAGAATTGTTCCTTTTGGCCCTAGGAAAGCCCTTCCAGGTTTTGTTGTTCACAAATTGATCTCCACTTTTCTCCCTCGTTCTATGTCTGTTCACTTCCCCCACTGTCATGCCAATAGTTCAACAGAATGGCTTGCAGGTACTTCCCGATTCTTATTCAACTTCAATGGGAATAGCGCTGTTATTCACACTGCTAACGGGATGATACTCAGCAACAGGGACATCTGAACGCATTTGATTGGTCTGTCAGAGAAGTTGGCAACTTGAACAGGGGTCTTCCCTGCCCTTGGAACTACTAGGGAACGAGCTATGCAAATGTCTGATTTTCCTCTTAGTTCCTTTGAGGCCTCTAGGATCCCAGGGCTTCCAGTGTTTTGTTCTTACTCATCTTCTAATCTAGCTCCTAACAAATGTTTAGTTCCAGGCTCTAATTCCACCTCAGAACGAAGAAAAATTCTACAAACACTAGGCATTACCTTGCAGTACCTAATTGGGATTTCAACATCTCCAACAACAAAGGTCCCTGTGTCATAGTGAAATTGGCATCCATAGTGCTAAAATGTCTGAGCCCAGAATGCAATCATGGGCGAGACCTTGAGCAATCATGACAGCTCGTTTCTCAATCCCAGTTCGCCGCCACCAATGTAATAAAACTCGTTTGAGCCTTTGACGTCGTCCCAATCGTTTTATTTTAGCTAAATAACTTGAACTGTACACAGAATCCGTCCGCGAGGTTCGAGACTATTTTTCCATCATGTAAAGCTCACGAAATGTCCTCTTCTGTTATTGCTTGTGTAACACTGCACAGAACGTCTTCTCCTTTACACTTGATAATAACAATGTATCACGTATATTCACACATGAGTATGAATATACGTGATACATTGATAGTCGTTAGAGTTCATGAGAAGTTTGATGCTTTTTGAGGTTCATTTCCTTTCAATGTCAGGTATTATTTCATCGATTCGATTTAAGAGTGTGTTCCTCTGCAAATAGTACTTGCTACATTTAAACAAGAAATGAGTTTCATTTTCTACTTGATTTGACTTACACAATGGGCACAATTTACTTACCCGGGACATAGTAGTAGTAATAATAGTAATAGTAGTAGTAGTAGTAGTAGTAGTAGTAGTAGTAGTAGTAGTAGTAGTAGTTATTGTATGTGCATTGCGGTCCTGTAATGTAGTGCGCATGAGCAAGAAGAGCATGTGTGTATGAAGACGCCATCTTGAATAAACTTGTGTGTTGTGTTACACGAACCATGTGCTTTGCTGCCTGAAGAAACAATATTTTGGCGACGTAAATGACAGAACTCGCAACTATACCATCCTTTGACCCGTTCGAACAGTCCGGCAGCGTTGCTCCTCGAAGGACAAGATGGAAAACACGACTAGAATATTACATCGATGCACGTGGCATAACAGTTGACAGTCGCAAACGCGCCTTATTGCTTCACCTCGCCGGGCCAGCCGTCCAAGACATCTTTGCTACGCTTTAGGACAGTGGTACTGCCTACAAGGATGCTATTACCGCACTAGACAGGTATTTTTCTCCGCCAGGCTCACCAAGCACCCAACAAACCAATAGATCAGTACATTACGGCGTTTGGCGAAAACTGTGAATTTGACAAATATTCCCTCGATGAAGCCATCACAGATCAGTTAATTGAACACTGCTGCTTTGCTACACTTCGTAGACGCCTCCTCCGCGAGAAATCCTCCGATGGAAAATACCTCGTCATAGACCGTTCAGAAAACGCACGGCACTTAACCGATTCATCTTTGAGCGAAGCAGACGAGCAGGTGAATTTTGTCTACGACAGCCGATGGAAATGTACTCAATGTGGCTGACCACAGGCCAAGAACTTCCAAGTGTCCTGCCTTTCACAAGACCTGCTCCCAGTGGTCGACCATCATTTTGGCAGAGTTTGTATGAAAAAAAACCCAACACCAGGTTGTCCAAAAGAGCAGAAGACTGCACACCCAAAGGTAAAGTGTGTATGTGATTATAAATAATGAGGATGACGCTTGTGCATTCCAAGTCTGTATTGATTCAGTAGCAACAGCAAACACTATTGACTATGCAACATATCTGGCTATAAGTGCTGTCAAAGCGTTACGTTCAAGGCCAACAGATGTGAGACTTCGCCCCCTATGGAGAGGATAACCCTGCACTAGTTCCCCTTGCTGGGTCATTTTTCGGATTAGTCACCTCTCCTTCAGGGCAGATGGATCTAACTAAATTCCTTGTGTTGAAATCTCGAAATGCTGGTTGTTTGCTAAGTCGAGAAACCTCAACCCGCCTGGGAATGTTGCATGTTGCAGCATCCACCGTTACTGAACACCTACTTGTAAATGATGAATACCATTATCTTCTTGAAAAGTTCCCTGCTGTGTTTAGTGGCGAAACTGGGAAGTTGAAGGACTACCAACTTGAGCTCCGCATGGATCCAAACATACGGCCTGTGGTACAGAATTAGCATCCTACACACTTACACTACCGTGCCAGGGTGGAAGCTAAGTTCAAACAACTGGAAGACCAAGATATCATAGAGCCCGTCACTGGCCCAACACCCTGGGTGTCCCCTGTTGACATCGTTGACAAGCCAAATGGACATATACGACTCTCCGTAAATATGACCAAGCCGAATGAATTTCTCCTCTGCACTCATCACCCCTATCAAACATCAGTGGAAATTCTCCAAGACCTTAATGACTCTAAGTTCTTCTCCAAGATTGATCTCAAGGAATGTTATCACCAAATTGACAACCTTCAAAACTCATGCTGGCCTCTGGCGTTACAAGCGTTTCCCGTATGGGGCATTTGTGGGATACGAAATATGCCAACATGTGATTGGACAAGTCTTAGAAGGATTGCCTAATGCCAGGAACATTGCTGATGACATCCTTGTTCATGGAACCACTAAGGAAGAACATGACAAATCCCTTGATAGCACTTTGCTTCGTCTCCATGAAAAAAACGTACAGTCAATCCAGTGTTTATTTGGTGTCACAGAACCAGACTACTATGGATTTCTCAGCACTCGGGGTATCAATTGCAGTGTGGGCTCAGATTTCTCAGGATTTCTCAGTATTCGGAGTATCCCCTAGACGGATCGTGTCCAGGCAATCAAGCAAATGCAGCCACCAACCAATGCCACCGAAGCAAGAGGCTTCCTTGGGTTGATCAACACAGTACCTCTCTTTGTTCCAAACTTGGCTTCCATGACAGAACCCATACGCCGACTCACACACAAGAACTCCTCCTGGTTATGGGCCCCAGCGCAATCAGAAGCTTTTGAAAACCTTTGCAACCTTATATCTAGTGGCACTGTCTTGGCTCATTTTGACCCTTCCCTCCCCTCCCAAGTTTGCCATGATGCTTGCAAGATTGGAATTAGTGGTGCCCTGACTCAAAAGCATCTTGACGGTACCATAAGACCTGTTGCATATGCCATCCGCAGCCTCTCACCTGTAGAGCAGCGTTACAGCCAAACTGAAAGAGACGCCTTATCTGCAGTGTGGGCGTGTGAAAGGTTTCACTTTTACATCCATGGCTGTCAGCCATTGGAAGTCCTCCTCACTGATCGTGGGAACAACAGTACATCGTAGATACTTTAAGTTTGTTTTTTGGCCATCTTAGCTTAAGAAGAAACAAAAAGCAAACCGCGGTGATAAACATAAGGAAATATAAACGCATTTCTGGAAAGAAAACAGGCTTTATCTTGACGTTTCGTATGTTCCAACTTACATCTTCAGAAGTTGTAAACCGTTGAATAACAGCAGAAATTTGAGTGTATAATAAGTAACTAACTACAGAAACAAAAGATAACAAATAGTAGAAAAATTTGTATATGAAAGGAAAAGCATGCAAACTAATAAAGGTAAAGTTTTTCACTGCTGACATTTTCATTTAGGGAAGGTTGTAAATCCCTAATCAGCAGAGTCTCCTTGATCTTGCAATGGGTGTCCTACCGTCCTCTTGCCAAAATTTCGAAATGGTCCCATTTCATGTTAAGACCAGTTGACGTGACATGGGCGGCAATAGCAGATGAGTGATTGCTACTCGTAATGGATTTGAAGTGCTCCGTTTTCCTGACATGCAATCTTCGTTTAGTTTAACCTATGTAGAACTCCCGGCAGTCCCAACAGTTAGCCTTATAAATAACCCTGGACAATTGAGCACGGGTGAGTCTGTCTTTGTAGGGAAAATCCCCACATTGTTTACCAACCTGGCATCCAAAATGCTGTTGACATCCTGCCACGAAAAATTTGTTCAGACTGACACTCTCAGAGACCCAGTGGAGGACCACATTAACTCTGTCAATCGTAGATTCTCTTCCTCCAGCAGTTACCCTCCAAGAACTGCTCATTGCTTCAGAATCCGATCCCACACTGAAGATCATCACTCGAAACTGCGACACTGCTCCCGAGCCCTATAAAGCTCTCAAAGATGAAATTTGCCAGAAAGCAATGCGCCCTTGCATTCTTCAGCTAGCACATGACGGTCACTAGGGCATCCCAAAAGTTACGCAACACCTGAGACAAAGAGTCTGGTGGCCAGGAATGGATATGCAAGCAGAGAGACATGTGCGTGAGTGTCTTGGGTGCCAGATTGTGGGCCCAAAGCCTCCCCTAGATCCCCTCAACATGACTAAGCCACCAAAACAAGTATGGCACACCATTCACGTGGACTACTGTGGCCCGTTCCCTTCTGGCGAATATCTTTGTTGCAGTCGATGAATCCTCTAAGTACCCTGAAGTCTACATCACACACTCCAGTACAGTAGTTACAGCCATTAAACTTCTGAATCAAAGTTTTGCAACACACGGGATCCCGTAAGTCACTACATCTGACAATGTTCCCTTTGGATCGGGCGAGTTTACTGACTGGTGCAACCGAATGGGTATAAAGCATCGCAAAACACACCCCTTTGGCCAGCTGCCAATGCCCAGGTAGAAGAGATATAATGAAACCATGGAAAAGTCCATCCGCATTTCAAATCTGGAAGGGAGGAACGGGTTCTCAGAACTGTTCGTCTTCCTGATGTACTACCGAAATACCCCACATTCCTCCACGGATGTAAGCCCCGCGTCCTTGATGATCAATCGTCACATCAGAACCAAGATTTGGATACCTCTCGTCCTCCAAAGCTGCTCCAATCTGCACGTTCCAATGACAATCGTAGAAAGTTAAAGGCAAAGGAATACGCAGACAAACGACACAAGTCAACCCCATCTGTTATTCGGCATGGGGTCAAGTGCTGTTCCTTCAGAGGCGCACAAAAAAGTTGACCACGAAATTTGATCCTGAACTTTTCACAGTCCTCAGGAGGAAAGGAGTGAGCGTCGAACTTGCCAGAGGAGAGGCACGATTGTTCATGGTGAAGAAAGTGATTCCCAAAACCAAGAACATTGATCAGGCCAGGAGGTCTGTTCATCATGAGCATGCCCCCAGATATTTGGACACCACAGCGCACACTGGACATTTTACGCGGCCTTCTCGAGAACAGCACATTCCCAGTTACGTCACATCACATTAACAAAGTTACTACTAGTATGTCGACGTTCCTTACTTATATGACACAGATAAACCGCTGTTAAACTTGTGTAGTGGTTTAGGTAGCAGTTCGTGTCTTACATACAGCCCATGTGCAATTACGTTCGACTTAATTCTACTTAGCACATTCAACATTGCCTAAAGCAAGATATGAATAACATTTCACTGCACGATAAAGAGGGACTGGTCATCCGAAGAGAGACGAGTTTAGCTAGTTTCGATAATTCTCACACGTATTTCATTTGTTTCAAGGAAACACTGCTTAAAAACAGCGGAACTGCTATATCACAAAGAAGAGCAACGAGCTCCAGTAATTTCGCCAATTCCGGCACACATTACGTTTGTTTCGATTTTCAATTCAACAAAATCGTTACCAATTCCAAGTCAACTTATTTACGTTTGCTGGGTAAGCGAACCCGATTTAAACATATTGTCATTTAACGTGTTTGAGCGTGGAGTTCCCCAGACTCTGGCGATCTGGTCGTGTTTATCAAGCATTATAAATTTTGATTTTACTGCTCTGCTTGCTGTTTGTATTCACTGTTTAGGCGCAACAGTTAACATTTTGTCGTCTCTGTAAAGACATTTTATGTTGTGGGCGGATTTATATCGACGTTCCACGATTGACTTGAGTTTGCTTTTTTCAGTAACATAAATAAAAAGTGATAAGTCAGTTAAGCTGAGTCATCAGAGTTTAAAGATTACGTCATCCAGTAATGATATAGTCAAAAAATGTTTCACACAATCACGGTTCGTATGTTGAGAGAATTCATTTGTTAAGTCGCGCTAACTTTTTTAACATGGGACTGGGGAGAGTCAGAACGGCCGGTTAAAATGCCCACTGGGTTTTCTTGTTAAATAGATAAAGAGTAGAGCGAGAAGTGAAAATAAGTACTCTCTTCTGCTTCCTCTCACGAGATAAGTGAATTCATCCCGTGTTTGCGTGTTTCTTGTCTCTCTGGACTATCCTGAGATACAAGAGGAACCAAACGTGATCTAAAATAGCCTTAAACAGCAAAAACGCTCGAATGAAATGTGTCTTTGAAGACATCAGCGACGAACAACGAAGAAACTTTCTTTTCTATCATAGGTAATTTAGGTTTCTCCTACAACACCATCCTCACTTAGCTTAAAAGCAAAGGAAGTTTAGTCTTATCAAACCAGAGTAGAATGGCAACGCCCAAAGGTTTGTAAAGGGGGGCGCGGTGGTGTAGTGGTTAGCGCGTTGGACTTCAGTCCCAGTCCCTGCCATCGTGCTGTTTCCTTAGACAAGAAACTTTACCCCACATCGTCTCTCTCCACCCAGGTGTATAAATGGGTACCGGCGACATACTGCTGGGGGTAACCCTGCGATGGACTAGCATCCCATCCAGGGGGGAGTAGCAATGCTCTCACTTGCTTCATGCTACAGAAATCGGGATAAGCTCCGGCCGTGTGGGCCCCCTTGGCTCGTGTGCGACTTTACTTTACCTTACTAAAGGTTTGTAAATACTGGTGCTCATCTCCTGCTCCTGTTGCATTCTGGGAATATTGCTACTCCCAGAGTTGGAATTAGTCAGCCTAATGGAGCACTTCGTGAACATTTCTCGACAATTCAGCAGCGTGTGTTAAAAAAAACACAGCTTAGGGTTCGAGTTAGGGTTAGACTTTGTCAACGTTCCCTCACAATTTTGTTAAAATACTATACCGAGTACATAAATTACGCCAACTTGAAACAAACACGGTTTATGGACACATTACTAGAGTAGGACCTACTGCTTGAATCTCCAGCACAGTGGAAGCTCGATCAGTTTTGCGACCATTCTGTGTATACGACCACCTATAGTTATTAAAGCCAAGATTTTTAGCTCGAGCTAAATATCTTTTTTAAACTTTTCCAAATGATATGAAGACCATTGCTGGTCCTATTGGTGGAGTTACACTTTACACAGTGCTGGACGCTTGGGCAACCCACCGCTAATAGAACAAAAAGATGCATTCTGGAGTCCATGAAGAAGAAGTATCCATGAAGAAGTAGTGTAAAGGAATCAAAGATTCTTTGTGCGTAAAGAAGTGTGCAGTTCTTTGTTCATAAATTCGTTATTTCAACTCCAGTCAACTTAACCGTCAGTTCTAATGAGATAGACAACCATCAAATATTCTATACCTTCCAATCAGGGGTACCACCTCTGACGTTTCAGGGATGTGCGTCGAAGCCAACAGATAGAATACAGTGAGTGACAGCAGAATAGTGACGCCTACCACCATCCGCTCGCCACTCTCCGGGGGTAGGGTGAACAGGATTATTGTCATGAGTGACGTCACCATACATGGAGCGATGAGGTAGACAAAGTAATAGAAAACCTTGCGCCGTATATGTATAACATACGTCACCGCTGACTTGTCTTCTGTGTTCGAGTGTGTTGCTTTGCTCGATGACGTCAGAGCGTAAACATGCTCCAGGTACCATTCGCCACTTTCTGCAATGAAAGCCCTCTAGTCTTAGAAAAAAGTGTACAAGACATTTGGGTTACATTATTTACCATTATTTTATCAGAGGAAAATGGTTGGGCCCCTGTTGGTTAGAGTGACACGCGAAATTCCTAAACGGTAAGTACGATGATGGTGTCTTCCTAGACAGAGTTTTCATAACTTGGACTATTGCAGGTGAATATACAATTGGTCGTCTAAAGGGGTACAGTCATATTATGATATCGAACACAAAGAAGGAAGAGGAAAGACCTGACGAACGCTGCAGACGAAGACAGTATTAATGAGAAAGCGAAATAAGGTTTACTGAAATCGGTAGAACTGAGGATGAAATATGAAATGATGACGATCACCCGCAGTTGAACGAGATTCAAACTCACGACCTCTGTGCAATACCGGTGCAGCGCTCTAACCAACTGACCTATCAAGCCAACTGACCATTTCTGAATTCGCATTAATCCCGTAGGTGGTAACTGAATGAGAGTGAATATATGGAATACTCATATATGTGAACTGCGGATGGAATATGAAATGATGACGACTATCACAGTAAATGATATCGACTCCAAGCAGCTGATAAAAGATCAGCCTGAAAAAACTCAGGCTTGAACGTGTTAACACGAATTCACACATGATCAGTTCCCAGTTGGCTTGATAGCTCAGTTTGTTAGAACGCTGCACCGGTATCGCAGATGTCATGAGTTCGAATTTCGTTCAAGCTTGAATTTTTTTTCAGGTTGTTCTTTTACCGGATGCTTAAGTTGATATCATTAACTGCGATGGACATTGTACTGTTGCGCACAGTAATATCTGGGATACACATAAAATGAAATTTTACAAAATTACAAATTGTGCGAAATGTTGCACAGTGAGACAGAACGTGTAGCTTCCAATCGTTATTGTCTTTTTCGTCTACTAACCTCAATCATGAAGCAGATAAAATTTAATCAAGGATTAAGCAGCACTATATCATTTTGCGAGCTTGTTTCCTCTCATGAACAAGAAAAACGATGTTCGAGAAAGCAGCCGCACTTTCTAAAATACGACTAACATTTAGTCGAACAAAAAAGTGTCAGATTAGGTTGTATGGTTGACTATAAAAAGAGAAAACTGACTCACTGTGATGATGATGACTGTTCCTACCACTACAACTTCAAACACAACAAAAGATTGGTAAAATAATTAAACAATTAAAAGGACATGAATTGGATACTATGAAAAGAGAATAATCCTGGTCGATGCCTGACTTCAACTGAAGTACCTGTGTAATTTTGCAGTATTTCAGTTTCTTCTGGCTGCAGAAGCAGTGTGCTCTTGCTGTACGTCCAGGAAGCAAACTTGAGCCTGCAAAACTGCTCATCAAATGGGAAATATCGGACACTGAGTTTGCAAGAACTCTTGAGGATGATGGGTGCTAACCAGCGGACTATACCATGAGAAGTGACCAGAAGAGGGTTTTTCATTCCCACAGGACTACCCATTTTACTGGTCTCTGCACTTCAAAGAGAGAGAAAAAAATAATCGGATAAATTATTTGATTTTCCTACGTTTTGATAAAATGGTGTCGCGTTCGCCGGGAGATAAACAAGCGAAAGACGATCGTAAATAAATAGCAAGCTTGCGACGAGAACACTGAAATGTAGATTGGATGACATATCTTTATAGATCGCCCTAGTTTGTTGAAAATGGAAGCTTACTTATTCAGGAGCACAGTATCTGGCACCCAAACATCATCAGGCGATAAGCTGATCTCATCAATCCATCCGTGTTTAGATTTGTCCCACTGCAATGCTGGATCAAACCAGGCCTACAAAGACGAAAACACGGAAATTGGGGAATTATTGTTGATAGCGATGTTACTGAAGATGACGATGGTAATGGTGATCTCGCTCTTACCTGTTTAAGCCAGACACTGGTGATGACAACTTGCTTCTTGACATCCTGGATTATTAAAAAGAGACCTCGATTCATTAAACTACCTTTCAAAAATGAATACCAAACATAACACAAACTGCAAGCCGCGATTTCTTTAAGCCTCACTACGTTTCCCCACCGCATTGTCTTAGAAACGGGTAACACTGTACATGCCTATCGTATTCATTACCAGATCACTGTGTACGTAGAACTCACCATCTCAAAAATCTGCACCAGTTTGAGACTAATATTGACTGGTGTTGGGTGGGAACTGTTTGTGATAATAGGTCTCAGCCCCTTGTGATAATGATCCAGCAGTTTCTTTACCAGATCCCTTTCATGAAAGCTCATCACTAAAGGAATAAAAGAGTAAAATATTAACCTCTTTCTCTGCGGCCACGAGTGATAACTAGTTCAAAATTGGTGTAAAACACGATACGCCAAACAGTGCCAGTTTCAATGGTCACATACTTAGTAGTATAAAACCACAGCTTCTGTACCATAATAAAGAGCACTTACTGTTGACCTGTTTGAAATTTCTCATATTTTCATCTATTTGTTTAAGATTAGTTAGAACAGGGATTTTCTTAAACTAGCTTTTCTAAAATAGTTGTCCCCGTATAAACATTTTGTACATAAAGAAAGAAATTTCTTTTGCCTCAATATTTGTGCAAGTTTTTTCATTATAAGAAGATTGTTTTCCTAAAACATACTCTCATCCATCCTTCGAAAGCTGGAGTATCTTTTCCATGTATCCATTTTTCATCTCTCAAATTTTTCCTGCATGCCTAAGAATTGTCATCGGCATGGATCTAAGAATTCCATAAATTGAGGTAAAAGTTCAACCAGAACCAGCTTGTTTTTGCCATGAATGTTCCTGTATGTTGTCACCCGATTTTATTGATATATACTGAAGTAAGCAACAAGCGTTTGGCCTTAAATAAGGATTTGAATAACTTCTGCTGTTTCATTCGCGTGGTTTCCTTTCCTGGTTGATGAAACTCGAGATGATGGAGCCACTAGGTTCCTCATCATTTCTCTTCTTACCAGTGCGATGAAATGCGTGAAGCTCGACTTCGTACGCATCCGTCTACTGCAGACATAACTTCTTTCACTAACTTTTTAGACTAAGCTTATATCCTCTCTTTCCGGAACGTTTAGTAGGCGTACAAGTGTTCTTTTTTCCAGTGTAAAATCCGTCATTTCTGCCACTTCAATATTCATTGAAACAGACTGATTCACAAACGAGAAGGGAATGCTATGACACACGTTGTAAGGAAAGTTAATTGATATCTGCAGGATATTTTATATATTATTTCAGACTTTGAACTGCAATACCTAGCTATATCTGATAGTTATTTCTGACACGCGAAAAGATATATCGCACTTTTCAGTTATAAATGCCCGATTTGAGGCATTTGTTGTTGTTATCCTTTACTCGGGACGCTCAAGCGCGCTCCAAAGCATCGCATTGACCATTGCGTTCAAAATTTGCTTGCCACAATACAAAATTTAGCTGGTGTAAAAAAATAATAATAATAAAATAAAATAAAGATAAAATAAAATAAAAAATTGCCAGCTCCTTTTCCTGCGTTACAGATATTGCTTCTGTATTTGGTAATCTTATTCCGAGCCGTTCGGACTACTAAAATCTTAAAGAAAATACGTGATGCTTAGCAGGTACCTTGTCCGCAATATCCAGCAATCAAAATAAGTAGTCCAACGGAAAACATCGCATCAGAAGCAGGTAACTGCAACGCTTCTTGACTTTGCCATCGAATTTTTTCAGACTGCCAGAGGAAAAGATATTTAAATAGCCTCAGAATTTCCGCTTATGTAGTTTGAATTTTAATGCGTATTTTACTGAAACAGTGTTACTGGTATTTGCGGGTGGCTGTAGCCAAAAGCACTTAATACCAAAAACTTGCATGTGCATACAAAATATATACAATGGTTTTGCAGAATTCGCGAAGTTCGGGATGAGTCTAAAAGAGAGCGGGATGCAGTCTGGTTGAAATTGGGTAATACTGCCATGGCTAGTAGCCGGTTGTACTGAATATTACAGACGGGGTGTAGGAACCGTAATGAATAAACAAAACTTCACGTGTCTCTTTTCTCTTTGCATCACTTCAAGCAGTACAAAACGCGTATAGGATCAGAGCAAGGATCCTGGCGAGTGCAACCACAGTACTGGGAAAGAAAATTTATCAAAAAGTCAAGGAGGAATGAGCGTTAATAGTAATGTTAGTAACACTAGAATGGCTGTACGGTCTCTCTCTGTCTCTCTCTGTCTCTCTCGCTCTCTCGGTCTCTCTCGCTATCTCTCAGTCTCTCTCGGATCTGCAGAATGGTAAGTCAAGAGACGGGAGTTAATTGACAAGTCTTTCAGCGTCGACGTTTTCTGTTATCCGCTCCTCACAGCTTACCGGCATGTCAGTGAGCCTTTTTGGAGGCTTGAACTATAATTTAACTCAGATTTAGCTAACTTTCTAATTGATACTGTTGCACACTGTTGATCCCTAGGTTTTATAACCTGTCTAGTTGGCTGATTATTTTTAATAAACTGCTGCTACATTTTGGTGGCCCATAGGTGAAACCACTGACTGGGTTTCACTGTAACTGAGAGAATGGCTGCAAAATGTTTCCCGTTCTGGTAAATCAGTGGTAGTATTTTAAAACTAGACAACCGTGCCAAGGCCGCGAGCCACTAAAAGTCCAAAGAACCTTTGTAATCTTACAACCACAATAGACTGCGAGTAGTCTCTAATTTTGGCGATTGTGATTGTGGGGCGGGCAAAATTTCGCGCGCGCGCGTGTGTATTTTGCCCGCCCCACAATCGCCATCGCCAAAATTAGAGACTACTCGCAGTCTACAACCGCAACGTTTTCACGAGCATTATTTTGACCACTTTTTCGCCTGAACAAAAGCTCATACAGTCACTTTCTAACTTGAAAAGCTTTACTGAGTCACACTCAGGTCACATGAGTATTGTTAAAATTGCTCTGTACCTCAACTAAGGGTTGGAAAAACATTCCCGCTTTGCTGTAATTGAAGAATTGCTCCCCTCTCTGGTTTACTTCAACCAAGAGAAAATACATGCTTTATCCAATGTGGCGATTCCGAAACTTCACTTCTGCTTTATCCTGCCTCCATAGAAGACCTTAAGTAAATCATGTAATTAGAGAAGGCTTTCTATGGGAATGTATGTCTCTATTGTAATTAGACTATCAAAAGAAGGTGGAAGGCAGTGTTCAAGTCATATTGCACGAAAGACGACAAAAACGAATTTATGTGTGGTGTTACTTCCGTGTCGGGTATTTTTCAGTTTTCATTCTCTCTTGGAGAAGATGGACAGAAGAAAGCAGAACCTTGGACACTTGCTCGTTTTCAGTTGTCGGCCAGGAGATTACTGTAAGCTGGAGTTATAAACCACCAACAGTTGTGAGCCATTAGGTTTGTGAAGAATTTGTAACTCATCTAATAGGTAATGAGTTTTTCGGGAACCAAGTGGTTTTTACGAACTGTAAGAAAATATACATATCGTAAAATAAAAAGTCGCAAAAATCCGTTGCTATATCAGAGGTGCCAGAATTAAACCATTGAATTCCACTAGAGCCCTTTTAGTCCGGCAGATTGGTGCAAGAATTGTGGGATTTATGGTAAAAGCACGAAAGTTTTCACAAAGATAGAGAATTACCTACTGAACAATATTAGCTATGGACCCACCTGGGATCTATCCCATAATTGTAATTATAACGGTGACACACTACACTTCTAACATGGAAACGAGGCCAGGTGAATTATTTCTTTATTTTCAGCAAAGTGAGACAATGTATCGGAATAAATTAACAAGTTAAACCAAACAATGAATTACAAAATGCATTCTGAGACATAATTGGCCTTCTTGTATGATCACGTGACTAACCACGTGGCCAAATACGTTTTTTAATACCAAGCATTGGACATTGTAATCTTACCCTGACTCTCTCAATTTGCATCTTAGTTACTTGGTCAAGTTCATACATAGAAACTACGAAAATACTATGAACCCATTTGGGATCCATCCCATTAAGGTGGCTCACTGGACTTCTAACATGGAAACGAGGCTGGGTGAATTATCTATTTCCAGTAGAGTGAGACAATGTTTTGTAAGAAATTAACAAGTTTAGCCGAAAAATAATTACAAAATGCACTCTTAGACATTATTGGCCGTCTAGTGTGATCACGTAACCAACAACGTAATTAGATACGCTTTTTATGCCTAGCTTTGGACATAATAATCTTATCCCGGCTCTCTTAATTTTATCTCAATTATTTGACCAAGTTCATACACAGTAAAATCTTTAAAAATTAAGCCCTAAAAACGTCAAACCAACTTAGAAAAGCTAAACACAAATTCATAAGAATTTTGTTTATAATGCAAGCGATACGCAGATTTGTTCATTTGCATCCGGCATTCTGTTGTTCATTCTCGGTCGCACAGCCCAGCGCAATTGCACAGTGCTGTGCACGGCAGTTCGGCTTTAACGCATTTGCATCGTCCTGCACAATCTTTTTCACTCTTGCAACCACATTTCAATAGCTCCTGACAGCTCTGTGATGCCTGGGGAATTGTCATCCACAAGGGCGCCCACATATCATTAGAGACTTTCACCCAGCCCCATTCACTTGGACACGGAAACGGGGGAGACGGCACCAAGGAATTGCCCCAGCAGTGGCCAGCCTGGTACGTGGAGCTCTTTGCATGTTGACGTAAGGCATCTGAGGTGGGAGGAATGGCTTCAATATCTCTCCCTTTACGTGTAAATAGGTCCCTCCGCGCATCATTTACTTTCATGCAAGTGCTGGTACGATCATACATGATGGTGACGTATCGCTCAAGAATAGGCATCACCTCATCAACAACATCCACCGTTAGAGCATTGCTAAGAGCTTGGAAAGCTGCCGGCACCTCATTAAACGCGCCCGACGCTTCCCATGCTGTTTTTTTTGCCATAGTGGGCAAAAGACGACGTTTGATCACAGCCTGTGAAGGCGTGAAATGCGAGGAGAGCTTGTGACTTTTCTTCGCCAATACTGCGGTATATGTCGTGCGCTGGCAAATATTTCAGGTGTTTTTGCCAACACCAAACTGAATCCAAAGCTCGGATAAGGAAAGGTATTGGAATTTTGCAACTGCGATGACTACGACATCCGTATCGACAGTGCGTACCATTACTTTAGTGTACCCACGTCTTGCAGCGTCAGCGGCATGTAGTAGGAGCCTCTTATCGGCTTCTTCGTGCGTGCAAGGTGATAGATCTGCGGCGTCAGTTCTGTCATTGTTAAAGACTACTCACTCATGTTTAGTAGATACTACTTCTCTATGGTCAGTTCCAATTGTGGTAAGCTGCTCGGCCAGGTAAAGGAAAAGTTCCTCTTTGATCTCATCAACCCTCAAGAAGGCTGTCCAATTTCCTGGGATCCTGGTGTCCAGTCTGACGCGTCTACGGATACCCTTTCCTCTCTTGCTTCGTGCAGAATCTTTAAGACTGCCCGGGAGATATCTGTCCCATACCACATCCACCCACCCTCTCAACATTCTTTAACTGGTTTGTTACGTATGGAAGGAAGACGGTCTCGCTGTACCCTTGAAATGCCTTGGAGGCTCCAGGCTTAAGCTGGTTAACGATGGCTGCACCATCTAGTAGCAGAGCTTCAACAGATGGCCTTTGTGCTTGCGCTGGTCCATTCTTCTCGAGACACGATAACAAATCCGATTTGGTACCAGATCTGAGCTTCCCATACTGAGTTAACGAAGGGGGAAAACTATGGTTCTCGTGACCAAAGAATCATTCCAAATCACCATCCCTGACCTGACATGAAACGTAAAGACGTGAAAGCAGAGAGCAGTTGCTTTTTAGTGATGCTACCTTGAGTTTATCGCTAGACTAGCGGGAGGACTGCTGAATAGTGGCAAATTGTTTTTCTGGATTGTATCAAACAGTGGTGTTGTTCTCTCCTGCAGCCTTTTGGTAACAAACTGCCTAGTTGCTCTACAGTTCTGACCGTTTCAACAACCTTGGAATCCGCAATGTCACGGGTGTCTAGCACAAACAAATCTCCAGTTTGGTCTGCGAAGGGGTTGCCCATTTCTTCAATGGTGCTACAAACTGCGTTCACTTGATTCTGGAAAGTGTTTTGGACCCCTTTCATTTGCTCGTGGTGGCGTAAATCTTCTTGCTCTTCTTGTTGCGCTATATTCGTGACCAATTCCTGGGACAACTCGAAATCGTCGATTATTCTTGACATTTCTGGTCCAGATACCATCATGCGCAATAATTGCGTTGAACTCTCTGTTAAGCCAATAGCTCCTCCGTCACCTTTGACGATCTTGTTATTTTACTCATGCGCTTGATCAATAGGAAGCGAGGAAAATGCACTGTTGGTTTTATTCACTACAAAATTACTGTTCTTGAACTCTGCAGCCTATTGCTGGAACGTCTGTTTCAAGACATTCCATATCAAGAATATGAACTGGCAGCCATCTTGCGTAGTGGGTGCGGTCTAACGCAACAAACCACCGCGCTAGCGATTTGCAGGCATCCTTGTAAAGTTGAAAGTTCCCTTCCCTCAAAGACCGGACGAATATCAGACTCGTGAGCTGGAAGTGAAGCGTAAGCGACCAGTAATGAAATTGTGGACTTTCTAGCTCTGCTTGCTTGCGCCAGTCGCTGAATGACTTGGGCTCTTCTCCTTCATCAACACCCTCTCGATAGGTCTTGTATGCCTTATCCATAAGGATATACAGAGCAGCAGCAGTAACTTGATGTGCGTGACGGGTGCGTGAGACGTGAGAAGCTTTGAGAAAAGAATCAGCGGTACCTGGAGTTGTGACGCCAGCTTGTTCTAAAACGCTGGTCCAACCACTATCCTCTATCCAGCTTCCTAGTGCCTCGAGAGCTGCAAGCTCAGTATGAAATCCACCGAACGTTACCACCAGCTTTTTCTCACCATACACTGTCGGAAAGGTCCATTGAATCTTCTTGGCAATGGCATAAAGTGGCTGATCGCAGGCGAGAACTGGAATCTGCCCTTGATTTAGGACGTTCACTGCTTTTGCGATGACGTCGATTGCATGGCAAATCATAGCCGCTGAAGCTGCTTCTTCTTGAAATAAAGGTAGCAACGAGCTTCTACTCAACTGATTTTCTTGATTAGGAAGTAGCTTGTTTGCGTGGAACGCTGCCCATGAGATTTGCAAGACATTTTGTGATATTTCTCTATTCAGTTCATCTCTAACATGCTCTAGCCATTTATACTCTGAACTGTATGCTTCTTTCATTCCAGGGCAGATTCTTACAAACGGACCTTGAAGAGGAGAAACATCTGGCTCGTTCTTGGGAAGGATAACTGGTCTGACGGCTGTGTAAGAATCAGGAAGTCGAGCAAGACGCTTCGTCTTCGAAGGCTGATTGTCAATGCTCACCACCTCTCGCTCTTCTCCTGGGGCATCGGAAGTGGGGTGTTGAAATAACGATATTCCAGTTCCATGGAAAGCACCTTGCGCAGTTACAGAACTCGGGTTGTGGTCAATATTGTCCACGGAAGCAGTTGTGAAAACTCCTTTGAGAAGCTTAGGCGGACAAACGTCTCGTTCTGATTCAGAGCGCGCGCAAACATGTTCCCATGTCAATCGATAATTCCAACACTCTATCATACGAGATCGACAATCCCAGATTGTAGAGCTTATCAACAAGTGTACGCTTTCGCGTTTCTGCGTGAGTCATGAGACCTAGATAAATGGGCAGTGGCGGCTCGCGATCTCTGGAATGGTAATATGAAGCCCCTTTTGTACCGGTGTCACGGCGCCTTTTGGTTGCATTGAAAAGCATCAGTTGAGAAATACTTAGACTTGTCTGCGCTTCCGTCATATCGCTTGACTGGGTCTTGATATCTGGTCCCCCCAAAATCATTCCAATTAATGTTTTCAGAAACACTGGGACAGATTCCTGCTGACAACTGTTATTAAATGGGCGGTTGAACTTTGATTTCGTGTCCAACATATCCCTACGAATTATCCTCGTTGCCTTAAGGAGGGTCATCGCTTCATTGTTAAAATCGCGTTCGCAAGCCTGTTGAAGCGCAGTAGCAACTTCGTTATTGGATGCTAGAAAAATGTCTCGCCCTTTCTTATTAGCCTGAAGACCTGGAACATTTGCTAAGAGCCTTTCTGTAAGATCAGTAGAGTGAATTCGGCCAAGTTGTGCCAGACGGTTAGGATACATGTCCGTAAGTTCTGCTAGCCTAAACACTGTCGGGGCGCTACCCTTTGTCTCGGCGCGCGTTTCTTCTATATATATGCAACTAGTTGTACTAAGGCGATACCTTGGATTCTCTTTTTATTTCCATTAATTGTACTCTGTTTCGACCTCTCCGTTTTGTTATAAAGTGCTACCAGGCATTTCGCATGATAAACTGCTTCTTGAGAAATCATATCGCCTGCACTCAATTTCGCAATTAACACCTTGTCTTGCAACTGATGCGCGCACTCGCGAACCCTTGTATCTATATTAAAAGTCGAGGCTTCATGAAGCATTTCCGAGGAACTTCCACAGAAAAAGCAGCTTTTTTCGGCTTTGGAAGTGGTTGCGCCAGAACACGCCCTTGTAAATTTAGAACGTTTAGGGGATTCAGGCTCTTCTTGTCTTTTCCGTTTGTCTGCTCTTTTCAGCTTCATGTTACTAAATTTATTTCTGCAGGATTTGTGCAATTTTGCTTTTCGCTGCAGAAGTGTTTCTGCAATCCCTCCATCCTCATCTAGCTTCTCACCATTTATTGGTATTGGCAAGCTTCGAATTTCACTAAATTGAAGAATGTTACCAGCCAAAGTGTGGTAGCCTGTTCAACACTCTATATCCGATCTTCTGAGTTTCCTGGGCATTGGAGCGGTTCTGAGGTTGTTTCCTGGCACAAAATACATTTTGTCCAGTCCACGCTACTACCATCATCTTGTTCGAAAACAAGGACTATCAGAAGGAACTTAAGATACATCACAAAACGGGAAGCTATACGGTCAAAAGAAATACGGATAGGTGAGGGTCATGTCAAACGGTTGGCCTTTTAAGAGCGGTGGAATAGACTGCGCTGATTAAATAATTTCATAACAACTACCCTCAAATACCTATTTCATGGGTTTTAAGTGATAATTTATCATGAAAACTGTTTTGAATATAAGGTAAGTGTAGAGTTGAGAAAAAGGCGATCAGAAAAAGCGAGGGATAAAATTGGCTAGTGAAAAAGACACATTGTTTGCCAAATCAGCAAAGCGAACAATGAAATGTAAATTTGATAAATGGAATATTACAAAGGTGCACAGCCAATCACCAAGAAATAGCTTGCTTCGAAAAATGAGTAAAGGAGGTTTCGCTTCTAACTTTTCCCCTATCAAATAGCAGTTTTCCTGTCCAGAAAGCAGACAGTGTACTTCGTTTAAAACTTAGCGAGGTGTAAAATTGCTGCCAGGAATAGCCGAAGATTTTCCCGCGCTGGCGCGATTTTTATACATTTATAATCTTAGTGTTTGTTTTCACTACACATGGCAATAATTCAAACAAACTTCGTGAATTCAAATCTTAAAAAAGTTGTTACCTTCGTGTGGTACTCCAACCAAGTAACGAGAGCGATTAGCGATAATATATTCGAAAACTAACTGAGCGATGTGTTGGCGATTGACTAACCAAATCTTTGCGAACTGCCTCTACACGTGTGTGGGAATAGTAACCTGGCCAATTACGACACTTTGTTGGTTTCCTCAGGCACAGAAAAAAAGTTTAAAATCTGTGGTAGATGAACTTTATTGCATTTTCGGTTACACAATTAGAGATATATGAAGCGTATAAATTGTGGCTTTGAACTAATTCGGTGGAAAAGGTGAAATATGGATCTTTTTTCCTTCATCTCACTCTGCTTTCGGGAAAAAAACCCATTCGATAGCTGTCTCAATTTGTTTTGCTAGCCTTCTAACCCAAGAAGAAAAAAATTTAAAAAGAAGTACAAATAAAAAAGAAAAAACAGGCAGCAGAAGGAAATATCGTTTTGACTAAAGATGTTCACGTTTAACAACCGTGAATAGCCGGTACGATTTCTATTTTTATCAACAGCCCATTTTTCGTTATGTTAATTGTTTTAATGGCAATCTTTAGGGCAGAGTTACAGCCCTATATTGACGACGCTGAAAGAAAATATCATCATCGTATTGATCATCGTTTCCTTCTCTATTCTGAAATATATTTTAACCCCAAACCATCCATCAATACCAGCGCAGTATCGCCGTCTCAAATTCTTATTAGTTATGTCACGATACTGTACATGCAATCACGTGACCTGTCACGTGATCAACTGAAACGACTCCACGATCAAAGAAAAGCAAATATATTAAGTAATTCTCCACTTTTGGAGGACTGTCGCTCTTTTGATGCAGGACTGTGGCTGCCACACAAGAAACAGAATCCCAGCCTCGTTTCCATGCTAGAATTTCAGTGAGCCATCTTAAACACGTTGAAACTGCAATTATGGGATACTTCCCAGGTGGGTCCATAGCTAATATTGTTTAGTAGGTATGTCTCTGTCTATGTGCCAATTTTGGTGCTTTTACCATAAATCCTACAATTCCGTCATATTTTTGCACCAATCTGCCGGACTATTTCCCTATAACATAAAATTGCGTTACCTGTACATTTGGGCGACATCTAGCTTACAGCTCTTCTGTACGATGATTCCTGGATCACTAACACGGTCGCCGCTTGTGCCCTCTTGAGCGTTTGCATCAGCGCAGTCTCCGCACCACCCACAACATTCACTGGAGTGACTTCGTCACCAACATCGAATCCCTTGAAGCGTTGGAGGCCACCAGACAAAGACAATGTTCTGAAGGATGGACGTCTATCGCCTACCACAGAGTGGACTGCTCGAAGAACTGTCCACTGGCCGCCGTAATTAAAGTAACTAAAGTAATTAAATACAAAACATAAGTGCGTATCCAATAGTATTCTAATAATATTCTATTGAAATTGCTAATAATATTCTGTAAACATACGATGTCTAAGATCTACAACGAAGACAGTCCGATCCACATTTGTTACTAACTAAAGTTGAGAGATCCGTCTGCCTTATAAGTTTCTTAAAAAGATTCAAGTTTGTTACATTTCTTGTATCTCTAGGTAGGCGGCGCCATAGTGTCGGTCCAAGATACTTAATAGAGTGCTTTCTATACGTCACCGTATTGAAGCGGGGTATAACAAAATCAGAATTCCTCAGGCTGTACTGGTTCCTTTGTTGGTTAAAAAGATCTGATATGTATGTAGGGCAAATGCCGTGCTTGACTTTGAACATGAGAGTAGCTACATCTTGAAGCCTACGATTATATAAAGTTGGCTACTTGGCTTTGCTTAGGAGCTCATCGTAAGAGCCACAATTGCCTTTTAAGACTGCCCTTAGCCCCCTTTCCTGTAATCTCTCAAGTTTACGTTTGTCTGAAGACCTAATAAAATGCCAAACAAGAGAGCAATATGTTAAGTGTGGTAGAATACTAGTCTTAAATATATGTAACTTAGCCTTTTCAGGAATTAAATTCTTCAATCTAAGGAGAACACCAATTTTTTGGCTGGAGTTTACACTGATAAATTTTACGTGTTCACTGAAAGAAAGTTGGTGATCTATATTAACTCCTAAAAGTTTAAGCAATGTTGTTTGTTCAATTTCTTCGTTGTCAACCTTGAGACAGATCTTTGAGATGTCTTTCCCTCTGTTCCTGATGACCATGGCTTGGAACGTTTCCTCAGTGTTGGCTAATAGGAAGTTGTCAGAATACCATTGGCAAAGTCTGTGGGCAAAGAGACTGAGAAGACTGGCTACGCACAAAACCATGCAACCGAGAAGATAATAGAGCAAGGTGTCGTGCCGTTAGAAGTTAATTTCTGACCGAAGGTAAGTTCCTATGCAGCTCAATGGTAATAAATGATTTTATTTTCTGCAATCAGTATGAACTAAATAAACTTTCTTTTTATTTCATGGTTGTTTTTGTAACCACGAGTTTTTGGGCACTTGCAGGTGCTGCATCGGCATATTCCTGTGGTTATTTCGGTCTTGAGGTTTCTTGTGGTTTTTCGGTGATGTTCGACAGATCCAGACCAGTACAAAGGTTGAAATATCAGGCGTTTCTGTGACCAACCTGTGATGATATTTTTTTTGCGTGACTTCACCGGTGTTTTGGAGCAGTACAAAGTTTGACATATCAGGCATAAAGGTGACGAACTTGTGATCGTGTTGTTTTTCTGTTGAACCAGAGGAATAATAATGATAAAAGAATTAAGTGAGCTTTGTGTAAGTATACTTGTACATGGGGCGGGCAGGAATGAACAATTTCTCGTACATTTTCTTACGAACGAAATCGAACGAGAATTTTCCTCCACGGATTGAGCTTGATAATTGAACGTAATCGAACTCACAAGACAATTTGGGAAAATCAACTTAATCGAACGGATTGCGTTCGATTAAGTTCCATTAGTTAGGCTAGTACTTTAGTACGGCAATCGAAGTACGTTATTGTAGGAAATTAATGAACGCGATTTAAATTAACGACAATTGAAGAGGAAAATCGGTTCAGAATAAAGGAAGTTAATGCGAACGAGGAGGCAAAATTTCCACATAACGGAAATTGACGCAAGTATGGTGGTGACGTATTTTGTCGAGGAAGATTAAAAAGTCAGTGGTGCTAGGGATACTCCGTCCAGCACTCAAATACAAAGGAACCCCGGGAGATGATCACAAAGAGAATAAAGTGAAGACTTTCTAAAAGACTGGAAAATGCTTTCTCGTTTCAAAAAAGAGAAATATTCCTATACCTAAGGGTTGTATTGACAATTTTGGGTCCAAATGTTAGAAATTAGAGTCGAAGGAAAATCGTTCCAATTTCATGGATCACTGGTTTCCTATCATAAGCTGATTGGCAACACAGGGTACCCACACAAACTGTGTGTGAATTTCACCGTTCATTGACGTTCTATTTTTGAACAATAATTCAACGTAACAGATACCATCCATTGATTGAATCGATTAATTTCAGGAAAAACTCGGTCTCGGTCTGGGTTAGCATGTATGGAGACTTATTTCCTCAAGACGTCTGCACGCAGGCCGAGTCTCAGTCTTATCTCATCAAATACCGGCCTAATCTATAAAGTAAAGAAGTATTTGGCCGTCATGTAAAAGCTCTTTCACTTCAATGAATATCTATTCTTTGTTCTACCGTGACTGGAGATAGCTGGTGTTCGATTGGATGACAAACAATTTAATTCCGTCCTCGGCCTCCCCATCAACCCCAGCCCCCGCTACGCCGAAGTGCAAATAGGCGCACAACTGTGATCAGTGACACGTGGAAATGTAAATCAATTTTTAAAACATTCATTTGTATCTACCTAAAACATTCGCCGAAAGCGTGATCTTTCTGTAGCTGCAGAAATTCGCCAAGTATAGCTTAGTTAACTAAAAGTGATGGGCGTGTGGCCAGTCGGGATCTTTGGAAGGTAAGCTAAATCAGTTGCGTTCGTCAAGTTTTATAGTTTGTTTATACCTGAAATAAAACAGCATTTGCATTTTTATAATACACAGCAGTGTACAACCTACGCCTCTCTTCAGGTTTGTGATAGTTGCACTTTGACTTCGCAGCGCCGCCTTTAGTTGCCGTGTTGATCTGCGTAAATAAAGCTTTCTAATGTTCTTATTTTGTAAGTGACAAGCCGTACTAAATTGAAGCATCGTTGTTATAAGTTATAATTAATTGTAAAAATATTGAGAGACTAAACGGAAATTCTGACCAGCGAAACAAATATCCAAACATTTGTACTCACGGAACACGAGCGACGTTTTTAACACCAAAGTATGAGGCTCGCGAAAGTTTTTAAAGCAACTGAAGTTATGAAACTAACAACCCAGATCCAGGCCTAGATGGGTTGATATAAAGAACTATGTCCCGGGGTGAGTTATGCGGCCGTTCTTGGTTGAGGCCCTCGTGGGCTCGCCGTCTGAATTCCCCAATTTTTTATATCCCAGTTTCGAACAGTTAGTACGTCCCTGTCGGAATTTTGTAGAGTGGTCATGCTTATATTTCTTTCCCTGTCGCAATTGAATTTCATTTCGATTACGCACGGTCCCTGTTTTCAACGCTGCGGTAGCCTGTTGGAATTCTATCCCAATTCTATGCCCTCAAAGGGCTTCGTGAATATATGCCAGATATCGGCTTCCGTCGGATCTAATACACTGCATACCTACAATCAGATGACTATTTTCAATCAAATGAACGGTTTCATCCGGCCGAAGCCAGTCGAAGCCAACAAAACACGTCTTTTTATATGTTTTGCGGTGTTTTGCTAAGTTCTCGGAATCTTTGGGGAGAAGGAACCTGGGAACGAGTGAGTCCAGCCTGCACGAACGATATGTGCAATTGATGAGTTTAGAGTTATTTTGCTGTTTAGAGTATATATATATAGAATTGGTTATTTAATTTGGGTATTTTAGAAAGCTCGCCACAGGAAATAACAATGTAAGCAGGTAAGTCAACTCTACTTGCATTTGAATTGTTGTTGTTGTTGTTGTTGTTGTTGTTGAATTAGATTTGACTTCCTGCAAACCCGAGCTACAAGCAAATAAGCTCCAGCCGTTATTTATACTCTCGCGCCCAGGATGCATGTGGTCGGCAAGTGACAGGACTTTTTCTTGCCGTTCGTGTGCATAACATAAGCGAGATTGCTGCATGTTTAAAAAGCCTTTGAGCGAAATGAATTTGTTTTTTATGTGCACAGCTATTCACAGCTTTAATTTTCTGGAACGGCGTGTTTGTGGTTAATTACGGTTAACGTGTACTGTTGGCTCGAAAATCTTGTCGCGAGCCTGTTAATGCATGTGCTATCTGTATTAAAAAATTTGTAAAAATTTGCATTGTATAAAAGTGGGTATCATGCAGTGTGCAACTCATGTTATGGCTGGCATTTGGGTCTTAGATTGTACATGTGTTCTTTTGTAAATTTATGCAAACAAGAACTGTAAATTATAGGAGGTAATGCGTGTGGTGAGGAAGACACAGATCAGGACTGTTAGTTGGGGTGGGGGAATTCATTCAATGAAAGGAGATGGTACAGTTTCTGTTTAGAAAGCAGATCTAGAGGATGGTTTATCGAATCTTGCTGTAGATACATGTATGACTAAACACTTGACTCTTTTGTGAAGAGGGTGTTCCTAATGCACAAGTCATTTTGAGCAGTGGCCAACCTGCAAACCCCAGGGCATTGGCAAACTTACGAATTCCCCATGACAGGGACAAAAGAGCTGTTCAAAAGTCCCTTTGAACAGAAGGCGTTGCTTTCTTTGCATCTTATAAGGAAGGGGCGCTTTTTTTGACACAACAATCCAATGCAACAGCTATGAGGATAAGAGTTCTCATGGTCAGGATAGCACTTGCTTGTCTATTCCAAGTCAATAGCTTCAATATTACTTTCATATGAGAAAGCAGATATCATAATTGACTTGCATAATTAGTTACATAATTTATTTTTTCAGTAATCTTCAATGTGGGCTACATGAACTTTTGAAGTACAGGGGCTTAAGGGAGGCACTAATATTGAAATAGGGGTGCTTATTAACAAAACATCACTCAAGCCAAAGAAAAGCTCCTATTAGCAAGGGGGCACTTGTTAACAAAACAACCCTCACTGAGGGGCATCTGTTAGAGAGGGGGGGCGCTTATTAGAAGGAGGGTGCTATAACAAATCATTACTGCATGTCCTTCTTAGGCACAGTTAATTTCAAATTCATTGTCTTTGCTAAGTGAAAGAAGCCACTGTGTTCTGTGAGGTCAAAACTGCCTCTGAGTAGTCCAATGCCCATCCCCTAGGACACACAATGTAGAAAAATGCCTCACTATTCCCCAGTGGTTGGAGGGGGGAGGGGGTATTGTACACTGCTGGAATATAGAATAAGAGGGTTACCCCCACTCTCAAGTTTGTGCTTTTGTTGTCATGCATTACAGCAGGGCTGCCAGGGTTTCTCTAGGACTAGGGTTATTCTGAAAAGTGAGACAGGTTCTTGCTGCTCGACAAATTAAAAACTTAATTTACTTTTCCAATGGATGAGCATTTTAATTTGTTGGATTGGGCAGGAATAACAGCTTTTTTTGGTGAAATTTATTGTTTGTAGCAAAAGGCCTAGTAACAGATTTTCCTATTTTGGTAGCTGTTAGAACACCTTTGAAACTCACTAAAAAGTCTGTCTTCATTTTTCTTGCCATCAATTAAGGTGGCTCATCTGGATTTTTCCGAGGCACACCATCCCAACTTTGAACGGCTAATACTTTACTGTCTGAGCTCAGTGGAGCAAGCTGCTTCACACATTTACTAGAGAATGAATGAACTTGTCAAAAAAGTAGGTTTGATTGACATCAGTGTTACCATAGCAACGAAACGATGACGTCATGATTTTTGTATATCAGCCATTTTCTCAACATCTAGACCTAGACTTCTAAAACGACCTATTGTCTCTTATTATAAGTCTAGGTGTTGATCTTCAGGGCTGCAAAGTTTGAAAAAATTCTATGAGAGCGTATTGGAAAAAAATTGGGTTGAATATTTCCAGTAAAAAAATTACAGATTTACCTTATTTTGTATTGTTTCATCGGTACCAGTGTTATCCTGACAGACTGAAACACTGTTTTCACCATGTGATATGTCATAGCTGTAGCGTACAGCTACTTTTCCTAAAGGTTTTGTGCGGTTTACTTCCCTAGTTTTCAAATGATGTAATCAGAAGTAATGTCTCAAATATGCTCATTTTACACAGAGAAGCAACGTCTTTGTTACGGATGCTTTAATTCAAAAACTAGTCGATGAATTTTCTTTTAAGTCTTTGATCTCAAGTCTAACATGTATTGAACTATCCCTGTAAATGTCACGCACATTGAATCATTTAAGGGCGCGAAATACAAATAAAAGTATAGGAGACTTTTGCACTTGTCTCCAAAATTTTCATTGCCGCATCATTTGTTGACAACCGGTTTATTTCAGGAGTTTCTCTTTTGTCTGCATTCTACATATTTGTGTGCTTTGGTATCAACAAGTTTGCCATGCTGCTCTCTACGCTTCGCTGGTGCCGGAAGTATCGTGAAAATTCTGTTCTTAGTACAATGACAATGAAAGCCTTATGTTAATTGCTTCGGTTAAAATTTCGTTGCTATAGTAACACTGATGTCAATCAAACCTACTTTTTGGACAAGTTCATTCATTCTCTAGTAAATGTGTGAATTAGCTTGCCCCACCGAGCTCAGTCAGTAAAGTATTAGCCGTTCAAAGTTGGGATGGTGTGCCTCGGAAAAATCCAGATGAGCCACCATAAGAGGTATTGAACTATAAACTTCTATAGTGATAGCTTGGACTGTAAGGAGACAAAGCAGCTTGGCTCAAAAAGAAAATTTTTGCTCCAAACCATGCAACTGGTGAGTTTTCCCTGCTAGTAGGGAAGCTGCCGAAGTTGCTTGTAAAATTTGGTAAGACTTTCTCCTGGCTGCTTGACAGGTGCTAAAAACTGTCTTTAATCTTAGTTTGGTTCCTTAGTATTGCTGTCATGAAGTGTACTGCAGCTACAGGTTGAAAATGAAACATCACATGAGCCCAACAGACTGATAGTTTTTTCTAGACAGTAGATTTTATCTTTGCTGAGCTGATCATGAAGGGAAGGGGCTCTTAGCATACAGTGCCCTATGGATGACTATCTGAAAACATTCAGTTTGCAACAGCATAATTAACAAGCAAATTAGCTTGTTATTAAAATGTGTGTTAGGCATGTTCCAACAGAAGGCAAGCAACTAGAGTAAGCCACAGTCAAGGCTTGAAATAACGGCCGGTCAACAGACAATGTCTGGTAAAAAATAGGTTTTGTCCGGTCAAATCCTTGGATGGCCAGACAATTTGTCTGGTCGTTTACGCTTGTAAAGAAAAATTTAATGCAGAGCTTCAGGTTTTAATTTTTGAAAGGTTCAACATTATTGGCATTCATGAATAAAAGGGGAAAAGACAGAATGATATACTACCAGACCAAGAACTTCTAATAAATGATTCATAACTTACAGTGGTTGTAAAATTTCTGGTGGTTGCAAATTTTCGCTTTGTCATTCATCAAGCTGTCACCGAAAATTTGCGGGTCTTTTGGAGTAGCGTGTGTAGTGGCGTGGATTACTGCATTCTTAGGTGTAGTCCACTTAGATTTTGTAAACATGACGTGAGAAGCATAGCAATGCCTCTCAGTGTCGGTACAAAGGTTCTGGCACCCTTTGTCTTAAATAAAAGTTCAAAAAGCTGGTCCCAGAAAAGTGTAAAAATAACAATAACAAGAAAGCAAGTTTACATTTATTTGTCCACTTGTCGACATTTCTGTGTGAATCACGTAAGGTATAAATTCCGATATTAAGTAAACATTCTTACTATTTTTAAGGGAAACAAACTAGTTTAACAGAAAGTTCACATATTCCAACAAATAAACTTTATATAATATATAAAGTTTATTTGTAGTCTGTGAATCATGTATATAAGATAATATTATTATCTTATATACATGATTCACAGACTATGCAGACTATGACCCCACACCAGCCATTCACTTCTGGGCAACAAGTGCCACTCGCCGTCGGAACCAAAACCGTGTTTCTTGTTGTATATTCACATCAGTTAGCTTGTATTATTATGAGAATCAACTAGATCGCAAGATTCAATTTAAACAACTTCATAACTTTAGTCGGTATTAAAATTTAACTGTATAGAAGACATAGAACTGATTAAGCGATAGTTTTATGCACAAGTGCAATATTGATTTTGCCGAACGTTGTGGCTCTACCGTGCGTTCCACTCTTCCTGCATTGAGTTTGGGGTTGCATGTACAATAAAGGTGTAGAAAGTGTACTTGTTTGATATGTAAACATCATACTGGGGGGGGGGGGGTGATTTTATAGAGATATGACATAATGGATATTAATGTCCGGCCTAAAATGGGTTGTGTCCGAGCAAAAATAGGTTTGACCGGACAACTTGATAGGTGCCAGCTGGGGAATTATTTCAAGTCCTGCCACAGTAGACAAATGTCAGCTCTTTCAAATGCCACAGCCATGTCCAAACTAGCAAAGAAACAAACAATCGCTGAAATTTTATGTAGGTTTAATTTGTAGGCTTGGAGGTGAAAACATGTGTAAATACTCATCTGGTAGTAAGCAAAATAACAGTAGAAGTAGACAGCAGGACCCACACTACAAGAAAAAAAAAGCTTTAATGGCCTGCTGCTGGAATTGTTAGAGATCATGGCTACATGTACATGCAGCAAGTAAATTTCAAACTTTCACCTGTTTGGAATGAGCCTGAGGAGCAAATGCTAAATAAATGTTAGGTATTTCTTTAGTGTTGAATTTATTTTATTAATGATTACAAAAATGAGTGTTTTGTCATGAAGCAGCCATTCAGGTAAAATGTTTCCTTTATTTTGGTTTCCTTTTGCGATATATTTATTATTGTTGGGTCACGTCTTTTATGCTTGAAATGATTTTCACTAACAGTGTCCCAGCTAGGCAGAAAAAAAGATGTAGTTCAACTTGTCATAAATTTCGAATTTAATTTTCCAAAAATTGCATTATATTACAGTTGCTGTATGCTAATTTTGTGCAGATGCAATACAGACCTACAGGCTGTATGTGTCCCCATGTTTGTCATTGTCTTGTGAACAAGAACTTTTTGTCTGTTTGTTTGAATTGGTATCATAGGTTTCAATTAAGGTATCAGCCCTGGAAAAAAGTGGCATTTTTTCATAAATGAGATTTTTACATGCTCAGATAAATCTCTTTGAGAGCTTTTTTCAAACAAAGAATTAGAAGAGAATAATGGCTCAGTGGAGAGTTATAAGGAGTAAAAGATTTTTCCTTGTTAATTATCAATGGTAATTGATCGCTGACAAGTTCTATCACACCTGGTTAACTTGATCACATGAAATCGAAAGCATTTCATACGAAATGGTTTTTAGAAGTTTCTTTTACGAAGTAAAGAGAGTTTTCTTTCACCTGAATGTATCATTAAGAAAACGGTTGTGTGTGTTTCCGTCTTCCAAACCAGCAATGAAGGAAAAGAAAGCCCTTGACAAAGAATGGGCAGTGAATCAACCTGGTCAGCATTTCAGGAATTATTCATCACACATTTTCATTGTTACGTGAAATACGGATTGAAATAAGGAAAACATTTCGTAAATAAAACGAAAATGACTCAAATAAATGTTTTCTCACGTCCAAGAGCAGTGAGCTGAAAGCTAATAAATTATTTTCTGCCGCTCGCCGTGTAAGATTACTCCTGTTACATGTTACCTGTCAAAGTTCTATTGTTTGAGAAAGCTGATCCCTCTCTGGTATCGGTCAAAATAGAACTCACCGGACATTTAGGTGTCTTAATCTCACTATTGGCAAGACGCCGCAGAAAATACATTTTCCTTTTTTTCTTGAAAGTCAAATTTTGGCGAGTTGTATGTGCGTTTTAAACTACAAGTCAACAGCCAATCCACCAATTTGGCCAGATTGTTGCTGGATAGTTTTTCCACAGAACCGTGTCTGCGAATTTTAATCCCTCTTTTTGTTTTAAAGCTAGACCTTTTTTCCGCGCAAAGTGCTAATTTATTTGTCTTCTCTGACTTCATCTGTTAATAAAAGAAGAACAAACACACTTGTCAAAAATCTGAGACGATTTTTTAGCCATAGGTGTCAAGAAGAGAATGCAGTGTTAATCGTTTTGTTTTCTTTGTTTCTGGAGGGAGTGGTACCTTATCTATGAAGACATTTATGTGTGAAAAAACCTTCCCATTTTCCAAACATGTTAAACTTCTGCCTCTTTTTGAATATAAAGTCATTTTCTGGAATAATTATTAAGTTGCCAAAAAATGTATAGTTTATAGGGTTTTTCATAAAACCAGCAAAAACTAGAGTCAGATCCGCCCGCAAATGGTCCCGAAGGGTGGCTGATACCTTAATTCATTTATTACCCCTGATATTTCAGGGCAGCAGTAGTTTTCTTGAGGATGACAATTAAGGTTTATTTAAGGTGATTCCATTCAATTGCATTGCGCATCCTTTCTGTGCATCATTTTTAGCGTGATTAGCGTGCGCACGAGCGCGCACACGTTCAGAACTTGATAGGTTTTCCATGAAAGCTTAGCTGTTCAGAGAAATAAATGGTTGTTTCCTCCCAAACGAACTCGGTGACCCCACTTTTTTATTCCACTTATTTAAGTAAAATACGACTTTGCATGATATATTCAAATTTGAAGAATTTTTCATTATTCAATTTTGCAAAATGCCGGGTTAATTCACTATTACAGTCAGATTTTAGACATTTCACCGGAACCGTACAGACGCTCGATTTGCCCATTATTTCACTGGTTTCATTTTTACGGCAATTTTAAAACGTTTTACTTTAATATTTTTCTTCTATCATGAGAATAATGCTTATATTTCATTGCTAGTAACAACCTTGTTAAAGTAATGGGTGTCTCTGGTACAAGGATAGGTTTTTTAATATTGCTGTCGAAAGCTGGCAAAGTACCTATAAACTACAGCCCTGTAGCATGAAATCAGACACGGTGACCCCCTCTTTTTACTTTGTTTTTTTAATGTACTAGGTGTAATTAATAACTGTGCAAAGTTTCAACAAATTCTCATTACAACTTCTTTTTCGATGGAATCACCTTAAGGGAAGGGTATGCATGGTGCTTAAAACCATTTGGCTGCTTGGTCAGTGGTTTAGTGTCTTGGCAACCAGACCACTGACTGACCAAAGCATTGTTGGAAAGCTGCATGTTTTCTGTTTTCCTTTGTTCCTTAAAATGCTGGCATGTAAAGTTACGCTGAACTGTGATGTGTGAGTATAATATTGTGTTCGACTGTTCCTCTTCACAAGTACAGTAATGACAGTTGATTACAGCACTTGTTCATGCCAAGCTCTAACAAGTTGTAAATTTTCTGTTTGATTTGCTGAGTTATATACAAATCAATGATAGGGGACACATAAATTGTTATGAATAGTGGTTCTCCAAAACGTGCCAGATGTAATAGCCAATTGTGTTTTTGGTGAATGTCTATCATCTCCACCCCTTAATTTGCAGGAATTGCTATGTAAAAAATTTAGCAGTTCTCAGATCAGTTGTCTCCAAACTCAATGACATGTTACATCCTTTACTGGAACACATTTTAGGTTGCCTGATAAAGGCATTCATTGAGTCAGAACTGGGGAAATCTTCAACATTCTGATCTATTTGTGACAGCATTACTTGGATCAGAATTCTACATGATCCCCATGATCTTATCATGCTTATATTCTCACAAATGGGATCACGCCCGAAAAAAGCCCCAGAAACCTCAGTTTAGCCAATACATGAAAAATAATCCTCTTATTTAGCGCACAAATTATGACAATAATTTCTCAGTAATTATACAAAGGGATCTCAATTTATGAAGATGAATTTTGTCGGGTTCCCCAATGGCTGTGTGCATGTACATTAATGACCACAAAATTATTTACACACACCATATTATTTTTGTACCTGTTTTATTTGGGGTTAAAGAAAACAAACTTCTATTCTGTAACCTAAACCACAAGTTTCCAACACACAGGATTTTAAAATGCCGTGTGCTTTATACCAGGATTTAACTGAGTGCTCAATAGTCTTCTAACAAGCAGCTCTAGAACAGGAGACAGAGATTATTGACATCCACCAAAAACACATTTAGCTCAGTTAAGAAAATAATCCTTGAAGGGCACATGTTAGAGAAATTGCTGTAACTTGTTGAATCTATTTCATGTGTGCACATTGTGAAATGAAGGAACTGCTCTTCTCTTACAAAACAGCTAAAACACAGTTAACTGCTGAGTTTGTTGGATGTTCCACTTTCAATAATCCAACTGCTGTTAATTAAGAGTGAATTATAGCTATCCATGAAGAAACAAGAATATGCCGTTTAAGAGCTCAACCAAAAAGTAAAAATAATTTATTTACAGCAAGTTACACCTCTACAAAATAGCATGATGCACCTAATATAAATGAACAAAGATGACAACCAAGCCGGGAGGGGGGGGGGCACTCCCTTATATAAGCTATATAGGTATGTGCGGCGCCAAAGGGTTTGGTTTTGGGCCTTTTTGGTCTGAAATAGGGCGTAGATTTTGACCATTTTGGTCTGAAATAGTCTGAGGTTTGTGCACTCTGATATGGGATCTGGTATGGTTCTTACAGGAAGCTATCTTTTATTAATTTTCTTCTCCAAAGAACTGAGGTTTGATTAACGTTGGGAATTTGAAGCCCTTCTCAAGTGTTTAGGCTTGCAAACGAAATTGGGTTAGGGTCTGGTCTGAAATAGGGTATCAAATTTTGGGTCCGGTCTGAAATAGGGTAGGGAAAATCACAATATTTTGGTCTGAAATAGGGTAAGGATTTCCACAAGTGTGCCGCACACCCCCACCCAAATCTTCAGGAAGTACCCCCTGGGGCAACCAACCAAGCAGATTTAAGTCAGTAATTAATAGGAGCTCTGATGTGCTCATTCTAGCGAACTTGTAAAACTGAGTTCGGCATTGCATAAGACAAAAACAATTTTTCATTTCATGTAGTGGATTTTTTTACTATTGTTTAATACTGATGCACCTGATATAAATGAACAAAGATGACAACCAAACAAGCAGACTTAGTCAATAATTAATAGGAGCTCATACACTGTATCTGATGTGCTGATTCCAGTGAACTTGTAAAAGTGAGCTCGGCATTGCATGAGACAAAAGAAAAAACAATCTTTCATATCATGTATTACTAGTGGATTTTTTTAAAACTGTTTAAGGCCGGGGGTGAGAAACTAAGTCATCAGTATTTATTTATTTATTTAAAGCGTATGCACGTAGTGCGACGAATGGTAGCGACATTGCGCGAAATATTCATCAATAGGCTCTTCAGTAAACTTTCAGTTCCTGAATCAATATTAAATTGCACATGCGTTAAATCGTGTGCTACGGAGTTGTGACTTTTAAGCATTTTTTAATTTTTAAAAACTGTCGAAGTCCTGCTTTTTTTTACGTTCGAACGTTAATAGAAACTTTTTAGAAGTTTTCCAACAAAACAAAACAAGAACTACAATAATACTCCTTATAGCTGACATAGAGCTTGGGAAATGCTTATAATCTTCAATCCAGAAAATTGCGATCTCTAAATTGCACCGTATTGTTCTTTTCTGGACAGTGAACAATAGCCGCTTGAATTTAATTTCCATAATTAGCATAATCATACTTTAAACATTCGTGTTTATTCGGTAAGCCTTCGGAAGCCCTAAAACCACCAATTTTGTGTCTAAGAATACAGCGCAGATATAGAATATCCTGTACAGACACAACAGGCAGACAAACTAGGTGTATTGTAGATTGTCACAACAGAAGCCTTTTTTTCAAACAGGCTTTTTAACAAATATCGAAGGCTTCAAATTTAAACAAGGACGATTTTACTCATTTAAAAGCTTACAACTTTCAATGGAACTCGAAATCCTATAATCGGCTTCTGTTGTGACACAATAGAGGTTTTAACTGATCAATGAGTGGTAAAATCAACAAGCGCTGTGTTCTCCAAAATCTTAACTTTGGGAGCTCATAGCATCGCAAAGAAGTGCAATCTATCAAACCAAAAACAACCTTGTTGCACTTCCACCATTGCCCAAGCTCCCTGTTAAGTTTCAATGGAATCGGCTCCCAAACGTTCAAGATATAGCGTTTTTAGCGTAAGACCTTCACCAAAATTTTGCGTTATATATTTATTCATGAGCAGCTTGTCACCCGTGGCCTTAATAATGTTTACAACAGTGCAAGCTCTCATAAGCAGCTACCTATCCTTTATACTGCAGAGGCCAATTATTCTTGTGTCCAGCTCCAGTTGTGGACACTTTTTAATGTACTGCTTCCCAAGTGTGTTCGATTACCACAGCTTCAATTGTATACAACTTTAATGACTATTGGAAGAACGAGCAATGAAAATTGATTTTTTTTCCATTTTTTTTGTTATGTCTTTCAGTGGTTATGGTACCCAAGATCTGGCAAACTTTGCAGGAACATTTCCTATTGTGAAGCTTATTTTGGCCCTTGTTGTACTCCCATTGCTCATGTATACCTGTAGACGTAAATTCCCCAAGAATGGCCCCAGAGGTAAAGTTGCATTGAATAGGATGTTCTGATTTTCATAGATTGTGTCCACCTCTACCACAACTTCTCATTTTTTTTGCCTTCTGTGCCACATGGCGCAAAGCAGATAGGTAGGTGTGCGTTTTAAAATCAGTGTGCTGAGAACTGTCAAAACCGAGAACTGATAAGTCTTAAATAATGCAACTTTTTAAATTTTTTTTTTTTTTGCGATGATGAGCTTTTAGGTGGTGTATCATACAAGGACATTGAGTCTGTAGGTACTAAGTTGGAAAAAAAGGCATTTGCCTCAGGGCTTTTAATAAACCTCCACTGTTATCTCAAACTGATGTTAAATTTTGGAGATGATGCCTAAATTTTAATTATTTCGTTAGCAAGTGAAAAAAAAGGTTTAGTGCCCCAAAAATTGGACATGAATACCACCTATTTTTGCTTTTGAATTTCCTGTGTGCTGCCATTTTGAATTTTTGTGACATCATACCGTCCGTGTAAAAGGAAGTTGCTTCTTAACAATAGTGGCAACCATACGATGTCACAAAAGTTCAAAATGGTAGTGCACAGGAAATTCAAAAGCGAAATAAGTGTTATTTCAATCTAACTTTTTGGTCACTAAAACTTTCTAATTCTTTCCACTTGTTAACTTAAAGAATTGAAATTTAAATTCCAACAATTTAACGTCAATTTATTGTAACAGTGGGCGGTTGTCGGTTATTGCCTGGTAAGTTCCCAATAAATTTTTAGGATGTTTGTTGAATCTCCTATGTTTTTAAATTCCCCCTTTTCACTTCAAATACTATACGTGAGCGGTAATGTATGAATTATGCAAGATACATCATGTTTCATGCAACGCGTGATGGGAGGGATAGAAGAAAGAGACTGTTCACAGTCTATTTTCTGATAACTTACAAAAGCTTGCATGTTACCATGAACTCCGCAAAGCTGTTTTGTATTTGAAAAAATAAAATCTCGGGCCTGAAGTTATGATAAAGTTTATGTCTGCTTTGAGAACCCTGGAAATAGCACCTGCAATTAGTAAACTTGTCCTTGTAACCACTTCCTGTTTGAGTTGAAAGGCCTCTTTTACCTGAAACTCGTTAAATATCCATGTCCATATACCACGTGAAAAGTCTTGATGATTGTAATTCATTTTTTGTATCAAGACAAATGATGGGAGTAATGTCTTTGATATATGAGATGAAACGTTAAAAAAGTGACAAATTCCCTTAGCGACATACAACAGCTGCTTATGCAGCCCGTAGTCCAAAGAATAACATGAGGAATGTTTTACACCACAGATGATTTTGGATAAAAAAGTTTCAAAAATTGTAGGGGTGGTCAGCCGTATTACAGGTATAAGGGTGTTACATGTAACATGAACATTGGTGACAACAGCTCTTTGAAATTACCAAAAATTGACCAAGTTATAATGCAGGGACATATATACTTTAGTAGGGTCTCGGACAGGGAAGGGTTTAAGTTTTGTGGTCTCATGAACGAGCAGGTCCTAGGGGAGTCTTGATTAAACCATGGTCACTCAAAACACTCGTAAACTCTTCACAACTAAACGTCTCCTTGTATCCTCCAAAATTTCAGTTTGCTTGTTCTAGATTAACAATTCTGGCTTTAATTTTTAGTTTCGACAGATACCACATATAAAGATTCAAGGGCAAAAGAGGAGCTCGTGCCTCAGAAATCAACTGATACATTAGCAGAAAATGTGGTCAAAAAACGCCGCAGACGAAAAAAGAAGCCTATCACAGAAAATTTGGAGAAACAGGAACAATCAAGTGACACAAATAAAGGGAGGGAGCACAGTGATACAGCTTGCACAAGTAAAGAGGTAAAGGTTCTTAATCAAGAGAACAAAGCTCGTGTGCATAATGCCGACACAGCAAGTGTAATTAAAGAAGGTAATTATGCCAAGACAAGTAACAAAAACATTGCATCAAGTTCAACAAACACTGGTAATCAAACGAGAGAAATTAAGAAACGGAACAAAGTTGATCGAAGAGCTGCGTGTGATGTTGGTTTTGTCACTTCTGGACGTGATACTAAGAATAGTGAAATCACTAAGCTGAGAGGCAGAGTTGAAGAATATAAGGAAGTCAAGATAGGCAACAAAGGAGTTATAAAGCCTGCTAGTGAGATGGCTGAAAATCCTGACCCTTCCAGGAGTGTAGAAGAAGTTAAAGAGGTTAAAAACGCGACTGGTTGCTCCAAAAGACTTATTACGAATGCGATTAGTTTGATTCTTGATCAACACGTTGTTTGCCGGGATAAGGAACAAAAAAATGCCGCAAAGAGTCCTCGCAACGTTAGGGAAGTGAAAGATGTGCCTGTAGATAGCCTTGAGAAAAGTGAGAATAGTGGAAAAGCCGAGAAGAATGAAACAGCACCACGACAATCATTTCTTGTTCTCAAGTCAAAGACGGAACAATTGGTGAATACAACGGAACGCAAAGAGATAGACTGCCGAGGTAATGATCTGCCGGGGTACACAGAGACTCCAGTAGAGAGTTTCTCCTATGACAGCCAAGAAATAAAGCAAAAGAAGACAAACACCGAGACATCCGCCAATCGGCAAAGGTGCTCGGGTATAAGACGAAAGTCATTTGATCGCAACTTGGAGAAGCATCCAAAAGAAAATGATCTTCACTGTGCGAATCCTAATCAAACAAGACCAAGATCATTCCGTCACAGCTCGGAGACGGAGTCAAGGGAGAATGAGAGGTCAGCAAAATATTGGCATAATCAGACTAACAACCGATCAAGACGAAAATCTTTCGATCGCGCCTCGGAGAGCGATCCTAGAGGAAGTGAGCATCCCGACCACCATCGGCCTCCGACCCACAACCGAGGAAGAGCAAGATCTTTCGATTGCTCTTCGCAAAATGATTCTAGCTGGAGCGAGCATCCGAAAAGCCATCGACGCTATCCGACAGACAGTAGAAGAACACGAGGATCTTTCGATCGCACCCCGGGAAACGATCCTAGAGGGAACGAGAATCCAGAGAATCATCGACATTACCCGACTTACGACCGAAGAAGACGGAAATCTTTCCATCGGAACTCGGAGAACGCAGATCCCGGAGGGGGTGAGCATCCCGTAAACCATGGACATTGTCCAACTGACCAGCGAACGAGACGAAGATCATCTGATCGCAACTCGGAGGACGAGCTTCAAGCCATCACCGAACCTGAAAGGCCCAATGAATGTGAAGAGGCTAAAACTGAGCTCTCAAAGGAGCCATTGCCAGGTACGATTTGTGAAAGGTTTCAAAGATTTCGGTGAAGCCTGGTCTCCATTAGAATCATCCTCAGGCAAATCAAATAAATGACATATGCTGCCCTTACAAATCAGCGATTTTCCTGGGGATGATTTTAATACAAAATCGAAACACTGAAATCTTTATTCGTTTGTCCCTAGCGTCTACATGTTGACATTCCAACCTGCTTTCACCTGTCATTAGTCGGAAAATTAATTCTTTCCTCTTCTGCGGAAGACAATCTCGAAGGTTTGTCTCCAAACTTGAACTTAAAGTTAAGAGTTGGACGGGGTCGGCGACAGGTTGGTTGGCGTTTCATAAGGCTGTTTAAGTATTTCAAACCAATTTGCTGTGGGATCCACTGTTGTCAAAAACTGGCGTTTCCAGCTTTCAACTGTAAATACAACACCGCCTTGTTCTAAGGAAACGAAACAATCGTTTTCGGGCGAGTTTGGGAAACGTAAATTGAGGGCGAACTTATTTGCAGCACATAAGTGTAGTTATCACGTTTGCCTTTGCAAATTTTGTTGTTTTTATCCATTAACGAAACATTCGCAGATGCAACTGAGACAATTGTACACCTAAGGGTAGTCTATTCGGGTAATTCATTTAGTAGATCGTGGCTCGGGGGCGTGAAATGTATTTACCCCGGGAGACCAGGAGTGTTTATCATTTACAAAAAAAAATCCGGAAATTTGGCCAAAAAAATTCAAAATAAACGAAACGTCTTGAGAGATAGTCCAAAATCCCAACCGGAATATCCAGACGGAAAATTGTACATGTGTTCCATTTACTTTTTTCTACCAGTTCCAGGTCCTGCGCCAAAAGTCAAACTAGGTCCAGACTCTCTGTGAATTAGAATGAATTGCACAAATTCGAAAGAAATTTCCCATTTGGGAGGTTTTGCTTACCACTTGCACAAACCATAGCCCAACCAGTTTCCCCCTGTAAATGGTAAACAACCCAGGTTTATCAAGTAAATGATATATGCTACACCGACAAATCCTAAACACTGGAAAAATTCACTGGGTCAGGTGGGACTCGCGACCTTCGATTTTCTTGTCCACTGCTTTACCAAAGCCTCAATGGGAACACCAACAAACATGCATAGCACAGATCTCGGTATTTTGCAAAAAGGCCTCTTCAGTACCGTGGTATTCGCAGGAACAGACTTTTAAATGGTTTAAAAAAAAATAAGTGAACAGATTGAGAGAATGGTGCAATGGTTTTGAACACCTATGTTAGAGGTATTCTATGATAAGATAGCGGGCAGCTGCTCTTCTGACAAAACAAAACGTTTCGGTACCTAAAAGTAACAAAATAAGTATTATCGTGATTAACACGAGACAAAGCAAAAAGCATTCAGAAAGAATGCAAGATAAAGCGAGATAAAGCACTCAGAAAAGAGCAACATAACAACGGAAAGTTTTGCGCTTCAGCTATCATACAGGGTCAGAAAGAAACTCATCAGTTATCAAAGGGATATTGTGTCGCCTGGTAAAAGGACATGAAGAATGCTGTGGTCCTGGTAACGCTGGCAAGAAACTGTTTTTTTGTTACTTTTTTATGCTCTTGTAGTCCAGTTTACGGCCATTCTATCTCCGGGAACGACAGTGTGTTTTTGTTTATTTCGTGAAGTTAGGAGAGTTAAGATTTCAAGCTTTGCAAACTATAACATGCAAAACATGTCGGTGGATTAAGGCACTGATTATAGATAAGGGCTCCCAGCTGAAATTTAATTGTCAGTGGCCTAAAGAAAACAATCGACTATTAAACAAGAGCAAATAATAAAAGAACAAATCAACAAAATTTGATCGGTATGTGCAAACTTTCATACGTGTTATTTGTGCTTTTCAAAATCGTTCTTTATACACTGTGTATTGTCAGGCAAAGGCTTTGTTTCGTCACTTCTTTCAACTGAAAGAACTAATTTTGAATGATTATTAACAATTTGACGCAAGTAGAAATATTTATTTTTGTGCCTGATGTAATCGAGATCTGTGCTAATGCAAAGGCCAGTTATCTTGCCATATCTTGCCCAGACTCTTGCGTTGAATTAACAATGTCTCCTGTTTGTTTCCTTTAGTTCACATGGAAGCAATGAATCCAAAGGCAGAGACAACATCCACTGAAGGTACACCGGCGCGTCGACAGAGCCAATTTGTGATCGACCCAGAAGTGCGAGAGAGGATTGCGCATCCCAAACATCCAGTGCGAGTCCCTGACAAACCATTTATCCATCTTAGTTACCAAGATGGTAGTCAGCGATCCGATGACTTCATAGGCCCTAATAAGTCTTTTGTAAATGGTTTGTTCGGCCGTAAATGGCGTGAAGAAATGGAAAAGAAGAAGTTACGGCAAGAAATAGAGGAAGATGCAGAGGAAAAAAGGCGGAGGAACGATTTCATGGATCTTCGAGACAACACGTGTCCCACTTTTATGATCTGGGGTGTTTGCCATCGTGGAGATCACTGCCCCCTTCGGCATCCACCGGGTAGATATCTTGAGCGGCCTTCGAGGGAAGTCTCGAGTCCCGAACGCCGCGCTCTCGAAGAACCGAAAAGGGATCCTAATTCTTACGCTGCCATTTTAGAGAAAAGGAACAGTAAAGAACCCAAGGAATTTTTCAACGAAGCTTTGCTTTATGAAGCTGAGCCAAAATCGGAGATGAATGGCAGATGTTATTCCAAAGCTCTCGTTAATGCACGGCAAAACAAAGATACAAGTCAGGTTCCTGTGACAAACAGTACCTACGAGGAGGCTTGGCCATCTCTTGCGTCGCCTGTGCAAGGGTCAAACAACAAGGCACCCAAAGCGTGGAATCCTGAACATGAAACTCCAAATGTACCTCACAAGTGGAACACTCAGAAAGACCCATGGATATTGGAGGAGAATGCTAAAGGTGCTGTGGACATAATGCAGATCTCAAACGATGAAATTATAGCCAATGAGTTGCAAGCAGACGAGTACGCGGAGATGGACGAGTACGCGGAGATGGACGAGTACGATGATTATCGTTATTATCCAGAAGAAGACTTTAATGAAGAGAGCTATGACGATCAGGAGGAAGACAGAAATGCAGAGAACGAAAGCTCGTCTGATATCCACCTGGAGACAAAAGTTCATGAGTTAGAGCAGTTTAACGCTTCTTACTCCAGCCCTGTTATCACAGAACAAAGTACAGAGGACCCCACCCCACCCCTTGTAGTGTCTAGCCTGTGTGATATTTGTATGGACAGACCAAAGGACGCTACACTAGTGTGCGGCCACAGGTTTTGCTACATCTGCGCGTTACAGATGCGGCTTGATGAACGTGTTTGTGCAATATGTAGGAGGTGCATTGTATCAGTCATCAAAACATACAACTGAACAGTTTTTTTAGTGCTAGCAAGTGGTATGAACTGATGTGAAGTGGGCCTTGCCAGTGGCACGAACTGGTGTTTGGTCAGCGGTATGGAATGCATGAGACTTTGCTGGTCAGTGGTGTTAACTGAGCTTTCGATCTTCACCTTTACTCCTCCCAGTCAGTGGCATGAACTGGTCCTTCACTCATTGGCCAGTGTCATTTAAGGGCGTGTTCACACTAGTGGCAGTAGCGGAGTATGAACTGGAATATGATTTGTGTAATTATGATTTTTTTTCTGTCACTCGTGTAAATCAACATTGAATCGCCGTGATTTCCTTGGAAGTTTGGTTTGAGATAAGGCCAGTGACAATTTAGAATTGCCAAAAACTTGGACACTTTTCCAATCTTTTTCGCAATTTATGTAATTGGTTTATTCTGCTGCTGACTGGGAGTTGTGAATCCGTTGAATTATGTCCAGCAAAAGGACATTTTGGATGCAGCTTAACTAATCGATTGTTGAATGACGATATTTTGCGAAACTAAGGACACGGCCTTACCACTTGGCAATGTGATTCCGGATTTTGCGATCGAAAATTCGAAAACCAACTCCAAGCCAATCTTAGATTAACTTGTGCGAGAGAGAAGCGTTAATAGTCACACACGCTCACCATTTTCTCTTTGCACTTCTCAGTCATCGGTGAGTTGTATCTTCCTCATCTGCGTAGTTGGCCACCGTGGCTATCTGTTGAAGGTAACGATTTGCCTGGTGCATGTGTGTCGCATAATTTTCTCTCTTTATGTTTGGTTCTGAAATGATTTAAACTGTGTTTTCCGCCCTCAGGGTTGGGTTGTTAATCATAAGGTGTCTTGTTGTTTGGGGTCATTTGTTATAGTTGTGTTTTACCGATATGTTGACCATATGTTTCTCTAAGTGAGTGGTTTACATGACTTTCTCATGCACCTTCTAATAGACTGTCCATAAGTAGCAGTCCTTGGCCACCATACACCTGCAAGGATCGTAATGAAATGAAACAATTCAATAACGATAATCTGGTTTAAACATATGGCCAGTTTTTGTTCTTTCTTGTTCCTGTTCGTGTTTAAGGCTCGCCCCTCTCCCGTTAATCAACTAGCCACAATATGTTGACAGTACCGGATGGGGTAACAAGGACTTTAAGCTAGCATTATAGTTAGGATAAAAAAAAATTAGGTATCTCTACATTTTGTAGTAGGCCCGTTGGTTTCAGTTATGCTATTTTTGTAAAAAAAAGAAAAAGAAAAAAGAAACCTTATGGATTCGAGATAAAGCTATTCCAATTTTCAGTCGCAAACGTCTCGAATCCTGAATTTGAAAGAATATTCTTCAAATATAAGTTCAACTTCATAGTGTATATTGTTGTATGGGAAGATTAGATGGTCATTATTTTGTTTAAACGAATTCGTTTTCAATGAAATTGAAAGAAAAATTCAAGTTTTATAAAATACCCAAGATCTGAAGCATTTGTAAGTATACATTGTTTAACGTTTTTTGCGTGATATACTTTCACTGACAATTGTTCTGTGAAGAAAATATGTTGATATAGTTGGAAATGGAAAAATATTCCAAGAGAAATGGAAAATATTCCAAGTTTAGCAATTTTGCGACAGCTTTGTAAGGAATAAAATTGATTATCAAAAGAGATTATCATATGCAAATTTGTCACTTTGCACTATTATTCATGGCAGAAAAACAAACTCGTATAAACGCTCATTACTGCGCGTTTCAAAACACGTTAACTTGAGTTCAAAACTCTCCGATCGGTGCGCTAAATTAACTTTTGGGTCTGGTCTTCCGCACGACCAATGGACCAGTAGGCCGAAAATATACTGGTCCCAGGGGCAAAGTCACTCGTCACCTGTATCAAAAATTTATTTGAGCTATTTAGGTACCGATTACATGACGAATTTCAGCCCGGGCTGTAATTTTAGCCCCGTTAGATTTTAGCTCGGCTTCCTGAACAAATCTAGCCCGGTCTCTCAAACCGGGCTGGAATTTCCAGCTCGGTCAAACGGCCTGAAAAACCTCACGTAACCACATTCAAATTTCAGCCCGGGCTGAAATATGAACTTGGGCACGTGCACCTCTTGAGTTGTGAATGTAAAACGTTTTCCTGCAAACGTTCACAGCCCAATTTTGAGCATTGCACCCGGGCTGAAATTCGCCATATATTCGGCCTCTTAGTTATTTTTTTCTTTGTAAGATATACGTCATTGTAAGTGTAAGTCTATGTTTCCTTCGTGTTACTAGGTCCTTGATCATCACCTCTCTTGCTTCAATATTCAGTTTGACGCTTTTCTTCTATTATATCACTGCCGAAAATCTACACAATCCTGAAACAACGTTCACCTGCTGCATGCTAAAAAACTACGAGCCTGCCAATGCATTTTATGACAGGTCGAGCACAGACCTTTAGCTGTTTTCTGCTTTCGTTTTTGTAAATGTCCATTTCGGCCTTTTTTGTTCTTTCTTGCGAGAGGAAAACAGAATGTTGTTATGGGAAGAGGTAAGTTTACTCGTCCATAGGACGAATGGAGGAAAAAAAGCTACTAGTTCTTGTTGATTTTTACTCGTCTTAGACCAGTGGACGACTGTTGATTTCCAGCACTGCCAATGGTCATGTTTTGTTTTTCACCGCCAGCTGAGGATTTCTATCTTCTATGAAGCCTTCTATTCTACCACGGTTTGTTGGTTGTCGACGTAGTTGGCTCAAAATGCACGAGTTCAGAGATTGCGTGATATTGAAAAGCGGAGTAAAATCTTGCATCTCTGTTGAATGGGCAAGGAAGAGGCAAGGGGCGCGCGGGGGGGACGGGGGGGCATGGGTGGGTAATTAACGACTACTGACTACCTCAGGTTTGCGTACCGAGAGTGCTGTCAACACAAGCATGTTCTGTGGGACTTACATACGAATCTTATAGGTTTTCTAAGAATCTCTAGAAAGTCCATTTTTGGAATCGCTTGTTTTCGCGTCTTCGTCGCTCTTGTTCCGCTTCTTGGGTTGGGAAGTCGACTTGTGGTAAGTGAGAAAAATTTTCTACAAGGCGGAATGATCCACCCGAAACAAGATTCCGACAACAATCTGTAAAACATTTTAAAATGCAACACCCAGATCTACATTGGCTATGAGGAACGCTGCACCGAAAGAGGAGGACAAGGTGGGATTCAAGAGCACGAGACACGAGAAAAAGGAAAAGGTTCCGCGCTCGCGAATCCCCTCACGCTGGCGATGACTGCTGTATTTATACACACATCAAACTTATCACATCTGACCAATGAAAACAAACGAAAACAACATAAAGAACCAATTATATTACTAGATGCATTACAATGAATCCGTTGCGAAGAGCGAGAGATCGAGCTAAAGGTTGGTTTATAGATTTTGTTGACGATTGGTTGACAAAAAGGACGGACAGGCACGATTTCTCTGATTGTTCAAACACGTGTTTTATGAACCAACAAGAACATCCGAGGCACTAAAGCCGGGCCTTGGCTTAAGACAGTCAACCAAAAACTCATATTCTATCCAAACAGAGGCGAGTGTTGGCTTTGATCAAAACGAGAGCAAAGGCAATAGTGTTGTTTGATCATAGGCCCTCCGGTCTGGTTTCTTCTGATAATCTTAAATCTTGGCGAGTATTTAATAAAATATCTAACTCCTCTCCTTCCAGGATGTAGCCGTTGCAGGCGCCAACTTGTCCTGGACGCGTTGTTATCTTAGCTGAAATGAAAGTAAAAAAAATAAAAGTCAGCACCCGATACATGAAGAACAGCATAGCTGGGGTGCGGTATCCTTTCGGACTAGCAAGAATAGTCCCAAAGAACATGCGTTATACAGGCATGTCCGAGGTAGACTTGCTAATATTAAACAAGGGGAGAATACATGCCTGTCTGAAGTTTACAGAACCCCAAAAGTGATCCGCATCGTGCTTACCGTAAAGTTTTCCAGTGTTAACGTAAGGTAGAAGCTGTTCCAATGATGAGTTTGCCTGTTTGTTGATTATACAAAAAAAAACAGTAATGGTGAGAGAATAATCAGTAATTAGCAACATTCCTCTTCCAATGTATAACCACAACCATTCAAAGCATCTTACTGAACAAAAAAAAGAATGCATAAGCGACGACTTTGTCCCCTAAATGAATAACTGGGAAACAAGATTTTCAGAAAGACAAAACTAACTACTTTTCAAGGGTACAGCCTTTCAGTATACATTACCTCAACTGGCTTCTCTTCTTTATTGTAGTGAGTACTATACCTAGAGATACAAAAACAGAAAACTTCAGCTATAAGCAAGGTTGAACCTGGGCTCCACACAAGCAGAGATCCAAAATACAGTCAAACTTTTATAAAACTTCTGCCATCCTCTGGGAATAAGCAAGTGCCTGCTAAATAAAGGCTTGGCACCAGTATTGTGCATAAGGAACTTTGCAGACACACCAAAACTACAGAAAACAATTCTTGTTTTGTTCATGTGTTAACTCGTTGCCACACTACACTGTGATTCAAATAATATTTTTATTTGTATAATTCATATGATATCAATGGGTTTATTTACACTCCTTACATAAGTTAAATTTCACACTCTTCCCTTTAATCAGTTTTAGCTGGGTAATAGCCTGTCTAGCATATGTTTCCATAGGTTTTTCCACACCTTGGAAGCATTTTTTTGTTTTTTAGCCATGCAAAAATTGGGGCAAGTGGGAGGGGTTTCCTTTCTCCCCTATACCTTCCCCTTTCTTTCCATTTTTTGTCCTCATCCCAATTTCTGTGTGGCCAAAAAGCGAAATATGCTTCAAACGTGAGGAATAGCCTACAGAAATGCTTACTATGCAGGCTAGCTGGGCAATGGGTAGGTGGTATTGTAGGTAAAGTCACACGTGAGCCAAGGAGGCCCACACTCATGGAGGCCCACACTGTAGCATGAAGCAACTGAGAGTATTGCTACTCCACCCTGGATGGGATGCTAGTCCATCACAGGGTTACCCCCAGCAGTATGTTGCCAGTACCCATCTATATACACCTGGGTGGAGAGAGACAATGTGGGGTAAAGTTTCTTGTCTAAGGAAACAACACAATGGAAGGGGCTGGGTGTGTGTTTTTTCGCGAGTGTTGGAACAGGTGAATGACCAAGAAATGAGGGATGGGGAAAGTGTTCATACTATTAGGGATTCAAGTTATCACAAGGAGAAGGGTGCAGAAAAGACGTGGGGAGGGCAGGGGGGAGGGAGTGGCAGCAAACAAATCAAAGGTACCATAAATCACCAACTTCATAAATTTACACACTTGGGCTCGTATCTTGAGTGACCATAATGTATTTTGCACCCTGAGGGGAAGGGGAAAAAGGCGGGGTCCAATGCCCCTGGGGCTTTTCTTGTTTTTACCCCGCCGTCAGGACGGGGTCTAGTAATACCCATTGTTTTTTTTTTGTGTGGTCACTTGCCCCAGACCTCCGGTTTTCGCTTGGCCAAAGAAATACTCGCCGTGTCTTTCGCTACACAGCCAAGGGCTTTTATCTTGAGTGACCGTAACATATTTTACACCCCCGCGGGGGGGGGGGGGGGGGGGGGGAGAAGAACGGGGGGGGTCTAATGCCCCTGGGGCTTTTCTTGTTTATGTTTATGGTGCAAATGGTTTACATTGAACTTCTAATCAGAGATTTGTTAAGTGAAGATGCCTATAAAGGAGACATACAAAGAAAACATCATTTTGAAATGAATATATCACATACCAGGTCTTGAATGGATTGGAATCTACTTCTACAATAGTTCCTTTGACCATAACACCAAGTCTGTTAAAGTTATCAATTGCTGTGTTGTGAACCACTTTTAAAATAGGACACTCAAATTCAACATCTGTGCAGATAAACAACACATTCAAATACAAATAAGTTCAAGAATCTTTGGGATGAATTCACATTTTGTCCATTACCATTGAAAGGTTTTTGCAGCCTACATGTTTATGTATACTTATCGTATTTGCATCATTGACCCAGCTACAAACTAACTTTTAAAACCCTTTCATATACTAATTTTTACCAAAATGGTGCCACTTTCACATACCTAGAGCAAAATTGCACTCCTTTCTTATAGCTCAAGGATAAGCCAAACCAACAGATTTTCCTGTAATCGCCATGTTTTTCCCAGGTTTTCAGTTGTTCTGATTCAGTTGCGTAGACCATTTTCCCCACCCTTTTATATACTACAACCAAAAAAAAGGCTACCCCTTTGGGCGGAGCCTCCCCATTTAGCCCACTGTAGGGAGTACCCCCCCCCTGGGGTTTTGACCAATTCAATAAAAGAGTAGAATACATGTAGGTTTGGTATGAAAGCACTGCAGAAAAACTGGGTAGCATAAGAACAAAGTGTAACAAAAGAGATATTAGACAATGGACATTGGGTCTAACTTACAGAAACAAACCATACCTAGTGAATTCCACACATAAAGACCAGTTTTTATTTTGATGCCTTTGATTTTCTTATGTCCGCCAAATGCTTTCCTCACTTTGATCTTTTCAGGTTTATCAAGCCTGAGCTGAAAGATAGATGCAATAAAATTCACTTTTTTAATCAGTTAATTGTGTGTTTTAGTTACTATAAGAGAATTAACCAATGTAAGTGTGTTTATTTTAAAAGGTATTTGAAATTTATGACATAAATTTCTTCATGTGATGTAGTAAAGTGAATTTCGATAACAATACCCTGGTATGTGCTGGGACTCTGTCTTGTCTCCACTCACTTCTTTTTCTTCCTCCCAACATCAATGCTGTCAAAAGAAAATAACAAGAAACAAACAAATATACAATGATAAAAAAACGGAAAAATAGAAAGCAATTTTTTTAATTGGAGTGCTTAAACTTCTGAAGATTTTTTTATGGTGACCAGTGGTCAATTCCAAGGATGTCCAACACAATAATTAAACATAGAATGCTGTGGCTGTCAATCCTTAAAAACTATAATTTTTTTTGACTCAGTGTAATGTTTCTGAAAAATTTCATTACTATTTGAAAGTTAAGACCAGTGTGTAATCTTCTCAATCAAATATTTTCTTTGCTCTACAATATATATAGTGGCTTCTTTAAAGAAATTAATGCAAAAACTAGTATATACTGCATTTTCTCGATTAAATGCCAGGCTTCGAATAACACCAGGTTCAAATAAACACCGGGTGAACCTGGTCAAATTTGAAATAAACGCCCCTCCACGTTTAGTCAAGCTACCAGCATTTATTTGAGGTTCAGCGTTTATTTGAAACTGAACTTTATGTAACGGATTCTCGTCGATAACTAGATAAAACAATTTAAAAAAGGTTTACGAAACCACTTCAGTATTTTGCTCATTCCAGCTAAAGGAAGTTGGCACAATGTACTCTACACTCTACTGAAGCTTACCGCAGGGCCCCAAATAAATGCTGGGTTCAAATAAATGCCAGGGCTACAAACCAAATGCCCTTGGTGTTTAATCGAGAAAATATTGCACATTATAAATTAGCAAATTAATATTACTAATTAACTAATGACATACTAAATAAATAAAAGCTCTTAAATGTGTCATGGAGATGGCAGAGATTGTTGCAAGTAGCCTCATAACAATTATTATATTAATAATTTTCAAAGTTGGGCTGAATACATAAATTCTTTGAGGGCAAGTTTTAAAACACCTTACCGAGACCGCATGATAATGGCCGCACCAACTTTTGAACAGAGGTGGCTAGCTGTTTAATAGCGATTTCATATACAGTATCATACTGTAAATTATTTGTGGAACCCTGACAACAGGTTACTTAATACAGAATTGACTCTGATGAGCAGTGTCATGCCAAAGGAAAAGATTGACAACATTGACTGCATCTCATTTCCATGCTCCCATACTTGGTCATTGTTCACCTGTAGCAGCCTTGCCTATCACTGTTATAATGCAAATCTTACCAGATGAGTGAAAGCAGTGTGACTGGGTATATTGCCAGCTGCTGTAAGCAACTTCTTGACACCTCAAAGACCCTGAAAATGTCAAGAGACACTTTTATCTACCCTGAAAGCAGGAATTTCTTGCTTACTCTAGAGAGATAAATTAATCTCTGTAACTTCAGAGCAATTTGATTCTTTGCTTAACCAAATAGTAGAAAACTGAACAGTTCTTTGCCAAGACTTCTCTCCCAAACCAACACATAATGTACAATGCAACTATAGTGCCCTAGGAGCCTCTGCTTGCACAGTACATTCCTACTGACACACATTACGTAGCTGTGATCACACAAAACCAAATACTGATGGAAATTTACAATAATAATTACCATGATAATTATTTATCACGTTAGGCATATTTATCCAAATTGTCCTTTGCACGGTCAGTAATTCACCTTGGGTTCCCATAATTTATTTTGTTTAATAATTTGCCTTGGGTCCCATTATTATTTAAGGTGACTCGATTGAAATAAATGACGCACTCTATGCCACTCTAAAAACTCTAATAACATCGTCATTTCTTGCTCGATTGCCTTGAAACTTTCGCATTTTACACAAAATTTATCGAGGAATAATACATAATTATGTCAACACGTAGATGTACTGGCCAAGGCAGAACCGGAAACCTTGTACCACCTTTTTTATGAATGTTCCCACGTAAGGAATTTCTGGAGTGAGTTTCAAGATTACTGGCATCAAATCGCAAACCAATAGGTCTATCTTTCCCTTCAAGATGTTTTATTTGGAATATTAACCAAACCATGCCCATTACTTAACTTACTGAATTACTTTATAATAATTGGAAAACTATTTTATGGGACTGCAGAAGATGTGAAGTTTGATCCAAAATTCAAGGTTTTCGAACAAAAATTTCTATTAGATATGAGATAGAAAGTAATATCAATAAGAAGGATTTTTTTACGAAAAAGTGGGTATTAATCCCTAAGTAATTTATGTAGCATTTTTTCAATAGTTTGACAACTGTGAATTTTGCAATATGGTATTTAATGTGTTCTCCTATATTCTGTTTGTATTCGTATCCTCAGTTTTGTACGTATCGTAAGTTAAGTCATAATTATTGTGAGAAACGCAATCGTGTTTGTAACTATCTATCGAGAGGAACTGTTAATAAGTTTACAAGTTATGTAGTTAAGTAATTTATGCTATAAGTATGTGTGTTATGTACTGTAATTTAGGTTAGTTTGTTAACTGTATCCATATGTACTGTAAGTTAGGTTCGTTTGTTAACTGTATATAATAACGTAACTAATGGCACTGGAACTTTTGTATGTAAATTTTTGTGTATGTGTGTTATTCAAATAAAATTAAAAAAAGAAAAAAAAAAGAGTCACCTTAAGATAATGATGATGCAAACTAAACCATAACTTGGTAAGTACATATGTCCCTGCTTGACATAATTATCTGGGCACTGATTTCATCTTTTTGAAGCATAAAAGCTCTATTTTGTTACAGAATTGCACCCACTGAAACACGTCGGCTGTAAAAAGTGAGGTACCCAGGATGCTTTTCATACCCACAAAGGCTATGGCTACTCGTGGACCCTTTTGAATCTCAGCATGAGAATGTTCGAGAGTATTGGGCTATTGTTTGCCACAGACAAAAGAAATTGCATAGAGACAATGAAAAACCCTATTGAATTACAAGTTTTAGTCATGTAGAAGCTTTTAACACACAAGAAGTATTGCATTACAAGATTTCATTCAGTCACATGGAAATACAACTCTAGTGCTTGCCTTCAGAAAAAGCTCATGGAAACAGAAAATTTCTTGTGAAATTTCTAGGTTGAATTTTTCAGTTTTTGTATGCTGGCAAGTTAAGCTGCGACCTCATTATTTATAACTTTTCAGATTACATTACGAGATATTTGGGGTGACTATGAAAATTCAGTACATTAACCAAAAAAGCCACTTTTGCAATTTTACCTGACTGTTTTTTAATTCAATTCATGTAGTTGATTATCTCTTTGAAAACTCTCACTTCTTAAGTAAGAAATGCATGCAAGAAAGTGCATTTTGTATCAAAAGTTACGTTTGTGGTAGTTTGTTTGCATTGCGTATATGTAAATTATTTTCATATTGCAAGAAGTTGCTCTCCCACATTTTATTGCAATCTCCCCATGAAATTTCCTCCATGATGTTCATTCTAATAAAGAACTTAAATTTAAGGTGATTCCATCGAAAAAGAAGTTGTAATGAGAATTTGTTGAAACTTTGCAGAGTTACTAATTACACCTAGTACATTAAAAAAATAAAATAAAAAGAGGGGGTCACCGTGCCTGATTTCACGCTACGGGGCTGTAGTATATAGGTACATGTAGTTTACTATCTTTAGACAGCAATATTGAAAAAACCTATCCTTGTACTAGAGACACCCATTACTTCAACAAAGTTATAACTGGCAATGAAATGTAAGCATTATTCTTATGGTAGAAGTACAATGTTACAGTAAAACGTCTTAAAATTGCCATAACAATGAAACTAATTTGAAATAATAGGCAAATCGAGTGTCTGCACGGTTCCAGTGAAACGCCTAAAATCTGACTGTAACAGTGAATCAACCGGAATATTTCAAAATTGAATTAATGAAAAATTCTTCAAATTTGAATATATCATGTAAAGTCGTATTTTCCTTAAATAAATGAAATAAAAAAGTGGGGTCACCGAGGTCGTTTGGGAGAAAACGACCATTTATTTCTCTGAACAGCTCAGCTTCCCTAGAAAACCTATCAAGTTCCGCACGCGCACGCGGTCGTGCGCGCACTAATCACGCAATAAATGATGCGCAGAAAGGATGCGCAATGCAATTGAATGGAATCACCTTAAGCATTGAACATGTTCAAGAAAAGTTTTATTTCAGCACTATACCGGTAGGTCAAAAAAATTGTTTTCTTTAACCACGCATTGCAGTCTATATTTTTAAGCACGCGACTCGAGCAATTAGCTTCACCTTTAAATCTCTTGCTGCTGATTGTTCTTATATTGTCCCTCATTCAATTGATACATGCCACTAATTTTCACCCAAACAATACCCAAACACAAAGGAGTTCCATGACTGACAGAAAAAATAGAGCTCATTTGCATTAGCGATCAACACGTTTCAATGGGCATGAGTCTGTAATGTCATTTTCTTAATGATTTTTTGACGTGTGGGAAATAACTGAGTAACAATTTTGTGACATTTAGGAAATAATTTTCATACAAGATGCTACTCGTGGGTTTCTTTAGCAATATCCGTTGTTGTATGTCAAGTACACTTTGTTTAAAAAAAAACAACGCCATAAAAACGAACTAACGTATAAGAGAAACATCGAGAAGACAAGACTAATACTGTATGAAAAAAACTAACACAAACTAAGATGTGAGCATTGCAAAATCAGGCACACAATGCATCCAAAATGGTGACAGTAAGGAGTCATGAGAGAGAGATAATTTAGTTCCATTTAGGACCACTAGATTTAGTACTACTGTAGGTGCTCCTCATAAAATGGGCTATTCCATTTAATATCCGCACCCCCTGGTTGAGGAAAAGTGGGTGAGGGTGGGTCAGTGGTGAGGGATAAAAGGACAGGGGTAAAGGACAGAAGCTGCGGAATTCTTAAGGGGTAAAACCCACATTATAAGCTTAAGTGGGATTCTTCAGGGGTAAACAGAGATTTCATGGAAATATTCTTCAGGAGAAAATGCTTTTTTTTGTGAAAATTTTCAGGGGTAAACCCATTTCTTAACGAAGACTTCAGGGGTTAACACTTTTTAATGGAATTCTTTAGGGGTAAGAGGGAAAGGTCAGTCCTTAACCGGGGGGATGCGGATATTACATGGAATAGCCCAATGCAGCCTGGCATTTAGTCCTTGTACTGAAGCGCCCATATACATCAAAGTGAATGCTGTGTTATAAATTCGTTAAGCGGATAAATTTTGATATTCAATTACCTGCAGAAGCCAAAGCACACAACCGTACAGGTGACAAGTTTATAGAAGGACAGACAGAAGGACGCAGCAGAATTCTTACGCACACCGCCGCCATGATTGTTTTTGGGATATCCGCTGACCATGTTTGGGCAGTTTACAGATAGAGCCCACGATCCTTTTGGTTTTGGCGCAGACCAAAAGGATCGTGGGGTATGGGGAGAGGGGACTGCTTTCACAGCGGTCAAACGCCTTTATGTGTTGGAGTCATGCACAAGCTGTGCCAGCGTGAAATTCGGTTTGCCAGGACATGTTAGGCATCGTTTTCATAGACATACGAACTTTGCGGTGGTAAACTTTTGATCTGATCCAACCTTCAAGGCTTTGAATGTGACGTAGCTTTCTGCGTTTCGGTTTGACCACGGTGAATTTACACCCCAGCTTGTTCCCCCCAGGGGGAGGGACTCCCTTATATGGCTTATACGGGTATGTGCCGCTGAACAGGGTTTTGTTTTTGGCCTCTTTGTCCTAAACAGGGTTTAAGGAGGCTCGCAACAGTTTTTTTGGCCTTGGAGTGTATCTTTTGAAGTCAAAATTTCGCATAGAAGATAAACTTCGATTTCCTTGACACTACACCACCTTTTCAGCAAATGATCAAAGTTTATTTTCTCACTGGTTCCCTAGCAACAGCTATCACCATAGCAACGGTAATGGACAACCCCTCATTTTAAATAATGTCGAATATCTCGAAAACTAGTCAGACGCTTTATGACTAAACTTGAACCATTTGAACTACTCAACCTATACAACTTGTATGCGAAATTAGGGAAAAATCTGGAGACTCTTTGCCATTATTCTTTAAATACTGACTGACATTTACCTTTTTTAATTACGGATTGCAAACATGTTAACGCCCATGATGGCATTACACTGGGGCCGAAAAATGACGAGAAACAAGCTCAGAAGACGAATATATTTTTTTTTATTATGAGAAGGAATTATAAACGCACGAGTGGACACAAGCGCAGCGTGTATAATTATTCATTGCACATGAACAACCGAGAAATAGACCAGGAAAAACGAAATAAAACTGTTGCTCGTTGAAAGTTAATAACGACTGAAACTTGACCAAGATTCAGCCTTCTTATATAATAACAGAAATGTTTATTCAGCCTAAAACTTGCTGGAACATCAAAAAGAATTATTATTCTAACGTTAATCAATTTAAGAGAAAAATCTGTAAGGGCAGTTTAGAAATATTTCTATTTATGCAAATTACGGACTTTTTGGCTGATTTGTGCTGCATTTTAGCAGTTTTTAAATATAAATATCTTAAAATCGCAGCCACCTAGGAAGCTCAATGTACATTAAGAATGTTTTGATATCATAAAAGATCCTTCAACTGAAAAGAGAAAGTGTTAAGTTTTATCTTTCTTGAAATATTGGAGACAATTGCAGGAATGACCAAAATCAGCCTGTAAAAAATGAATCATAATTTACGTGAAAACGCTCTTATAGATTTTTCCCTAATTTCGCATACAAGTTGTGTAGGTTGAGTAGTTCAAATAGTTCAAGTTTCGTCGTAAAGTGTCTGACTAGTTTTCGAGATATTCGACATTATTTAAAATGAGGGGTTGCCATTACCGTTGCTATGGTGACAGCTGTTGCTAGGGAAACAAGGGCCTAAGAAAATAAACTTTGATCATATTTTGAAAAGGTGGTGTAGTATCAAGGAAATCGAAGTTTATCTTCTATGCGAAATTTTGACTTCAAAAGATACACTCCAAGGCCAAAAAAACTGTTGCGAGCCTCCTTAAATAATTTTATGTGTTTGTCCTAGACAGGGTGTGTATTTTGTCATTTGTCCTAAACAGGGACCTGAAATAAAGGGTGTTGTCCTATCACAGGCTCACCATCGTCTGGTTGTGTGGTGGGCTGTGCATTTATAATGGCTGTGTTGGTTTATCAAATTAGCTAAACTAAAACCGAAATTAAGGAGTTTTAAAACTGAGGGAAATGAAATAAAAACTCATAAAATTGCTACCATAGTGTTTTGATTTGTGTTTGTGTGTTCATTTTGGTGATTTAAGGCGCACAAAAGCGATGTTTTCAAAATAGCAGTCGGACTCGCTCAAAAGTAAAGTCCGACTGTTATTTTGAAAACATCGCTTTTGCGAGCCTTAAATTGGCAAAATGAACACAGAAACACAAATCAAAACACCATGGCAGCAATTTTAGGAGTTTTTATTTCATATCCCTCAGTTTTGAAACTCCTAAATTTCGGCTTTATAAGTGTTGCTAATTTGATAAACCGACACAGCCATTATGCACAGCCTGCCACACAAACAGAGGATGGTAAGCCTGTGGTCCTAAACAGGGTCAGGGTTTCAAACCCTTAGCAGCACCCCTATGCCCCCCCCCCCCCCCCCAGGCTTGTTCCCCAGCAATCTTCTACCATGGCCAGAGTCCTCAGGTTCACAGCGGTCAGACGCAAAATTCTACGTCGCTTGCATGTATTTCAGATCCTTGAAGTTTGAATCAGTTCAAACAATTAAGAGCATGAAGTTCCTATGAAATTGTCCCAAATTTATGCCAGCAAAACTTGTGCATGACAGTTACTTCATTTTAAACACATACTCAACGTAAACAGTTTTCAGAAACGGCATTAAGTTTTGCAGTTAAAGTGAACATATTTCAACATTTGCCTGTATTTTCCTTGGTAAAATTATGGCTGGAACTGCACACGCATCATGTGTTGTTCTGCTGTGAAGTCCTCAGGCTTTATTGGCCACCCGCTGACCAAAAAGCCTGAGAACTCTGGGTACATCAAGATTGCATCCCCAGGGTCTTCTCGGTTTTCAAAATGGCTCCATCTTGAAAGGCTGTGACAGCTATGTATATGGTCCAGGGATCAAGACTGAGAGAAAACTGTATTGTTATTGATAACTATTCTTGTAGAGTTTGTCATAGATAACTTGCTTCCACACACACTGTGTTTTTTGTTATCAACAACATTTTATGATTAGTTGTCATACATACACATACCTACATACATACATACATACATACATACATACAGAGAGACAGACAGACAGACAGACAGACAGACAGACAGACAGACATACATATACTTTTTGTTGAGGCAGGTTGGTTTGAGGCAACCTAAAGGCTGGTGGGGACCTGCCAGAAACTTAATTAAAAACTATTTATAACAAAAACTTAGTACTTAATTTACAAACATTAACAAAAATTAAAAATACAGAAAGTCCGTTTGTTTTGATGTTATCTGACAGGCTTCTTTTTCAAATTGAATTTGTTCCAGTATCCTTGAGGCCTGTCTAAGTTTTTGTTTAAAAAGCTGTGGGTAGGAAGCATCCTTGATGGCTTTAGGTATTAAATTCCAAACTATGGGTCCTCTGTACCTTACAGACGACCCATGGTCCTCATAGTCGACAACCATCCCTCTAGTCTCCCAATACAAAGCCATAAATCCAAGCAAATGCACTAAACTGTCTGTCTTCACAAACAATATTTTATTGTTCATCATATGTGTTTTGCTACTTATTACACTGTACAATCAATTTTCAAAACATATTCTGTGTTCCAGATAAAAAGGGGGTCTAAAGGAGTCTTCAAAACCTAAATGATGGTAGCTTAACCCATCCTGAAGCAAAAAGTACGTCTACTGATATTTTGAGGAGACCAATTCTATTGACCTCTTTGAATAATTCCTCCTTGACTTTCCCAGCCTTCAAAATTTATCTGGAGCACTGTAAATGCTTGTATGTATCTAGGATGGTACTTACATGTACTCAATAACCATTGTTAAGATCTATTGCAATCATTTTGTTCATAAATATACTTAGTTTATTGCAAAAATCCTTGAATATTAATTTAACAATAAATAATCTGAAAAACTGTTGAAGATAAACTTTCGGTTTATTATAAATTATTACATGATCACAACAATCAATAATATATTTTCCCAGAATTTCATAAATATTTTTTAAAAAATTTCTGTTTCAAGAAATATAAATAGTACCACAGACCTGGCACACTTAATAAATAATGATATATTAACATGAGCAACCATTCTTTTGCAAACCAAAAGTGTAAAACTGGATTTTATTAAAGAAAAGTTTCTTCGAAAGGTCAACTAATGATTGCTTTTTTCCATTTAAAAATTATTTCCACTATTTCTTACATGTAGTTCAGAAACTTGAATGTTTTAATGTCAAGATAAAAGGAGGCTGAAATTTTACGAAAAAAACTCACACTTGCTGTCCAATAAATCCTTGGCTACATACCAGAAATTATCGCTTAACTTGCTTCTGTCAGAAATTCCAAAACATACATGTATAAGAGCCTCTCTAGAGGTTACCTAGATGTAGTTTTGTCACATGAAACATAAACATGTACATTCTTTAGACAGCCTATTGCTTCATTTTCAATTTGTTGCTCTAGTCCCTGGTCAACACTTGTTTCACCAACACCAATTTGTTTAACTATCCTCAGAAATTACATGTATTCCTGTAGAGTCTCAGAAATCAGATATTCCTGTTTACTTTGCTTTAAGGAATTCTACCTGCTGATTCATGATATGTATTTGACTCATGTACATTAGTCTGTTATAGCTAATGCTATAATATTAACACAGGGTTATATACAATGTACAATATCAAAAGGGTTCCCTTAAACTTTCTGGGCAAAATGAACAGCATTTATAAATAACAATTATTCTAATTAAATAAATCAAATTTGCTCACATGGAACTGAAAGGAATTCTCAAATGTTGGAAAATCCCAAATCTTGATGGGATTGAAAAATTAGCAACGGCACATAAAAAGCTAATAATACTTCCATGAGCAGAAAATATGAAAAACTATTTAGGGAAAACCATTTCACAATGCCTGTTTACCTAGTGCTAAGTTTCTCATGTCCCTCATTAATTAGGTAACATAACCTCTGTAAACACCAAGTTAATTTAGACATCAGGCCAAATTATCCACCATATTCTGTGAAACATTTGGCATACGTGACCCTTCACGTGAAAAGGGGTCTTATGGATTTCACTAAACACTGTGAATTTTTTTCACAGTCACGGTGCATGAATTTGAAATTTCACAGCTTGAATTAAAAATTTCACGCCGTGTTCACTCAATCAATGGTCGTGATCAGTAATGACTAGGCAAATTTTTAACACTTTCAGTGTGATAAACAAATGCAATAAACAGATAGTACATGCTTGGCACCACGGAGTCTAGCGATGTTGGCATAGCCAGCAATTATTATTCTCTGTATTCGTGAATAATTTTTATTCGCTTTGCACAAGCGATCTAAAACAACTTAGAAGCTCTAGTCTGAGGAATTTTGGTGAAATGCTTGAAAAAAGTCTGGTTAATTTATACATGACTTAATATTTGCCTGATTCGCGACAATTTCATTTTTTTTTTAAATTGAACTATACAGGCCAAGTTAATGTTACTTTCGTCATGCAAACATATGAAGACTTGTGAACACTCTGTTACATTTTCATAAATGAAAAACTGTTCTATAAACACGAAAGAAACAAACTGAAGCTGTGTGGTTTTTAGCAGGGAAATGAAATAACAAATGCCTGTGTAGCCGTCAACACCTGATCTTTGGAACGGATTGTTTTGATTTTGAATGACTTTCAAGTTTCAATAATGCTTGAAGGAAATCTCTGTAATGTGCCCCCACAAGTAGCATGATTTAATAATACAACAACATTCACGGTAGCAGAGTGATGTTCACGTGAGGAGTGAATTTTTTCCATGCCGTGAAATATTTCACAGAGACTATGACCTTTTTCACGGCAACTATGTCCTTTTTTGTGGCATGAAATACTTCACGGTGGCAGTGATTTTTTTCATGGCATGTTCATGGCGTGTTGGAGAAATTTCACTCAAATTCCAATGATTTTTCTTCATTTCACGGCCAGGACCATGAAAATAGCCATAGCATGAAATTTGGATAAGCCCCCAAGTCGTGTGAAGGGTCACATATTATCCCAACTATGCACAGTGCAAATGTATGACTTTTGATCATTTTGATTATGTCCTCTACAGACTACCACATCTATCTTAGTCTTCTTTGTCATCAACTGGCCGTGCAATCATTAGCCACACCCGCCGCTCAATACTCTTGAATATGTACACCAGACCAAGACTAAGGGCTTTCCCACTGTTGATTACATTTGACCTCATGAGTATAAGCTGTGCTTTTAAAGGATCAAATTTCATGCTCTTCTCAAGAATTTCCACCAACCATCCAAATGACCTTTTGATGTGACTAAACTGTGCCAGAACAACACGGCAAAAAACAGCATCACAAAACAAAGACCAACACTTTGCTCCAAAGGAAAATGCCGGCTGAAAAATGGTATAAGGTGTCTTGATAAACAACAAGTAAATGAATTTAAAAAGTGGCTCAAACATGTTGTAAAGGGGTTGGAAAACAACTGCAAAGGCCAAGGAAATGGTGGATATCACTGACCACACCTCATGACCAACAGCAATCAACGGTGAAGCAAATGAGGAGAGGATGACATACCCTGGCTTGACATAAGCAAGCCACTGATTAGTCATCTCCTCGAACAAGTTGTTTAAAAACTGAATGCACTTATCCATGAGCTCCACATGATATTTCAACGCATCAATGATCGGCTGAATGTATGCTCTTATGAAATCAACATGCCGGTACAGTTGCCACACTGCCCATAAGATGGAAAATATCGTGTAAAGCGTGATCATTAATTCAATAATTCTGCGAACACCTGGCGTGTAGACACGATGGGGAATGTATGGGGTCCAATCAGGAAGGCCCTCTCGTAGCTTCTTCTCGCCCACCACTGGCACACCCTCTGTGCCACGCCCTTCATCCCTTGATGCTGTTTCGTCATCCGTAGCAGATTCCAGTTGCTTCGCATTCCGTAAAGAGCGTAGTACATCTCTGACTTGCCCGGTGTAGTTGACGTGAAAAGTCACTTCCACCACATAGCTTCTTGATGACGCAACCGTCGAACTCGCGCAGTGATGAGGACCAGAGACATCGATGAGTTTTTGACACTCAACAGTCAGGGTCCCCGTCATCGCATCGAGGTATCCAAACTTGGCACTGACGCGTAGATCTGCAGCGGATATATTCTTACAGTTCAGGAAAGTACAAAACGCATGGTCGAAGTGTTTTCGATCCTTGTGAAGAAACTTCAATTGAGTTGACAGTGGGTCGTACTCCAACCATCGCTCTTCGTTTCGAATGTCAAGTTTCCCGCAACGGATTCTTTGAAGAGGAACACGCGTAATTTCGTTTGTGAATGGCAACGGGGAGCTGATACACGCCGTTGGACTCCTGACTTCAACGTCTTTTGAAGCACAAGGACTCTCCATTCTGCATCAACCGTCGTCGGCCATTTTGATTTTGATGTAAACAAAATAAATGTCTTGCGCATAAAGAATGAGTGGCAACACCGCTGTACATAGATGTTGACTTTAAGGCTCAAGAGATGAAGAATGTGAGAGAGAGGAGGGAGATTTCGCCGGTGAGCGAAATTTATTGAGTTGATACAGATTTTCTCAAGAGATATGGCAAGAAAAACCTGACAGATATATCAAGGAGTAAATGGAGAAGGTATTTTTTGAGGTTTTTAGCTTTTAGCTGAAAGTTACTCAGTATAAAAGTTGAACAGATATGGCGCTCTGGCTGACATGAGCAAAACTGATTGTCTTCATGCACGGATAATCTAATATTTCGAGTTCCAGGTTGTTTTCCAGTTTCATGGATAAATCTTGACCCTTTTTTGTGAGAGATTTTTAAGAGGCATTAAGTACAACAGTCATATTATTGTGGATTTGCACTTTATTTGGAAAACCAAATATAGACATTTGGCTGCAAGTGCACAAACTTGTGTTTTAGACTGATACCTTGTGGTAATACGAAGGTATGAGATTGCATATTCCAGGACTTTAGAATAGAATAGGGAAGGAATGATTGTCAGGCCTGCATCTATTTAAAGTTTGCTGGATTTAACAAACTGGGATTGCCTGCCTTAATAACTGTGGAGGGTGGGGCTGGGTAGTACAGTTGGGGGTGAGGCTGCATATGCATAATTACCCCACCATCAGGATGGGGTACAGTAATACCCATTCTTTACCCCGCCGTCAGGATGGGTCTAGTAATACACGTTTTTTGTTTTCATTATTCATTATTATTTTTTTTGGTGGTCATTTGCCCGAGACCTCCTAGGCCTGTTTTCGCTCGGCCAAACAAAGGGCGGGTGAAAACTTTCAGTCAACATAAGCATTATTTTCCATCGGTTAGCGCCGATTCGCCAAAATCTTCATGAAAGACGGTGTAGAAAATTACGAGGGATGCGATGCAATGCAATCTTTTCGACGAGAGCAAAGAGAAAGATGCCAGCAAGCTTTGAAAGGCACCAATTTGATCGGGTTACTCGTGCGGACCAGAGCTTAACAAACAAGGTTAAATATTCGACAGTGAAATGCAAGCATATTTTGGCAGTTTTGCTTTGTTTCGTCAAAATCTTAAAGGGAAAGTTGTGTAGAAAAGTACAAGAAACTCAACGGAGTTGTCTTGTCTGCAACGAGAGCAAGGAGGAAGGTGCTAGCGAGCTTTGAAGTTGGCATGAATTTGCCTAACTTGCCGTAACACGTAAACATTACGTCATTGAAAGACAGAGGCCGATTCGGGGAATTCCTTGCTTTTGCCAAAGCATTCATGGAATCATGGCCTAAAAAAAGACTTTTAGGTTTCCTTTTTCAGTAGATAACCATCCCCTTGAGATTTTAGGATAATTTTTTCTCTACTCATTAAATCTATTTAAATTTCCGTGCCCTTGCATGGTATTTAGAATAACGCCGAGATGTCAGTTCGTTTAAAAAAACTTGATGTAACTGAGTCACGCTATGGTCAAAACTATTTTGTCACGTTCTTCTTCATGAGTGCCAGAACAGGTGAATGACCAAGAAATAAGGGATGGGAAAGGTGTTCATATTATTAGGGATTCATGTTATCACAAGGAGACAGGGGGCAGAAAAGACATGGGGAGGGGGGGGAATGGCAGCAAACACGTCAAAGGTAAGAAAAATCACCAACTTCAAAGATTTACACCACTTGGGCTCATATCTTGAGTGACCGCAATGTATTTTGCACCCAGAGGGGAGGGGGAAAAACAGAGGGGTCCAATGCCCCTGGAGGTTTTCTTGTTTTCTCATGGTCACTTGCCCCAGATCTCCAGTTTTGCTCCGCCAAAGAAATATTCCTTGTGTCTTTCGCTACACAGGCTAGGGCTCGAATCTTGAGTGACCACCATATATTCTGCACCCTGAGGGGAGGGAGAACAACAGTGTGGGTCCAATGCCCCTGGAGCTTTTCTTGTTTCCATGTGAACCCCATTCTAAAGATACATCAGGGTCTTTGAAATTCTTTATCTAGTGGCAAAGGTCTATTACTTACAACACTCAAGATAACATGCTGATATAATTATACCAAAGACAAAGATTGCGCACCAGTATGCCAGGGCTTTAGTTAACAACTTTTGAAGTAATTGTCATCTAGCTAAACCAAAGTAGGCAGCTATCTGGGCAACTTTTTAAAATCGATTTAAAATGTAGACAAAGGAGCTTTGTGCACTGCCAGTAACTGCCTTCTAACAAAATGACTGATAAGCTGTACTTGCTTTTGAAAAGGGTTCTGAAAATTTTTAGTCTAAGCTGTGTGAAATTGACCGAGATGGCAACTCACTTTTCTATTGCTGTTTGATTATCATGTTCAGTAGACTTCATTAAAATTCAAACTTTTTCAATGTCATTTCACTTTACCAGTAACTCTAGCTGGTATCAGAGTTTGCACTTGTCCAATTATAGGAGCCAAGGAGTCCTAGGAACTAAGCAAAGTTTGCACAAGGTTAATTTGTAAATAGTAATTGAGTAACAAAGTTTGCTAGAATAGTTTGGAGTGCAGCTTTCCTACTGACATTTTGCCATTGTGAAGTCTCAAAGGCCATCTTACTCAAATAGATTTCTTGGTTTATCCAGTTGGCCTCAGAAAACTTCCAATTGAAAATGAAATGTGAAAATGAAATAAAAATTTAAGAGGTAACAGAAAACTTTAAAAAAATTCATTAAAAACAAACAAAATAAAAAAAAATCACTTTCTGCAGCTACAGTGCATACATGTAGGGTCAGGGACATTTCAGTGAGATGTAGTGGTTTAATTAGAATGTGACAAACAGCAGTTTTTGATGCTTATTTGACCCTAGGTAGTGGTTTGATTTAGCTCTACCAACAGCAAAACCTATGGCTTGTCAAAGACAGGCCCTAACAAGCTGGAGTTAATTTGTGAGCCACTAGAATTAAACCTCTGAATTCTCTTACAGCCTGCACAACTTCAGTATTAAAAAATAATGCTATGCGTTTTATAATTAAAAATTGTGTTGCCTGTATATATATTTACTTAACTACCGGTCAAAAGGTGATCCCCAACTAAATGCCTGGGGTTAAAAGTTTTCTTTATACAATTAATTTTCATTTGGTTGAAGTCAAGGCTTCTTTTCGGCACTAAATATTTTGATGCGACATGCAGTGTCGATTCAAGCATTTTTGTTCCCTCTTTATATGAGTTAGATTTCAAATGCGTGGATTGAAATAATTTGTCTGAGTTGGAGACAGACTTTTCGTAACCAAATAAATTCATTATCATGTGTGTTATTTACTCCCAGAATTATTTTACCCAGAAAAGGCTTTAAAAGCCTCAAGAAGTCCAAAGCCCGAAATGTATGTCTCATTTCTCAGTTGCCATCATTCAGATAAGCCTCCACTTTGAGGAAGATAATTATATCCTGTCCTGGAAAACTAATGTGTTCCTTTGAGCAGATTTGAGGCCTTCAATGTCCAGTTCATTTGAATCATCGCTCGCTCAGTCGCTTCGCAACCTCATTGAAGCTCCCTTCGCTTGCTTTACTTGTAAAACACAGGGCAAATTAATGTCAATCGAAGAGATCAACTTGGAGCAAGTCTACAACATGATGTTTTGAAAGCCGACACAAACTTTTATTAATAAAGCAATAGTTTAACAAGATTGGCACTGGGTAGTGAAAATACGCAAAAAAATTGAGTTGTGGTCGTGTAATAAAATAGTAAAGATCTTCCGTGATTTTAATCACATCACATGTATCTTTTTTCTTAATAGGATCAGGATCAGAAGGGTACCGCTGACCTTAAAGCAGAGGGAAACGTACACTTTAAAGAGGAAAAGTATGACCTAGCAGTGGTTTGCTACACTCAAGCATTGAAATTGTTTTCTCAAAATGAGAAGGATAAGGAGAAACTAAAAGAAAGAGGAGTGATTTTAAAGAACAGGGCAGCTTGTTATTTAAAGCTTGTAAGTAATGACTTCTTGTACACTTGATAATGCTACACTGTATACCTGTAAAGGATATTACACCCATACACACCCTCTGCTATGGAGAGAATTATATGGTTAACCCATTGACTCCTTTGCCACACAAAACCACCCGTAAAGGACTATCGTCCTTGTTACCCCGCTGTCAGGATGGGGTCTTGTAATACCCTTTTTTTTTTTCATTATTATCTTTTTTCGTGGTCACTTGCCCCAGACCTCCACTCGGTCAAAACAATACTTGCAGGTAATCTTCGTTCATTTAGCGTTTACTCGCCAAAATTTTCATGAAAGTTGGCATGGTGTAGAAAATTCCTGGTGATTTAATGGCATAAAAGCCCCTTCGGTGAAAGCAAGAACGAAGGTGCTAGCGAGCTTTGAAGCTGGCATGAATTCGCCTAACTTGCCCTGGCATGTAAACATTACATCACTGAAACACAGAAGCCGATTCAGGGAAGTCCCTTGCTTTCACCAAGTTGAATAATTCAACAGTGAAATGGAAGCATTTTTTGGCAGTTTTGCTTTGCTTCACCAAAATCGTTAGGGAAAGTTGTGTAGAAAAGTACAAGGAATTCCATGGAGTTAACTTTTCTTCGACAAGAGCAAGGACGAATGTACTAGCGAGCTCAAGTTTGAAAGCTGGCATGAACTCGCAATCGCTATGAACTTAGTAATTATGAAGTAAAGTGTATGTATGTGTGCCAAGAAGTGAGCAATACTGCCCTCCATAATCCCCCCCCGGCCACAGGCCTTAAAAGAAGAAATTAGAAATGAGAACCAAGATAAAAGAAAAATCTTTGACCCCGGCGGGATTTGAACCCACGACCTCCGGATTAGAACACCGTCGCTCTACCAACTGAGCTATGATGCCAGGCTGAGTCACGCTATGATCAAAATATTCCATCACGCTCTTCGTCACGCACGCTAAAACAGGGTGATTAGGCAGGTCATGTCTTGATTTATATCATCATCCCAAACACGAAAAGATACGATAAATCACCAACTCTTAAAATTTACACTACTTCGGCTTGTATCTTACGTGGCCGTAGTAGAGAGAACAACAGCCGGGTAAATGCCGAATGTAGCAGCAAGGCTGTTCTGACTACATAGAAAGATTTGACTCTGCAAGACATCAACACGACACCAACACGACATCAACAAGACGTGTTGATGTCTTGCAGAGTCAAATCTTTCTACGTAGTCAGATCAGCCTTGCTGCTATGTTTGTCATTTGAGTATTTCTTTGGCTGATTAGGTCTGGTTTACTAGATCCTACGTACACGTGCAGCATTTTCGTTTGCGGTCCTTTACTGATATTGTTCTACCGAGGTAAATGCCCCTGGGGTTTTTTACTGTGCTGTCAGGACGGGGTCTAGTAATAGCCGTTTTTTTAATTTTTCTTTCATGGTCACATACCCCAGACCTCCAGTTTTCGCTCGGTCAAACAAATACTGGTCGTCTCTCTTGCTACACAGCCTAGGGCTTGTGTCTTGAATGACCGTAACATATTTTACACCCCTAGGGGAGGGACAACAATGGCGGGGTCTAATGCCCCTGGGGCTTTTCTTGTTCAGTTTGTGACACTTTGAGTGACAGCTGATTTTTTGATAACCAATTGATGCACCAGGCACACTTCTAACAAAAAGTGCCTTAACTGAAGCGCTCACTTAAAAAAGACCTGTCCAGAGTTACGCAAAGAAAAAGGAAAAAACTTTCCCTGTGAAATTGATGCAAAATGGCCTTGGCACAGGTTGATGCTTCTAGTTGAAAATTATTTTGAAATTCTTCTCTCCTGAAAGTTTAGGTGAATTGTTTTCTAGTCCACTGAAAGGCTATCAAGTGCCAATAAACTAAAAAAATCGAATTGAGAACAAAAAAAAATGGGACTCAGAGCACTAAAACCTGGAAAGACAACCTGGTACATTTTTTTTCTCCTTCAAAAATTGCCAGAAACCAAATTTGCCAAACAACTTCGGAAATAGAAGAAAAGGTTAGTTTCCATGCTGCAGAGGAAGTTACAGACGTTTGGACTGGCATTTGAGTGGACAGGAGCCAAATTACAGCATCATTGCTTAAAATGGTGTTTTTTTCTGAAAAAGCTTGGGAGTTAATGGGTTAAGGTAAAGTACAGATATAATTTATGTGTAGTAAAGAACAAAATAATATTACGAGCTGTTGAAACACCATTTTTCCTTTTGCAGGAATACCACACAACCTGTAAATAAATGCACTAGACATGTGTCCACGCTTATGATCAGTGTAAAACTCTTGAACAAGATGCATTGTCAGATGTGCTATTTAATTTATTAATGGATGCCACAATCAAAATGCTGAAAATCATCATTGGTTAGATATCACATGGTCTTGCTCTACCATTGGTACCAGTTTGAAAACCACAACGTAGAGAATTTGTAGAAATATTCACTTTGTAAGGCACATGTAGAGCATTTTTGGAATGTAAAATATGTTCTTATTTATAAGCTTATTAAATAAGATTTGTTGGGAGCAAACTACTGTCTGATATACTGTGTAACTGACAGGGATGACAGGGACCAGTCAGATCTTTTCAGGCAGTCACAGATGATGACCAGTCGTCGTGTTTTTTCTGGGTAAAAAGTATATGTATGTGTGTACATAGTCATGGTTGTTGTAGCTGTAACCGTGTCATATTTTTATTTTACTCTTGTAGGAAAAGTATGACAAGGCTGCAGATGATGCAACAGAATGTAAGAATGTAACATTGCCAAGTTAATTTTAAGTTAATTAAATACCTCTTATATGAGTTGAACCTACTAGTACTTATTAAGACACCTTGTAGAGTAGTCAGTGCTGTCTTATAGGAATAAGGATTGAAATTCCTTTTGTTGTCGTAGGTTGTTCAAGGTCACAGATGATTGATTGGTATGCTAATGGATTTAGGGGCATGGGTAGGGATGAAGAGGGAGATATTTTGACTGTGGTATTCTTGGGGACACGGGATGGTTTATGCAATTGACGATTGATTGGTATGTTAATGATAAAATGGAAGGAATTTTGTTGTAGTAGGTTTTTCCAGGTCATTGGAGATAAAGAGAAATATTTGGCGTGATCCGATGTGACCAGTGTGACTACATGTGTAGCTTCTGTTTTCTAGAAACTTCTGATTTGGTTAAGAAAAGTCTGTTTTTAACTCAGACTAATTATTTCAATCCATGTATTTGAAATCTACATCGTAGCTCATATAAAGAGGGAACAAAAATGCTAGAATCGACACTGGGTTAATTTTGTCGCATCAAAATATGTAGTGCTGAAAACAAGCTTACACTTCAACCAAGTTAGTTGGGGATCACCTTTCCACAAGTACCACTAAAATGGAGGAGGTGACACTGACAGCATTGTGCAAAGTAGTGCAAACAAAATTCGCCGAAATTGGCGAAACAAAAATGGCGAACCTTTGTTTCAAGCGAAATATTGGCGAAATTTTGTGAATTTTTCTGTTTTCTTGTGTTTAAGATTTGGCAAAATTTTGCATGCCTGGCGACAAAGTGTTGCGGAAGTTCGCAGTTCTGAATGAAATATCACGTGAACTTTGATTTGCCCAAGATTAAAGTTTGTTTTCAAGAGCTGAAAGTTTGTTGCACTCAACAAAAATTTGCCTGCAGAAATCTAAAATTGGCTTGCACTAGATGAAAATTGGTATAGAGTAAAATTTGCTTGCCGTGTAATGGGTGGTTCCAGAAAATATCCATACCCATACCACGGGAGGCATCTCGGAATTCCGAAGGGGAGGGGGGGTTACGACGACTGGAATTCCGAGGACATGGGGGGGTTCATTGGACTGGAATTCCGAAGGCATGGGGGGATTTTCAGGAGAGTAACTTCCAGTTTGGTGTACTTAAGTCTCTTCAAGAAATACGCGTCAAAAACGACTTATCTAAGGACGATGATTCACTCGCAAACCCGAGACACGTTCAACTCAATCAACATGCCGGAGACACATTTCAATGGTCATGGTCAATAAAATGTTTATGCTAACATGATGACTGAAAGCTGTTCACTTGCCAGTAGATCGGTCACAAAAGTAAGCGATCGTAGGCTTTTCTTCGATTGTTTTGCTCGAATACAATACTGTAGATCCCGGCAAAGGGTTTTCAGCCCCTATATTAAAGCAGATATCACCGAGACACATGTGAAATTGTTGCGTTACGTACCATGCGATGTTCATTGAAAAGGTCAGAGTTCACGCGTTATGCAAATTTGATGCGCTTTTGATCAGACTACATTCACTATTTTGTACAAATTCTTTTAAAGTTGTCATTGACTTTGAATTTCAATGTGAGTTTCATTTACTATTTTAATTTTAATCGAAGGATAAAGTGCGGGGAAAAAGTTTGATTTGTTCTCGCGCAATTTATTTGAGGCCGCAGTACAGTATGCAAATTGCGTTCACTGTGAACTAAAAATAATTGCAGGGAAAAAGCTTGCATTTTACTCTAATTCTTTTCCTAACGTCATAACCTTCGATTTTTAGAATAGGATGCATTCAACAGTTTCGCTTTTGATGGCAGGTTTGAGTCTGGCAAACGCAATTATGAATTTCCAATTTCAATTCTGAAAATTTTAGCTTTGTTGTTAAAATCTTACGTCGAATTCGGCACGCAAATTATTCATGGCAGCCCTCGACACCAAAAATTATAGACACACGTTTAAACATTGGACCAAGCGTTGGAATGACTGCTAAGCCGAGGGCAAGGGGGGTTTTAGCATTCTGGAATTTCCTAAGGCAAGGGGGGTCTAGATGAGGATGCCGCCCATGGTAGGGTATGGATATTTTCTGGAATCACCCAATACCATGCCTTACTTGCTAAGTACTATGAGTCCTGAGCTTACCATGGAGACCAACATTGTTTCAGTCTGTTCGGGAAAAGTGGAGTTGTAAACTTTCCAACAACGTGACATTGTCATGCAGTGCTGATAATGAGCAACATTTTTTAATTTGCAATTTTAAATCCACCTTGCTTGCCAAAGCGTTTCCTCAGTTTGCCAAAATGTAGTTCTTTTATGAAGTCAAAGTGTTAGACTGGACATGTGCTTTGTTGTTCGGTTTGTGCCATTGTCGCCACACTTCGATTGTTTGTTTCTTTACCATATGTTTCTTTGCGCCCTGTTTGCATGAAATTTTGCCAAGGTTCTCACCACGGTGAACTTTCGTCAATGGTTTTGTTTTACTCGGTTAATTGTCACGAATATTTCACCGAAATTTTGACATGGTGAAATATCGTGGCCATTTCGCTGAAATATCGCTTTAAGGTAATGGAAAATGTAAGCGAAATTTCTGTGATATTTTGCGAGAATAAAGCACAAATTAAATAACAAAATGTATATCGTTTGTCTCAGGATGTGGTCACTTGAGTTGTAGATCGCGACGTTTCGACTGCTTACTGCTAGTCTTCATCAGGCGATGAGGTCGACTGGTTGCATGTCGCCATATGAATCATGATGGTCGGCTGTGATTGGTGTGTTTCAATCCTCATTGTTCCGCTGTGAAGTTGTTTCCCTAGAGGTCCGATTTGCAGTTGTTCCCCCGGCGGTTCGCTGATGTACCGGTCTCCTGCTGTGTTTCTTGATCGTTGGTATCCACGCTTCAGGAATTTCAATTCCGTTGTCCCTATTGATGTTATCAGGGTGAAGTCTTATGTGGATAGCTTCCTTGACCCTTCAGGCATACCAGTGTAAGTCTCGATCAATAAACCTTACCTCGTTCCAAAGCGGGTGGTGGCTGGTCTTATTGCGTGCTCAGAAATGGCGGAGGTCTGGGTACGGGTGAGTCGTATATCCCTGTCATGCTCTTTGATCCTCTCCTGCATAGATCTTCCTGTTTCACCAATTGATGTATGTTAGACTTTTCCACATTCACAGGGAATCCTGTAGACTACGCTGTCTTGTTTAGCCGGATCGATGGTGTCCTTTGGTCGACTAAATGTGACCTAAGTGTCGTGTCGGACTTGAAGACGGCGCGAATACCTTGTTGTTGTAGGCAGCGGTGAAGAGGTTCTGATACATGTACTCCTTTGATATACGGCAAAACTGCGGTGGACTTAAACTCTGTCTCAGGCTCTACCCTGGAAACTGCTTTTCTTGTCCTGGTGAGCTTCTGCACGAAGGAGGAGGGATAACCGTTAGAAACAAGGACAGATGACAGATGTTTCTTTTCCTCAGAGATGACTGATGGTTTGGTCACGAGGCGCTTTATAGCCCGGCCGTACAGACACTTAACAATACCGCGTTTTACTGATTGGGGGTGGTGAGAATCATATGCCAAGTTCTGATCAGTGTGAGTTGGTTTTCTGTAGACGCTGGTGGTAAGGCGGCTGTCCGGTTCTCTAGAAACTGACGTGTCAAGAAAGGCAATCTTACTCTCTTTCTCAGTTTCCATGGTAAACCGGATGGTGGGTTGCTGACTGTTGAGATGGTGTAAGAAGCTGTCAACATTACCGCGATCAAGGATGGTGAAGGTGTCGTCAATGTAGTGCTTCCAGATCTTGGGCTTGTAGGGTGCGGACTCTATTGCTTGTTCTTCAAAAGCCTCCATGTAGAGGTTAGCAATAACCGTGGAAACCAGGCTCCCCATGGCTGCGCCTTCTTTTTGTTCGTAAATCGATCTGTTATACTGAAAGTATGTAGATCTTAATATGAAATCCAAGAGGTCAGTCAATCTCAGTAGGTGTTAGCGTCGTGCGGTCTGCAAGGCTGGGGTCGCTCTCCAACTTTCGTCGTGCAACTTGTACGGCACCTTCGATTGGAACGTTGGTGAATAGTGACTCTATGTCAAAGGACACCATGATCTGGTGGTCTTGAATCTTCTCAGTGCTGATGATGGATGCGAAGTGAGCTGAGTTGGTCAACGTGAAATCTGAGTTGCCTGTTAAGGGAGATAAGATGTTAGTCAAGAAAGCAGATAAGTCATATACAAAGTTGTTTATGCAGGACGCAATAGGCCTTAACAGTATGTTGGCTTGTGGATCTTAGGTAAACCATAGATCCTAGGTGGTTGCTTGTGTCACGGTCTGATCTTAATTGCTGTAAACAGCCTCTGATATGCGCCCGTTTCTCTTTAAGGAAAGCAGCTTCTCGGAGAGTTTTCAGGTCAGACGGTCTGTCGGGTCTTTGTTGAGGGGCTGGTCCAGTCCGGTCTCAATCAGGGCTGACATCTTGGTGTGGTATGTGTCAGTATCCAGAACTACGCTAGCACGACCTTTATCCGCCGGAGGGATCATGATAGTGTTGTCCTCTTTAAGGCTTTTAACGGCGTCTCGCTCTTCCTTTGTGATGTTGGGCTTCAGTGGTTCTGCCTGTTGAAGGATAGTGTTAACAGCTCTCCTTACAATGTCTGCTCATTCTGCGTCGAGTGATCTTACTGCTGACTCAACCTTGGCAATTATCTCAGTGGCTGGGATGTTTGTAGTAGGTCTGCAAAGCACAAATTTCAGCAAAATTTGTTTGCATTACTTATGTACAATACTGTAGAGGTAATGCAATTTTATAAAATGCATGGCATTTTAACACTGAGAATATGAGGGCTGTGGGAGAATCAGAGGTTTAATTCTAGAAGCTCACATGTTAACTCCAGCTTGTAAGGGCCATCTTTGATAAACCACAGGTTTTCTTGTTAACTGTGAAAAGGGGCTCAACAGGAAGGTATTTGGCTCAAGGTCTTTGTACAGTGACTAAGGGTCAATCCAGGCTGGCCTTACAGTGTGCATGTAGCTCAGTCCGTGCACAACTAGCTGTTTAGTTTTTATTAACTGAAATTGAGAAAAATTCTCTTTCAGTTAATGTGCGCTACTTATCAATGTTTAGTTTAAAATGAAAATTGAGATGTTATACAGCTGTAGACAAAAGATGATATTGTTTCAAATTGCTTCAGGCTAAGCAATACAGTGACTGTCATGTTTCTACATGTAGGAGGGCTGTAATAGTCACATAATTGACAATGCTTCTGACAACACTGATGTGCAGGTAGACCCTGGTATGGGAATTTGTTGCAATTTTTGCCAGGAAATAAAGCTAGATTTGAAATGTAGATGTCATACCGCTTGTAATCAATACATTGTAATGGCTATCTTCTTTGGAAGTGTCCTGTGTCTATCACCAGAGGTTGATAATTATGTTCTTTTTCCCTAAAGTTTTCTGAAGTTTTATGTTATCACAAGCTAATCATTTAGGAAACAATGCTATGCATTTTGTTTTTTGGTAGCATTAAAGTTGTTACCAAATGATCCAAAAGCATTGTTCAGAAGATGTCAGGCACAAGAGAAACTTGGGAAGTTGGAGGGAGCATTCAGAGATGCCCGGACACTGCTCCAGATTGAACCCAAGGTATTCCGCAAGTCTACTGAGTACACTGCATAGGCATACATTGTATTTACACACACAATTCCTGACCATACAGCTGCATGTGACAAAATCCAAGGGGCTCAAAGTTCTGAAACTGGTGAAACAAAGCCAACAAGCTCTTGTTGCAGAACTGAGTCTTACCATCTAACTTATAATAGAAAATTAAAAAAATGTGTATTTAATAATTATATTCAAAAATTTACTGCTAATTAAAACCTATTTCCAGTTGGCCAGGTAAAAAAGTAAATTGTCAGCCTGTTCTACACGGAACTCTGACTAAAATTTGAGCACTCATTGTGGGAGGGGAAGCTGGCAATAGAATGAGCTGGAACAGGAGCACTGGGAAGGGGTTGCTAAACCCACTCCTCTCCCGGTCATTTTTCAGGCACTCTTTTGCCCATGCTAAAAATTGTGGGATATAATTTCATTGTTTCTTTAATTTTTTACTTGTGAATGTGCTCTTCTATATCAAATTAGACTGATTAATGCATGCTCAGTGAGTCAACCTTGTTTCTTTCCTTCAGGTTTGAATACAGTTCCGGACGTAACTACCAAGGAACGCTTTATGTATATAGCTAGGCAGAACACATTCCTAAAATATTTGAAAGATGGACAAACTGAGTCTCTCACCAAAAAGTGGACATGAAGATGTTAAAATAAGCGATGAACAGTGTTAATTATTTGGCATTTATGGATTCCTTCCAAGACACAACTTAAATTCATTCAAAACTGAACCGTGGACTTAAAGGCCACTAACATGGGAGCACGGTTACTGCAAAATGATGTTTTCAAATGTTGATTTGCTCTATAACAGTCGGTTAACTGAGTACTAATGAGTCCAAATTCTATAACCTCTGTTATTTGTGATCATGTTAAAACAAAGACCGCAGACTGTGCAGACCATGAAGAGCGTGCAGGTGAAACCTTTCGTTAACCCTTTTACTCCCAAGAGTGCCTAAGACAAATTTCAAATTTCATTTTGTAAAATACTTCTGATCAATCGATATAACTACAGTACCGTGTGAAAGTGCTGCTGAAGAGGTTTCATTTGAATGGTCACACCATAGGACTTCATCCACAGACTCAAAAGTGAGAAGCACTGTAGGTGTCTCCATATTACTGACTCTGGGAGAGAAAGGGTTAAAAATGTGCCTGATTACAAGCAAGGACTTATTTCATATTTGCATTCACGAGTGGCTCATAGGAGCCTTTGATTTTGATCTACATGACTGTACATTTTTAATCCTCCATTTGTTTTACAAGGTGTAATTACAAATTATTTGATTTTAATATATTTCCTGGCTCAAACTTTGTAGAACACTGCAGTTCAAGAGGCTCTTAAAAGGCTTGGCTCCCAGCTTCAAGCTAAGGTATAAAATATGAAACTTTATATTGTGTAATAAGTTGATGGAACAATCCTGCCTCTTCCACATGCAACTTAGTAAACATAATTATGGAATTCAGCTGCCCTTCGGCACTTGTAAGGTTTGCAGAGTTTGAGAATGGTTTAATTTATTGTTTAAGATGCAGGACTTTAAGGTGTCTGAACACAGTTTGCGCACACTCTACGATTTGTACTGCTGATAGCGCCTGTACAGCGATCATTTTATTTTGTTCAGTGAAGATTGTGCACGTGTTTTTTCTGTCTTAACAATCAAACCGTTTGTTATGTGTGAAAAACGTTCTCTTGGTTTTCAATGTATTCAAGGTAATACTATTGGAAAATACCCTGCCTTTCTGGGATTGTTTGTATGGATCGAAAAAGATCGAGAACTGTCAAATGAGCAATTAACCAGAAAATTGTGACTGTACAGTTTAGTGGAAATGCACTGGTTTCTACTGGACCGCTTGTTAGAAGTTCATGAAATTTGGTAGAGGTACAAAGTAGTTCAGAACATGCGTAACTCGCCTGCAGACAAAAAGTGAACTCTGACAGATGACATGTTCAGAAAACATTAAAATGCAAAACACAAAATAACAGGAGATCTCTCTGTCAAAAATAATTTCACGGGACCAGCGTCAATAGGTCAGTATTTTTTTTTAGTTTTCTAGGCACAAATGACGGAAAAAGTCTAACAACTGAATTTTGTGAAAATAAATGATTGAAACCCATTATTTAATGCTGGTTTATTACCAGCTGTGTTGTCATGGCAATGGTACCTAGTCCAACAAGAAAAGCCCCAGGGGCATTAGACCCCGCCGTTGTTCTCCCTCCCCTCGGGGTGTAAAACATATTAAGGTCACTCAAGATACAATTCCTAGCCCGTGTAGCGAAAGACACGGCGAGTATTTGTCTGGCCGAGCGAAAACCGGGAGTCTGGGGCAAGTGACCAAGAAAAAAAAGGAAAATAATGAAAAAAATGGGTATTACTAGACCCCGTCCTGACGGCGGGGTAATAAAACATATCAAAATATAATCTTGCAGTTCAACTTGCATCTTGCTAATTTTGGCCACCCGTTTAACTGCCAGTGGTTTGAAAATAACGACGAATAACGCATAGGTACATTAGAAAACTGTGTTTGGCCTGTGTTACAATGTAAATACATGTATCATGCTTAAGTCCATGTCGTCTCTGACCATGCACTGTTGTAACTAGCCAACGTACTGTTTAACAACTGTCTACGAGAAATGTGCTTGATTCAAGATAGATTGTGAACATTTCAAATTAATTGTGAGAAGTTCACGATAACTCTGTTTGAGTACTGGCACATGTACAGCTGGATCTCTATCACAGCTCACAGTAAAAAGGCAACTTACAGTGAAGTACATATGTATATAAGGCAAGCTGCTCACTTGCAACTGCACAATTAACATCCAAATATTTGATTGTTTTAGCTTTGTTGAAACAAAAAGTGAGTTTACTTTACTAACAAGAAAAGCCCTAGGGGCATTATACTCTGCCGTTGTTCTCCCTCCCCTTAGGGTGCAAAATATATTACGGTCACTCAAGATACAAGCCCATTAGTGGTGTAGCGGAAACAAAAACTGGGAGTCTGGGGCTAGTGACCAGGAGAACACGCAAGAAAAAAATGGGTATCACTAGACCCCGTCCTGATGGCAGGATAATAATAAACAGTGCATGAGTCATGTTAAAGTGAAAATGTATACACTGTATTTGTAGACTGAGAGATGCCGCACTACTGATGGACTTGTAGATGAGATGTTCACATCACTGTTTAGCAATGAAGACAACGAAGAAAAGCGAGCACAGGTATAATGTTAGGTTTTAAAGCCATTGATTTGAATCCTTTTAATGTCATGCCAAATTAGTTGTAGAAAGTCAGTTTATTCAGACCAATTTTGATGCACTTTTAGATGTACCATTAAAGTCAAATTTGTGTTATTTTCCCAGATTCCAAAGATTCCCAATGATAATTCAGCCATCAGATCAGAGGATCTGAAGATAGTCTCCTAAACTGTCTTGTTCAATGCATTATTAGCACATTCATTAGACAACTATCTTGTATTTTGATTCAAATGGAATAGGCTGGTATGTGCTAGCAGCCAATTATTTTGCAGTCTACAATCAAATAATGGTGTGTTACTTTACATTGGACTCTGGAAGCATGGAAGAGAACCTGGCTTTAGCTACATATTAACGTATGAACTACAAAACATTTGGAGGTGGCTGACAGGCTAAAGTAGAAATGGTGACTAAAGTTTAGATGTGAAAATCTTTATGTTACATGTACTAGATACAGTACATGTCAGTGGTCAAAATGCTGATGAGGTTCTGTAATTTTTTAAGGCTTTAAAGAATCTTGTTATTTTGGCCAATGATGAGCCAGGTGCACGAAGAATATTCAGAGGAGGTGAGCAGAAAAAAAAATTGTACAGTCAGTTTAATGACTGTGCAATTTTTTTTTGTAGTCAAGAGTACAGCTTGTTTAAGATAATTGATTAGAGAGAATACTATCAAAATAACTAGAGTGGTAAAACGGCCGTTGGGAATTTGATTTGGCGGCGGCTAAATTCTTATCACATCAGATGGCTTTAAAAAAATTTGGTCGCATGGTCTAAAAGAATTGTCATGTGATTCGTGTTGTCAGACCCACCGATCGGAAACCTCTTTTGGAAAGTCAGTCATTAACTTTGCTTTTGTAAGAAAACTTCGGTCAAGAAAACGTTTTTGTACCGTCTGAACTCGAATTCCACTAGCATTGAAATGCACTTTCAGTTGGAAATCCAGATCCATGTTTTAGTCGTTTTTCGTTAGAAACGATGGAAGCGACTCCGAAGGAATGGAAGCAGATGGTGCAGAGCTTTACCTCACGTGGTGCTTCTCATTGCGATCACGAGACATTTTCTTTGAAACCACGTGATAAGAATTTAGCTGCCGCCAGTTCAAATTCCCAACGGCATTTTTACCACTCTTTGACTAGTGATTTTGATAGTAACAGAGATTGTACAGGCTGGTTTCACTTGATGTTTTTTGTTTGCATTTTACATTGAAACACTATACCGTAAACTGCCGCTTATAAGCCCTGGGCTTATACAACTTCGTAAGGGGTTTTTGGTGGGCTTATAAATGGATGGGCTTATCTCCGGGGGGGGGGGGGGGGGGCTTATATTGGTGGAATAAAAAAAATGTTTGGAAATAAACCACAGCAGTGTTGATTGAAATACGTTTTTAATTTACTAGTTTTTAATTAACCTTTAACACGTCATAACAAATCGAATTCATTATGTCCATATATATGTATTTTGTTTTGGGGGTGGGGGCATTACCTTTGGGAGGATTGTTACACGTACTTTCAGGCCAGGAATTACTAATAACATCCTTAAATTAACGTTGTTAATTCTGGTAGGCTTTGCCAGACTTTCAAAATTCTTAGGTATTTTGCATTGTTTGTGTCCTTAGGCAAGATTCTAAATCTGATAGAAGTTTATTTTTTGTGTCTCTTTTAATTTTGATGTGCTACACTGTATATAAAGTATCAGCAAGTAAATAAATATCAGGAACTGGCAAACTGTTTGATGCAGAGATAAATATGGGACAATTTGCAGTGCTACTACTCTAACCCCATGTCTTGGAAGAAAATTGACTTAATACAGTGTATTCACAGAAGAACAAGGGTGGGGGCATGTTGATGTCGTGGTTAATACATTAGACTTCAGATCTGAAGGTCGGTGGTTTGAGGCCCAGTCCCTGCCATTGTGTTGTTTCCTTAGACAAGAAACTTTGCCCCACACTCTCTCTCTCCACCCAGGTGCGACATACTGCTGGGGGGGGGGGCAACCCTAGGATGGACTAGCATCCCATCCAGGGGGGAGTAGCAATACTCTCAGTTGCTTCTTGCCAAGGCAAGGCCTTGTACCTTGGAGGTCTTTTCCCTAATTTATTTGTTTATTTGACAGGTGAATTACCCAGGATCATATCACTTTTAAACAATGGATCAAATGAACAGACAGTGTCGATGTTGAAAGTCCTTAAAGGGTTGTGTACCAACTCTAGATTAAGGGTAATGTTCACAATGTGTGCTTAATTAACTACATATTAATAATATATTTTTAAGTTTTTATTTCAAAATAATTAATGTTTTGCAACATAATCTTTCACGAAGGTAGTTTTTGTTCTTTGAGGTAAGCCTACATGTATAGCTAAATACCTTGTATCTTATAATAATGATTACAATTGCATTTATTAGAGTCTTGCAGTGCTAATGGAGATAACATTACCAAGGATACTTACTTTGATTGAATCTGTAAGTATGCACCTTTCATTACCTGCATGTACATTTGTACAATCACACCTTCAGACATGAAATTGGGCTGTCATTAAGGGCCGTAACCCATAACACCTGTTATGGCTGAGTATGCTTGATGGGACCTCAATGTTATGTATGAAGTTGGCCTCTTGTTGACATAATTTACTCACTGACCAACAAGTTTGTTACTGGCATGAAGATTGAGGCAACAGGCAACTCAAAACTTAATGACAGCCCCAAATGTAAAATGTGGTTCCAATGTTTGAGTCTGATGATTTACATAGTAAATCTTATGGAGCTACTTTTTCAAGTGGATCAGGTCAAGAGGTTTGGTTTTAGAAAGCTTGTCTTGGAGTACCAGTATATGGGTTGCTGTTCAAGGCAAAGCTTTCCTGTCTTCTGTTTTTTTTTTCCACGCAAGCTCTCAATATGAGCTTCAAGACATGTGATACATAAATTTATCTTGTATGGTGTAACTGAATAATTATGTGCAGAAGCATTATACAGTTGGCTCTTTTTTCTCTGATGGGAATGTAAAAGAAAATGTTGGTGTGTGAAAAAACACAAAACAAAACAAAACAGAATGGCATTTGCAATGTAACACAGTTACTGAGAGAATTGTAAACTGTGTTAACTCTGGAAGATGTCTGATCAACCAGAAGGACCCTGATCCAAGATTGCAGATCAGACATAAAAAATTGGTTCACAAGACCTCATCCTGTAACTTGTTTTCCGGTGTTACTTGGGTATAAACCATGCACATGCTGACAATAAGTGACCAAGGTAGCGTCATCACTTTTTGATGAAATAAGGGGTCATTGCTCCATTGTCCTTGCTGTCTTAGTTTTCAGCCTTTAATGATTACTGGTGGACCAAAGATATCCAATTTAAAGCAACTGAAACCACTCACTAGCTACACTGCATTGTCAAAATAAACATAAAAAGGTTAAAAAAGGAAAGAAAAGAAAAAAAGGAGTGCACATGCATGTTGTGTTACATGTAAGTTAACTACTAGACACTGCTAAGAATCGATCCTCCAGAAGGACATACCAATGTTCAAGAGGTGAGATGCAGTTGATAAACAATTGTACGAGTTATTTTTCAGAAAGTGTTAAGTGATCTGTCTGCAAATGACTCCCAGGTGCCTCTTCAAGTTGTAGATTGAACCTAACCAGTTTCACATTCTGCTTGGTTAAACACGTCGTTTTATTCACGCATGATGCATTCTTTCCCATCAGCCAGTGAGTGAAATGTCGACCACAGCTATCTTAGTTCCACAGCAGGCTCTTGATTCACTTGTCCCTAAACCACCTGATAAGAAGGATAACAAAAACCAAGAACCACCAAAGGAATTAGGTAACCCTGTGTTTCTATTGTTGGTTCTAACATGTACAAGAAACACACTCCTTCCCAACTATCTGCATTGTGTAAGAAAAACTTGACTCCTAAGTAGCTATATCTAAAGTGTGACATGATTTGGGAAAACATACAAGACGAGAAATGATTATCTGTTCCGTATTCAATTAGTTTCTATTCACATGGTTTTTAAAGAGAACTTTGATATAGGTTGCATTTTATTCTGTTGTGCTTGTAATGCTCAAGTCTTTAAAATGTATAAGAGAGATTAATTCAACTTGATCCTTTGGAAAGCTTTGTGTGTTGATGTGTCAAGAAGAGTAATTAGCTTCTTGTAGTAATGATCTTAACACTTGAACTTGTCACTGTTGCCACGTAGACATGAAAACATTATTTGTTACTCGTTTCCATTTTAAAACTTTTGTGAAAAATTTCTGTTTTTGGAAAATATTCCTTAGCTGACTAGCCTATTTGAATGTTGGTTTATTTTAGAAAACAAGGAAGAAGTTCAAGGTCTTATTACATTGCTCCTGGATGCTGTCATGAGTGATAAGTGAGTCTGGTGTTGCCCATAATGTATGCACTAAACCTATGTACAGTGTATTTATTTAGTGACATTTGAGGTGCAGTTAACGTGCAGTTCAAGTTTGTGACGTGATATCTTTTGAGCTCACCACCTTCTGTTGTGGGCATGCTTACAAAACGATGATGTACATGTACACTGTAGTACTTAAGTTAACTTAATACACTGTACATTGAAAGCAAGTGTTTATGTTACAGGTCAAATTCCAATTCAGGTTAATTTTACTTGAAACTAGGTCATCTTTTTAACCTGGGTTATTGTTTCCAATCTGTACAAGACTGAGAGAGACTGGATACTAGTTACCAAACTTACTCATTAATTTATTGGTAGTGAGTTCAAATCTTGGAAGGGGTGAGTTGAATAAAAAATAAGAGAAGACTCAATTTGATATATGTAGGGGGTAGTGGGTAGGCCTGTACAAGTAAGGGGGGTTGGAGTAAAGGGGGGTGGGGTAAAACAGCTTTTAACCACACCTCAAAAAGTAAAATCCCTTTTCAGACAGATAAAACCCCAGACCTGCAAATGGAAAATGACCTGGATTGCTAAAGAATAACCTAGATTAAAAAAAATACCTGAATTTAAATTTGGCCTGGAACATTTACACCCCAAGCAAAGTGCACTACTCATCTAATTTCAATTGTTGAATGTCTTTGTTCTTTAGAGTCGGGGCTGAGCCTCGCGATACCATCATTGATGTATTTATCAAAGTTGTTCCCAAAAATAAGCTGGCCGTGGAACTTTTTGTGAAAGTTGGAGGTACATTTACTTTTCAAAGTTCCTTAATTTTATTTGTTGTGATACTGTACATTGTTCACTGAATAAACTGTTCCTGCAGTTATAGTGTATTGAGAGTTCACTGGGTGTGGGATGTTGTGAGCTATGTAACCAGCCCTCATTAGTAGTTTCCCAGAGTCAACTGCTGGGGTGAAACATGCATTACACTGTGATTATCAAGTTAACCAGCCCTGGTTGTATTCTACTGTACATGTATGTGTATGTGGTGCAGTTTATTTTGGCTTCCAGTTAAATTTAAATTTCACTACCGGTAGTTAATTTTTTTAACGAAGTTACAGTATTCTATTTTTAACTAGTGAATTTTATTTTAAACTACTAGGTAATTTTTTGTAACTATTAATAGTAAATATTTTCAAATATAAACAAGTCACCTTAATGACTATTTTGAAATGAAATTTATGAGCTCTCTATAACAAATTTTACTGCAACTAGAATAGTGATAAACATTTAACATTTAAGAGCGAATGTTACCAACGGTCAAACTTTTGGTGGCAACAGCTCCAAAATCAATTCCGCTCATATTCTTATGTTAGGTAGACCTTAATGTGAAACAAATCACTGCATAGTTCGTTTGGCTGAATATCGATTTATTTTCAAGAAACTCAATATTAACGGAATTCGCTCAAAATACCACTTTTGAAGCTCAAAATTTAAGGCAAATCTCAAAGCTTCACGTGACAAAATGAAGCATTCCAGAGCAATAAAAAGTAACCAAACTTGTAGAACGATGTTTAAATATATGTCAAAAGTAATTTCAGCAATTTCTGCTCATTTATTTACGAGCTCTAATTAAATTTGTCCGACATACTTTTGACTAGATAAAAAGTATATCACGTTTAACCCCTAAAAAAAGTATGTGGTACCGAATATTATTCATCAAGAATTTGGATTTCAAGAGGAGAAGGGATGTTCTTTTCCCTCCTAAAAGGATTTTTTGGGAAATTTATTGACTCGATGTTATAGAATTTTAAAGTTGGACAAATTGCGTTGATTCAAGCGATCAGAAAAGTCAGCCTAATTAACTCAGTGTACACATACACAAACAACTTCACGTTTACTGCAGGTTTTGATCAGCCAACAACTGATTTTAACACAAAATCCTCTAACCTTCATGTTGCTGTATCACAGATGAGAGCTGTGGTCCTTGTTCATCATAAATTCAAGCAAACTGCAAGGAAACTTGACAGGATATTGCAACTTGCCATGCCATTTCACCGAACATCCGCCATTTTTGATGTGAGGATTCTCTTTTCCTATTTTCGTTGGAAAGCAGGCTTAAGGTGTTGTACATAAGATGTCTTTCCTTTCAAACTAGCTCTGAACTGAACAGCGAAACGAGAAGTCGTTAATACAAAAACATCTGTTACGTGCTTTGGGTGATGCCACTAATTAATTTAGAACGAGTTTTAGTGAAATCGACTACTGCATGCATGTACCGCGGTAACGAAATTTTGGGTGCATCGGGTGACTTTGGGGAATTTAGGTTTAATTTTTTTTTTCAAATAAACTATTTCTGTCTTCCTACGTTTACTACTTTAAGGACTGAGCGAAGATTCTCAGTAGGTTAGGTTCGTCGAGTACTTTGAAATCCTTGCAACTTAAAAAAGCGCACGTTGGCTGCGTGACATACCCGAGACTGAGCTTTTACCTGATGGGCAGGGCAAAGCTGCAAAGGGGTTTTAAAAATATATTCCCTGTTGGTTTTCCAAGAAGTAGCAGAGTTAATGAACGCTATTTTATATACTATGGCTAGATTAAAATACAAAGTCAGGCATGAAAATTTCCTGTTCCAATAAGGCAGTGGTGATACCTTAAACTTCCTTTTTACATTTGTATTTTTACCTGGTTCTTGTTCGTATTTACGTGCTAGTGTACATTTAATGCACAAACACTTATTTACGGAGAATAGACATTAATGAGAAATCAAATTTCATACTGGTTCTCAGGGAATAAATTTAATGATCTGCAAGATTGTTAAGAGCTTCGTCCTGTGGCAGAAAATACAACCCACTACGGGCTTAACTTGGATGACTTTTTATGAGTCTTGGGTTTTCCGCTTTCGATGCTCAACAGGCACCAGCGATAAATGACTGTGACTACTCGACTGACACTGTAGTGCGTGCAGTCTTTTTTTAAAGCTTCCAACAGTGAAGAAAACTACAAAACGGTTAACTGGGGGGTTCAACGTTCTATTCAACACCGATCAACACTGTTGAATTTTTAAAACAAGTTTGGCCTTCCAGCTTAATGATGTTTCACAATTTTGCCGACTTTTCTTTTGTTCTCAGGTGTGCCACTCTGTGCAATGATGTTCTGTAATATTGATTCAACTTTTTCTATGTTCTCAGGTGTGATCAAAAGTATTGAATTCGTTTGCCCACCTTGTTCAACATCGCACAGCAAAGTTGTGTTCAAGATTGTTGAATAATGTTGAATGAGTTTGGCCGAGTCATAAAGTTTGCAAACGAAAAACGCAAAGAGTGTGAGCCAACAAAATGAGGGTGCAGCCGGGGTTGAAGGCTAAGAGAAGGGGAAAGTTTGAATCCTTAATCCCCCAACATGAAAAGGTTTCCCCTTAAGTAGGTTTCCAACCCCACCCCCCCCCCCCCCCATGTCCAACTTTGTATTTTAATCCAGCCATAGTTCATTAACTGTGCTACCTCTTGGAAAACCAACAGAGTATATTTTTTTAATCCCTTCGCCCTGCCCACGAGAAAAAAGCTCGAGGGTTAATGTCACGCAACCAACGTACGTTTTTTTCAGTTTCACGCATTTTTAAGTGCTCATCTGAAACCAAGCTACTGAGAATCTTCGCTCAGTCCTTAAATTAACAAACGTAGGACGACAAGAATAGCTTAATATTTGAAAAAACAATTTAACCTTATTCCCCAAACACTCATGTCCAATACTGCCGCACTGATACGGACCGTTATTTGCAGTTGACGGTCCGTAAGTTTCGCACGGACCGTCACTATTGCTTACGGACCGTGATTTGCGGTTGACAGTCCGTATGTTTCGCACGGACCGTCATCCTTGCTTACGGACTGTTATTTGCGGTTGACGGTCCGTACGTTTCGCACAGACCGTCAATCTTACTTACAGTCCGAATACAGAGCGTGCATCTCATTATCGCGCGAGGGCCAACTGTTGACGGTCCGTACATTTCGCACGGACCGTCATCATTGCTTACGGACCGTCATTTGCGGTTGACGGTCCGTACGTTTCGCACAGACTGTCATTTACGATTCACGATCCGTCTGTAGAGGTATAAATAGTCTGTACAAGTATGACTGAACCTCGTTATTTAAGCGGGGTACGTACGAAGCGAGCGAGATACACCAAAGAGGTCGAAAGAGAAGACGGTAATATGTCTATTACTCGTTCTATAAGCGTTGCTCAAACTAAGAACAGAGTTCTAAAAGCTAACTGTTATGTCGATTATTCCTTGTATTGAAGCCCTGTGAAACTGTTCAGGGAAAGGCAGACGATAGCATGTCTATTACTCGTTCTATAAGCGTCGCGCAAACTGATAACAGAGTTGTAAAAGCGAACTGTTATGTCCATTACTCCTTCTATTGAAGCCTTGTGAAACTCTGCAAGGGAAGGCAACCATGATTATGCCACGTTATTTAAGCGCCGTACGAAGCGAGCGTGATACACGAAAGAAATACGTACGACGCGAGCGAGGTACACGAATAGAAGAAGGTAATGTGTCTATTACTCGTTCTATAAGCATCGCGTAAACTGATAACAGAGTTCTAAAAGCGAACTGTTATGTCGAATACTCCTTCTATTGAAGCCTAGTGAAACTGTTCAAGGAAAGGCAGACGATAACATGTCTATTACTCGTTCTCTAAGCGTCGTGCAAACTGGTAACAGAGTTGTAAAAGCGAACTGTGATGTCCATTACTCCTTCTATTGAAGCCTTGTGAATTATGCCTCGTTATTTAAGCGCCATACGAAGCGAGCGTGATACACGAAATAGAAGAAGATAACATGTCTATTACAGTCTCGTTCTATAAGCTTTGCGTAAACTGATAACAGAGGACTAAAAGCGAACTGTTATGTCGAATACTCCTTCTATTGAAGCCTAGTGAAACTGTTCAAGGAAAGGCTGACGATAACATGTTTATTACTCGTTCTATAAGCTTTGCGTAAACTGATAAGAGAGTTCTAAAAGCGAACAGTTATGTGAAATACTCCTTCTATTAAAGCCTTGTGAAACTATTCAAGGGAAGCCAACCATGATTATGCCTCGTTATTTAAGCGCCATACGAAGCGAGCGTGATACACGAAATAGAAGAAGATAATACGTCTATTACTCGTTCTATAAGCTTTGCGTAAACTGATAACTACCCTCTGACAATTCTCTCCATACTCTCTTTGCTGTTCAGGTGTTCGTGAGCTGATGGTTGTTGCTGCTGCCACAGCTTGTATTACATCGCGGGATGCAGCAGATCTTGCAGTATCAAACAACACAAGGATGCACATTTCTGTGGCTCTTGCCAAAATGGTCGACTCTTTTGGGTGGGTTTAACACTTCCTAAGTTATAGTCCTTCATGTAACAAGTACCGGTATATAAGTTCTCCTTTAGTGCAGTCATTGTCACACAGGATTTTCCCTCAAATTTTTTCATAAGTAGTTTCAAGAGGACCCCAAGGAAAAATGAAAGCTACTGATCTATTACAACAAACAAAAGTTCCTGTACATGTAAGATGAGCAGAGTATTTCTAGGGACCTCTATAACAGGGTCCTTACAAGGTTACAGTGTAGGTTCAGGAACCACTTTCTTGGCCTGGGATCTGTGTTCAGTGATCATTCACAATGCTACAAGATCAGGAGTTTCTTAAGGGATCAAAGATCAGGCTGCACAGTTTTTAGTGTGGTTTGAAGACAAACTTTGTTATTTTTTGTGTTAAGGGCTCAACTTTGTGGGTACCAAAAATGGGATTAAAAAATTATGCCTCTTACAGATGTATGAGCCTACTTAGTCCTCTTCTTAGTCATGTTAACTGTTCTTCATCTCTTCTAAACCAGGGCTGTTGCTAATTTTTGAAGTGGCTGGGGAAATGAGAAAAGTTGCTACAAAAAGTAGCCTAACAAAGAAGGTGGGGATTAAAACTGTAATGGCCACGGAAAATCCCCAGATCCTGGCTCTCACTGATGGCCCATCTGACTTATATTTATAATCTACTGGAGGCTGAAGAGAGGGAAAAGAAATATTTTGTCTCACTCTGATAAAAACAAAATGCATTCGTGGTATATTTTTATCTGTGTTCAGTTATCACCAAAAAGAAAAGGAGCCATTGATGGAGGATGGGCAAGCTGCTGTTAGGTAAAGGAATTAAACAGGTGTGCTTGTCAGGCATGGCTAAGTCCACTTATTTTATTTCCAAAGTATCCAAAGCATCCACTGGTACTGAACATGCACATCCTGAGAATGGAATGCCATCTGCGCTTGCGTTCAGGACGTGTGTTGGCAGTTCATAACTTGCACCCACGTTCACAAATTGTTACCAACTGCATATATTTGTAAAAAAGAAAAAAAACAAGAATCATGCATTCTTATTTTTGCCCATACAATATTGGTAGGTTTATGTCACCAAAACGGGTTTTAGAAATCTGCTTTAATGAACCCCAGGAAAACCATGATCAAGGACTTCTGGAAACAGTGTGTTTCATATTCAATGACAGGGCAAATGCAAGTGCAGTAAAACTGAACTAGCTCACAGGTACCTAGGTCAGAGCGTTTAAACTGAGATAAACTATACAAGGGCTTCATAGCTTTCTTGATAATAGAGTTAATGTGACAGTTCCATTTTAGATCACTGGAGACGTTGAGGCCTTATTTTGGCACTGCTGTTAACTACAACAGGGTTTCAAAGTTTCAAAGTTTATTCGTCAATTTTTATAAGTAAAATAAAAAGGACTACACTATCCCACAAATAGCAGTAGCTAGTCTGGGCGGGTAGTGTTTACATTAGTATAGAACGAAAGAAGTCAAGTGACAAATATACGAATGAAGTTGTGTTGTCGGTGCTAAAATTTATGCGCAGTTCCTTATATTTCTTCTCGTTTAGTTGAAACTTGTCCATGGCAGCACGGTTAGCTAGCCAGGGTGTCAACAGCGGCCTGGATGTGACTGTCTTGATTCTTGCTTATCATCTCTGAGATAGTGGATTGAAGTAGTTGAGGCAAACACAGTTTACTATTAGCATTCTATTTCTCTAAGAATCCTGTGAACGCAATCCAATCACTCCTTCAACATTGGTCCATCTTTATGCCCCTTTAAAATGGTTTTACTGTACTTTGGTTTATTTTGCAGTCAGTACCTCACACAGAGCAGCACAGAAGCACATATAAAAGGAGCTACAGCCTTGTGTTGCCTGTTTCAGGTACATGATTTTATGGGGATCGAAATGGGCTTTTCTTTAGCTTTTGGTTTTCTTGGGGAGAGGGCTAGGTTTTTGCAATGCCTCCATCACCCTTATACATGAACAAGAGATTTAAATTCCTGTAACTAGATTACACACATGATACTGAATTTAATTGGTTGTGAAAAGTCTGTCTTTAACTCAGACAAAATAATTATTTCAATTCACGCATGTGAAATATAACTCATATGAAAAGGGAACAAAAACTCTAGAATCTGCACTGGTCAATTTTCTTGGATCAAAACATTTGGCGGTGAAAACAAGCTTTATGATAGTGTAAAAGATTAAATTCCAACTTTGACACCTGGGGATTGTCTTTTGACAAGTAGTTTCGCAAACTTACAGAAAGTTTATAAAACGCATGGCATTTTTCTCTGTATTGTAAAATATTGAAAATGTGAGGGCTGTAGGATAATTGAGAGGTTTAATTCTAACTTATTAAGAGCATTTCTTCTTGAAGAGTTAGCTCACAGGAGCCTTTGATTATTTTTCTGCTGCTTCAGACTGATACTCGGTGCTTCCATGCATCTACACTTGTCTTTACTTTCTGTCTCTAAACACACTCTTGTTTGCAGATGTATTGAGTAAAATAATGTATTCCTCAAGAATATTCAGATTGCAAATGAAAAGTGGCTTCTGATGTTATGCAGTATATCAATGGGGACTCAAATGTCCCTGACCTCAAGGCAATCTCAGACAATTTTTTTTGTTATGTCCAAAATTAGCCAGCTGCTTGTTCTCATCAAGAAAAGTTGTCTCACACCCATAATCAATTAAATCATATTGCAAATGAAAAAATGTTTTCTTTGAAAAGGGTTATTTGCATACTTGCCATTAATTCAGTAATCAAATAATTTGATTACTGAATTAATGAATTATAATTATAATAATTATTGTAATTCTTCAAAGCACAGTATCTTGAACAATTTTAAGAGTAAAACTTCACTTATGCAATTAAAGTTACTCGGATACGCGAGTTGAACACCAACAATTTGCCTGAAAATCTTCAAAAGACAACAAGCAGTCATTGAATGTTATGTTGTCTGCATGTAGCCTAAAATTTCTAACTGTTGTTTTGCAGTTTGAATGCTTTAGTGTTTCCTGTGTTCAGCACTATAATTATTTTTGTAGTTGTAAATGTTAAGAAATAACCCACTTAGCTCTCTTTTTCTGTGCAACCTTCCTTGAAGATCTGCATTTTTACAGTACCTGATCAAAAGCCTTGACTTTAGTATGTCTCCATGATACATCCATGCAACAATTTTTTTAAATAATTATTGTGATTTGTAATGCTATTATGTAACTCCGCATTTTTACAGGGAGTGCAGGAGGCAGCTTCTTCACTTCTTGGAAAGGAGGAATTCCTGAAAAAAATCCTTGCTCTTGCTGCAAGAGAAGACCGTGTGTCAAAGGTTTGAACGATGTTGTTTATTGCTCTCTCAAACGTTAACGTTAAATGGTTTAGTCAATATTAAATAATATAATAATAATGGAAATGGACTATTTACAGTATCATGTATAATAATTTATTAAAGCTATAAACAGGCTCCGGAGCGATTTTAGAATACCCGGCCACTTATTTACATATGTCTCAAGGCTTTAAAGAACGAGGCATACAGAAACAAAAGGATCCATTCAAATTCAATGAGATGCAGATACGTGGCCGGGTATTCTAAAATCTAGCCCAGGCTCCATAATGATGACTGTGAAATCCCTGCAGCCTTGGCACCAAAATAGGACAAAGTCAACACTAACCTAAAAGTGTTTAAAGGAGATCTACTACCGACTGGCCAAGAAACAACCAAACTTATGAGCAACCAAACATAAGATGAGATTTAAGTAGGAATTTGTGTCAGTTTTCACTTTGTAACTGCAAATTAAAATTTACCTGTGGTAATTTTTGTACATAATATATAGGTCGTGTTCTATTGGGATCAACCGTTTCAACCGAAACCAGTTTTGGTTGAAACGGTTGAGGTTTCCAGTAGAACACTTTTTCAACCGTTCTTGGTTGACACGCGGTTGTGACTGAGCATAGTCATATCCAGGTTTCCTCAACTTTGTTTGCCAAGGTTGGCAAAACGGCGGAAGCCCGACTAATAGTATCGCTCGTCCTTCAAGAACTGTTGGAAGAATTGGTTCCACCGCATTGTGAATCGGACGATGAGTTGGAATATCTAGCAATGCTGTTTCTGGAAACGGAGAGGACACCTGCCACTCGCATTACAGGCTATTTTGAGAATGTCGTCCCTAATTTATCGGACAGCACGTTTAAAAAAAATTTTTTCGAATGAGAAGAAATACGTTTATGTGGCTGACAGAATCTTTAGAAGAATGCCGCGAATTAATCCCAGGAAACATAGGAAGCGGAGGAAGAGCTGCAGTTCCTCTTGAGAAACAAGTGTTGCTGCTGACCCTGGAACTTCTTGGAAATCAAATTTCTTTCAGGTAGATATTTTTTTGCAAATTATCCCTCTGACTTTCAACTTATAACATTCAATTTCAAATTTGAACACAGACAAAAGTAGTCCGCTTCCAAAACAGGGGACGAGTTATTGAAGGTTTTGTCGGCTTCAGGCAGGTACAAAACCCGGACCGGATCAACTCAGATCGCTTGATCTGGGTCGGATCGACTCGGATCAACCCGGATCAACCCGGGTCGGCCCGGATTGACTAAAATTTTAACAGAATAAAAGGAAAAAGGATACTTTTATGCATTTATGGTTCTATAGTGAAGTAGCTTGTATCCTACACAACATTTGCTTGATGAAGGATGATGAATTTGAAGAGAGTTTTGAACTTGAGGAGGAGGTGAACAACGTCCAGGACATTGGCAGTAGAGACACAAATGCAGCTATGAAAAGGGACAACCTAGTTTGATTATTTGGCAATTTGTTTTTAAATTTTGACATTGACATTGCAAATCTTTCAATTCCTGTTGAAATAATACTTTATTTTTCACAAGGTTTTGTAATTGTGCATTTATTGTGGTGTTATACATCTTAACCAAACTGAGAAATAGGTGGACAAACAAAAAGAACAAAAAAAAAAACAGTGTGAATGAACAGTTACTTTGTGTTCACAGCTTTGAAATACTTATCCATTTGCTATAAAATGTTTCTCCAAAATAAATAATTGGATTCAAACTGAATACAAGCCTCAGTCCGTTCCTGTTAAGGGTTTATCAAGCTTCACCACAAATCCTTTATTTGCAAAGCCTTCTTTCAAATTATAAGGCAATCTAGGTGTCCTTATCCAACAGCACTTGCTCAAAAATGATAGAAACAATTGGGTGGATTATTTTTAAGCACTATGGATACTGATAAGCCGTCCAGTCTATGTATAAATTAATCCTGCGGTACGGGCAAACAGACAGATTTTCTGTGTAGACGAGTTATCCTCTGTGCACGGTTTGTATGTTAAGACATATAGAAAAATTACCAGAGGAACTAAAAATACTCTTTTCAAGTATATACAAATATACATCCAAACAGCTTTATTTTTGTCTCGAGCATACGAGTGTCAGACGATTCATAGATCCTTTCAGTTCAATTCAAAAAACAAATATTAAACATTTTATCATCGGAATCCTAGTTCATCATCCTAGAAAATTTCATTTGCCAATAACATGCGGACCGCATAGGAAACAATGGTTTCCCAAGGGTTTTCCTTCGATGTTTTTAAAATGCAAGATATTGGAAATAAATATTTGATACAAAAGAGTAAACAGGCCGAATATACACTCATGTCCAATACTTTTGATACGGACCGTTATTTGCAATTGACGGTCCTTCCGAAAATAAAAAAATCCGCAATCATTGGAGAGAAAGCTAACGGCGGTCTTAAAATGGTAGATTTTGGTTTAATGGAAATTGCCCTAAAAATCGCCTGGATTCAAAGAATACGTCAAAATTCTGACGCTGCTTGGAAGGTCATACCAGAGTACGCTTTGAGCCATCTTGGCGGCTTTGCCTTTTTATTAGACTGCCGTTACGACTTAAATTTACTCCAGCCACACGACCTACCTCCTTTCTGTGTTAAAGTACTGGCAAGACTATAGACCTATGTTTTCTGAAGATATGATACAGGCACAGAACGAAATAATCTGGAATAACAGCAATATATTAATAAACAAAAGCACAATTTTTTTCAAACGTTGGTATCGTAGCGGAATCATACGCATCCAGGACCTACTTGATGTTGACTTCACCTTCCTATCCCTCGACAAATTTCAACGGAAATTCCATCTGCAAGTCCCCTTTACCACATATTATGGGCTAACAAATGCCATCCCCTCTAGTTGGAGACGTAAGCTAAAAACCACAAATTCTTCCACCTCGAGTGGAAATAGTTCCCAGGAATCCTCGCCCAAGAATATCACTACTCATTCTGCTTATGCGGCCATCCTAGACCATTTCTTCCAAGCGCCCACAGCTGAAACAACAATTTTGCGTTACGGTTTTTCTAAAGAAAGCTTAACCAATGTCTACAAGCTGCCTTTCTCAATAACACGAGAAGTTATTTTAAAAATGTTTCAGTACAAAATCATACATAACATCCTTCCAACGAGATGTTCCCTGTTTCGTGCGAAGTTGTCTGAGTCCGACACTTGTCGGTTATGCTATGCACTCCCAGAAACACTTCCCCATATGCTTTTCCAGTGTACTGTAATCTCTACTTTTTGGCATGCATTAAAAAATTGGTGGTTTGAAAAAACCCTTCAAACTTTCGATCTGAGCGAACGCAATGTTATATATGGATGGTACAATAACACGCAATTTAAGGACACTTTAAATTATGTTGCCCTCGTTGCTAAATATTTTATCTTTTGCTGCATTCAGGACAACGCCTCAGTGATTTTTGACAGCTTCCCTGCTTTCTTAAAGAACAAGATCGATACCCTCCAACAAATTGCTCTCAAAAACAAACAGCTAGAACATTTCAACAATAAGTGGAAGAATTTCATCTGATTTTTTTAATTTCCTTTTTTTTCTGTTTCTTTTTCTTTTTACGCACTGTTCATTCATGTACTAAGAGAATATTTGTACTTATCATTGCACATTGTATTACTTTGTTTTATTTGTGATGTATTGTAAATTAGTTGAAGCTGTTGTGCAAATAAAGTATACTTAAAAAAAAAATTGACGGTCCGTACGTTTCGCACAGACCGTCATCCTTGCTTACGGACCGTCCTTTGCGGTTGACGGTCCGTACGTTTCGCACGGACCATCATCCTTGCCTACGGACCGTCATCCCCGCTTACAGACCGTCATTTACGATTCACGGTCCGTATGTAGAGGTATAAATAGCCAATACAAGTATGATTGAGCCTCATTATTTAACCTTACGCATGAAGCAAGCGAGATACACCAAGAGAAGACGATGTTATGTCTATTACTCTTTCTATAAGCGTTGCGCAAACTGATGACAGGGTTCTAAAAGCGGGCTCTCCAAGAGACAAACAAAGCGATCGATGTACATCAAAGGGAAGAGAGTAACATGTCGATCACTCCTATGATTATGCCCCATTATTTAAGCGTACGTACGAAGCGAGCGAGGTACACGAAATAGAAGACGATAACATTTCTTAAATGTAAAGAAGACCCTCGCAGTTATTAACGCAACTTATGCAGTTGCGAAAAGAAAGCCTGAAAAAATCAGGCTTTCTTTTCGCAACTGCATAAGTTGCGTTAATAACTGCGAGGGTCTTCTTTACATTTAATTCTTCATTCCGCAGTTCAAATATATGAATTTCATATATTCATAATTTCGATAACATTTCTATTACTCATTCTATAAGCGTCATGCAAACTGATAACAGAGTTCTTAAAGTGAACTGTTATGTCCATTACTCCTTCTATTGAAGCCTTGGGAAACTGTGCAAGGGAAGACAACTGATTATGCCTCGTTATTTAATATTGTTTCACGGTTTAAGCAAAACTACTCAAAGCGTGTCAACAATAAGAACTCAGTTTTCACCATAGTAGGTTCCAAACTAAACACCTCCTTTCTTGTTTCAAGATGGTTTAAGCCGCATTTGTTCAAATACTTTCCACATATTTTCGGGTGTTTTAATCCTCGTCATTTTCTAGAAGGCTATGAATAGTGTCATTTGTTTCAAATATCCTTTTCTTTTTACTCTTGCGCGTGTAAACTGCTAATACGAATATTCCCACAGGTTTGTAGTCTGTTCTTAATGTACTCTTTGTCCTTAAAAAACTCGCATCTCCTACCAATTAATTTGTATTACCCAATGCGTCGTTACCATTGTGCCTCAAAAACTCGCACCTCCAATGCAGTGATTACTTTTTATAAATCATACATCTGTAACCGCGTGGTTTTATTACAGTTTGGACCACTTTGAGTACCTCACTTCGAAAACTCATTCATCAAAAATAGTACCGCATAAGTTATCCCGTTCTTTATAAGTCTCAGTATTCTTTATCTACTCAGCCATTTTTATATCAACAGAAACAATAAAACCAGCTGCTTAGGAGACCATCAATTGCGCTCTTTATAAAACAAGAAATTCTAGGGAATTTTCAGGCGGCGCAGAGTCTGTCAGCTTCCTTTCCCTGGGCTGTTATGTATAAATAGTTCTCTACCTTGAATCGAACTTGATTCGGGTTCGAATGTGACTCGTGCTATGGCGCTCAAAACATCAACAGTCTAACATACGTAACATACCTAGAATGGTAAGTAAACTTTTTATCGTCAAAGCTTTCGAAGAGTCTCTTTCGCTAGCGTCTCCAATAGATAACTAAATCTATCTGCATACGTCATAGCTACAAATGAAAAGTTCACCTTCAAACTCTTCAACAAAGCTAATCTGACGAAAGAAATGTCGCGTATATGACAGATTTGCTTTGAGAACTTTCTCGCTTAATGACCTCTCAATGAACTCTATCGACACAGTGAAATTAAATAATATTACCCAAGAATGTCAAATATTTCAGAAATAGATTAACTGATAAAATCAGTGACTTTACCTCAAGAAATAAATAGAGGCTACTTGCAATCTAAAACCTCTAAACCTGTGTTTATAAAGATCGGTGTTTACTGTTCACAGCTATTTAACCAGTAGACTCAACAATATCTTCCTTCCTATGCTTTACATCATCATAAAACTCAAGAATGGAGTTTGTCATCGCCTTCGCAACCGGTTGAGTTCGAAGCACTATGTGACCACAGCTAACAATACTCTCCATGACTCATAGACGATCTCGCACACTAAACAACAATCTCTGGTGTTTCGGTTACCAATTCGGTATCTTCTTCCTTATGCTGATCTTTACCGGTATTCGGGGTATTCTGCTTGATTTCCCCTTTGCCGGAACTTGAGGTTGTTGCCACGGGGTTCACACCGGGTTTGAAACCAAGGATGGTTCCTACATGTAGTTCTTGATAATACTTGCATGTTTTTGTGCCTCGGCGAGTTGCCTTCTTGTTATCCTCCACCTCTACGAAGCTCTTCTTTAGCTGTTTCCACTTATTTGAGCACTGCGTGCTTGTTGGGTGATAATTTTTTTCCTTCATACCTTTGACTATCTCTTCCCACACGCTTTTGTTTTTGTAGTTGACATTGGCAAATTTGTGTTCGTGTTTGTGATACAAGGAAATGATCATGAGCAGCTTTACGCTTTCTTCAGTCCAGCGCATAAAAGACTCCTCGGCCCGTGATGAATGTGTAGCAGATTCTGTGTCAGACGACTACAGTAACTGAGAAACCTGGCCCATATCTAGTGTCCCAAAATCGTGGTTTAAAAATACCGCCAACTCTGCCATTGTTGTTTATTGACAATTTGACCGTGACGACACGCGCACGCAAGCAGTTTACGTGTAATTACGCGCAAAAATAATGACGCAGTGCGTGAAAACCCATGCTTGCTAACGTGTCAGCGGACGTTACCCATCGTTTTCAACCGTTTCAACCAAGCTCAGAGCTGGTTGAAAAAGTTGATCAACCAAACCAACCGAAAATGGTTTTTCCCCAATAGAACACGAAAAAACCCAACCAACTCAATCAACCAAAAACGGTTGATCCCAATAGAACACGACCATAGTCAATAAAGTGAACTTCCATATAATTTTGTTTGACTTAAAGAGGAATGTTACTAACTTTACATCTCATTGTTGTTTGGGAGGCGATAATCATATTCTATTTTTATGATGCAAAATGTGGTAAAATTGTACAGGAAGAATAAACAAAATTGGTGATATTCACTTGCATTAATTTAATACTTTTTCACAGCACTTTAGGACAGCATGTGCTGATACTTTAAAGTTAAAAAGTTCAATCATTCCGTTATCTGTTTTACAGATAGTTGCATCTGAAACTTTAGCTTTGGGAGCTTCTGAAAAGAACCTGAGCACTGTACTCAACACACAGGTGATAATCACTCAAACAGTGTTGACATTTTTAATGACATTTACTATTTTTTTATTCGTACTGTGGATGTTTTTTTAACAAGATGTTGTGCACTTAAGGTTTTCTGAACTGGAGTTTCACATTTGCACTTTTACATAAAGTTGCCTTAAGTTTAGATATCGATTGCAGAAGAGCAAGAAACAGCTCAACAATTTATCAAAGCTAGATGGCAATTTTAGAGAGGTTAATTGTTCTTTTAGATACAAATTATTGTCGTTGTTATTATTCTATTGTATAAATTTATTTTTATGGAGGATGCACATCAAACAAAACAATATGATAGGCTCAAAGTGAATAAGCGATGTTAATATTTTTTTGTCTGTAGGCTCTACCTGTTTTAAAGGACTTGTACCATTTAAAGGATGACAGCATAAGAGTTCGAGCATTAGTGGTAAGAAAGAATTCATCTTATATTTATTCTTGTGTTCAAAGGAGCCATGTCAGCTATTTTGGGTTTTTGACAAAACACTGACGCCCTGTCGGCAGATCCCTACTTGACACCTTAACTGGACTCCTCTAAAATTCACAGGGAAAATAAAAAATGTTACAAATAAACTAACCAGAAATTTCCAATTGCCTTGCAACTGGCTTAAGGTTTTTATGTTAAATTTTATTGTTATTTCAGGGTATGTGTAAACTGGGTACCACTGGAGGTGGGACTGTTAATGATCAGACGTTTGCAGAAGGAGCCACGTTAAAGTTGTACAAATCCGTGCGAAGGTGAGTGCCTACAATGGATCAAACAATTAATAGTAATTGAGTGGTTTATGACTATCCCTCTACAACAGGCATGTTTTCTTGTTGTCACAGCTGATCCATTCATTCAAATACTCTTTAATACATGTTGAAATCTTCTCACAACAGTCACCTTTCTACGTGTACTGTCAATGACCAGTACATTCTACAGCAATTCTGGCCCAAGAGCAGTAAATTTTTATTTGTCGACAGGTTCTGCTCTCATCATTTTAATTTTTAAGGGTATGTGTGTTTAGCCTTGTTAGAATTTAGGAATACAGAGAATGACCACAACAAATTGATTGGATCATTTTGCCATTCCTGCCTGAATGTTTTACCAAGCAAAACGAAAATAGAACCCAATTGCATTTTAGGGAACTTAGAGCCACTAGAATACGTGACAAAAAAGATATCAGACAGTAAAGTTATTAGGCAGTAAAGTTCAAATAATACATTGTTGTAAGTTTTTAAAAGTGGCACTTATAGAAGCACTCTCTGAGAAGTAATAAAGCCAATTTAATATACTTACTAGGAAGTCCTAGTTGACAGCTTGTTGAAGCCCTCTACGCTTCTCAAAGTCCACAATGGTGCAGTCAGGTAGATGAGCACTACTTTTGATCCAATTTACAGTTTTTTGATGAAATCGAAGAAAGACATGGAACTACGAAAATGGGCAGCAGAGGGTTTGTCATTTCTGACCATGGAAGCTGAAGTTAAGGTGTGTGTTCATGTTATTCCTAACTGAGTTTTCCAAAGTTGTTACGTTTTCCAAACTTGTTAATTTGTTAAACTCTGTTAAAATCCTACATGTAAATAACATGAATTAGACATAACGGACACCAAACTACCCGGTATACCTGGTCAAAAAGAATGTTTTTTTGTTGATGAGACACTTCTCCTGGAGCCTGATTTCCCACGGAGGTTATTCTTGTTGTTACCGTTTTTATTTTCTTATTAGGAAACCTTTCTCGAAGACCGTGAAGCACTAAGAGCACTCATGGAACTAGCAAAGGTACCATAATTATAATACTAGAGGGTCTTTTTCATGTAAGTCAGTGGGCTCTCCTGAATTAAGCATAGTCTGCAGTAACCATAAGAAAAGTGTAGGATTGTACAACTCAGTTTGTTATCACTCATTGCTGCATATAGAGTGACATACAGTCATGTAGTTTTGTTTCTTCAATGATGATGATTTGCTTGACTTTTTAGGCCAATGATGGTTCTCTGTTGTATGGAGTATGCCAGACACTGGTAAACCTGACAAACACATTTGATAAGCCAGATATTCCTGATGAAATGAAGCAACTTGGAGAATTTGCAAAAGTCAAACTACCAAAATTCCACGAGAAGGTAAGAGTAGCTTTTTGTTAACTAGAGGCAAAAGTGTTTGACCACATACTAACTGCTAATACGTGCATAAGCTTGCAGTCAGTAGCTCGGCTTGTTTGTTTGCTGCCTACCTTGACTGACTTCAGTTGCAAAAATGTTATTTTTTCAGGATGGGGAAGAGTATGTAAAAAAGCGAATCAGGAAACTTGTTGAAGTGAGTGTATGCAGTAGAATTGGTGCTACAGGATTCATGAAGTTTGTAAACTCACTAACATTTCATCATACGCATTTTATATCCATCACAGAAAAGAGACGTGATAAGACGGACAACCTTGGCCTTTTTAATGCAATTAGTTTGTTGGATATCCAGATGAACCACTCCTAAACATCGGAAAAGTGAAATGAAAAGAAAAAAAGGGAAAACCTCTCCCATATCACCGGAATGCTTAAAAAGGAAATCCAAATTAATTAAGATAATTACAATACAGTTGACTTCCGACAACTCGAACCTTCAAGGGAAATGAAAAAAGGTTCGCGTTATTAGGAGTTCGACTTACTGAGGGTAAAATTGTAAAGAAAATGGCCTCAAAAAAAAGGAAGAAAAAAAAAAAAAGAAAAGAAACACTCACTTTGAGTTAGCGGGAGGTTCCCGTTACTGGGAGTCAAAGTTCTGTATTATTATATAGCACTCCTGCGTGCGTGCAACCTTACTCTAGGGGGCTGATTACAATTCGAGTATGATTAAAAATGTAAAAAAAAGTAAGTACACTACAATGAAAAGTGAAAAAAATGGCTTTCGGTAAATGTAGCGGTACCTCGCTCCGTAGACAAACAGCTGTCTAATGCGCATGGTGTAGATGATTCATTTCTTACTGCTAATGAATTTACAACCGGTAGTCACACGATCAATCTTTCCAGAACTAAGATCACCCAAAACTGTTTTTCTCGATACTTACACAAGACTGTGAATCATTTTGTCTGTTGAATTTGTGAATAAAAAGGGTGTGTCAACAGTACGTTTTGCTTCTAGAGCAGGCTAGAATGTACCTTAGCCACTTAATTAAGTTTATAAAATTCGTCATGTGTGAATCCATTTAGACAGTTGGTTTTGTTGTATAACTCCAGAAAAGAACCAGAAGTCATTAAAAACAAAATCAGGAAGATCAGTTTTTAATAGTATCCAAACTTTCTTCACAGTCTTGTCTTTTCCTTTTTAAGCTAAATGAAATGTTTATGACTGATTGACTGTGACTGTTGAATTCCCCTCTGAAACAGGAAGGTGTGATATCAGCACTTGTTAATCTGTCAAATACTGAGAGTAACAACAGCAGAGAGATGATATCAAGGTACAATTGATATGTTTGTTATTATATGTCACCCCTGAGAAGAACAGCTTGTCAGGCAAGGCTAGCTGTAGCTCAGTTGCTAGCTTATGTTAATTCCAGTCACAGGTGTGGATGAGCAGTAGGCCTCTTTGGATCAATACATCATGTATGGCTGATTGTGGAGGAGGAGGAGTGGGGGAATAAAATTTTTACTTAAAATCTGAGTAGTTGGTTTGATTTGCGCCGTCATTAAGAATGCACAGTTTATGAATCAGTAAACCGAAAGTAGGTTTCTACGGTTAAATAACAACACTTGTCTGCAGTAACAATGAAAGCGGCAGGAAATTGAAGCTTGCACAAGAACGTCACGGTTCAGTGATTTTGAATCACAAATGAGAAGTTAGTTGGCGCTTGTTCATAATAAAGGTTCAAATAATAGAAATTACGGCAGCCAACCAGAATGCTTCATCCAAACGAGTCAAAAACTTGTCAAACTGGTTATACGCTTATGAGAATCCACCTCGTTTTTATTCATGAAAACCAGACAATAGCCTATGACGTTATCGACGTTAATATATTCCACTTCACGCTAATGAGAAACCACTTCAAAAAAGAGGATAATTTCATCTCTACTTTGGATGCTTGTCACCTTTTCCCAGACAATTGTCTGCCACCTTTCTGGATTAAGTGTTTTACCAATAATGCAATACCACGCCAGCAGTTAGGGTTTTTACTCCTTTGAATTGAGAAGAATATCTTCAGCAACATCTTCCCAATGCCGTACATTGAGCTCGTAGTTTTTTTCTTGCAGAATTTTCTTAGGGATCACAAGTGAGCAAGAACACAGAGGAATGACCGTGCAGCAAGGCGGAGTCAAGGTTAGAAAGTTGGCAACTTTTCCCTGCTTTTTTGTTACGTCAGATTAGCAGTCACGTTATGCTAACAAAGCTTTAGCGACAAGCTGTTTTGATTATCCTTATTATTACTATTCTGTAAGCCTTGTCCGTAACACATTATAACCCCTTATAACACATCTTTGAATCTCTTCCAAAGTCTTGAGTTATGCTTATTTTGTGTTGTGTTAAATCAGGTTGCAGAGTGTATCGTGTTTGTTTTTGTGTGTTTTAAGGCACTGGTTTCTCTTGCTGCACAAAATACAGACAAAGGAGCAGACTTTGCCGCTCAAGCTGTGGCTAAGGTTGCTATCACCATGAACCCTGAAGTGGCATTTCCTGGGCAAAGGGTGAGGCTGATCAAAATTTGTTTTCCTGTTAAATACAGTTAGTTCATGAAATCCAAGAAACCCTTTTACTGCTCAAAAGCGCTCAAGTTACCATGATACCTGATATCGCCAAATACTCACAACAAACAGCACCACAGAAAAGTACTACTGAAGAGTTTTGGTGAAGGTTTTTATGCACAGACTCCAAAGTTTCAGCATGATAAACAGCACCACAAGAAAGTCCTGCTCAGTATTCAACTGAATGGTCACACTTTTAGTGTTTTTTTTTTCATCCACAGACTAAAACGTTAGAATTACCTTTTACCACATACTTAACAACAGAACTAGAAAGTAGTGCTGAGTAGGTTTCATTTGAATGGTAGTACTTTTAGTACCTTAATTGTCCACAGACTAAAATGTTAGAATCACCTTGTACGTATAATAAAACAGCACCGCAAGAAAGCAACTACTACTCAATAGCATTCAATTGCTTTGTCACACTATGGGATTTCAGTCACACGCTTTAAAGTCACAAGCGCCTTGTAGCACATACTAAACAGTACCACAAGTAAGTGTTGCTTTCCACGGACTCGAAAGTCACTTGACATGTTGAAGGTTTGAACAGTGAAAGGGATTAAACCACTAGTGTATTCAGGTTTTTAAATTTATCATCAAACCAAGGTACATGTAAGATGAAATCATAATGTGACCTTATTGTTGTTTCCTTGACAGTCATTTGGCCTTATTCGTCCCTTACTCAAGCTACTTCATCCTTCCAAGACGGTAAGTTTGGTGGTAAAGGGGTACTCCCCACTCATATGTTGATGTTTGTGCATCAATCTAATGCTTCCGGAGATGACTAATAACACCAATCTGAGGACAGCAAGACACTTGCGGAGAAGCTTAGCAGCTCAAGCCTGATAACGCTAGTGTTTATAGAGTTCGAGCCTCTGGTCTGTTTTGGTCCATCCTGCAAGTACAGAAAGTTACCGAATTTTACCCCAATCGCTGTTATGAAATTGCTATATTTAAAATTACTTGGACTTAAATTAAAGCGAACCGTCCAAGTTGTTTTAATAGTTAGTAGATTTAAGACTTAAATTTGTACGCCAGCTAACTAAAGATAAAAATATCTCGAACGTACCAGTGTCGTTTGCTCTGCATGTTTTTCAACTGTTATTGCATGTTGTAAAGTGAATTGAGCTTGTTTATTCTGGATTTTTTGTTCTTTCAGGGACTGCAGCAGTTTGAATCTCTAATGGCGCTGACGAACTTGGCCCAGATGAACGATGAAGTCAGGTAAGAGATTAAATATGGGTTATGGGTTTTATTTCACTTCTCTGATCACTGAACTAAAATGTATCGAAGCTAGCTTTGGAGTATGTGGAAAAATTCGTTCAACGTTAGATCATTCAGTTGAAAGCTATCGAGCAGCTTGTTTAATGTTGGTTCTCTTTGTGTTCTCTAGGCGGCATATTGTAAAGGAAAAAGGATTTCCTTTGATTGAGAGCCTGATGTTTGAAGATCATGATATGATTAGACGAGCCGCGGCCGAATGCATGTGTAACATGGTGCTGTGTGATGAGGTAACCGAAATTTGTACTGAAACAGAGTTGCCACGCCAGGGTTAAGTCGGGGAAATTTAATTGGCGTTTTAATTGTACCTCAAAGTCACTGAAAAGCTATGGAATTTGACCTTGACCACCTTGCTGTAATTTAAGCGACTTAAATTTACACGAATCCAACGGAACATTAGTTCACAACAAAGAAAAGTTAAATGCGAAAGCGAAGGTAAAATTTCCAAATGCATGAAATTAGGCGTGTAGGTCGCGGAAGAATATACCGTATGTTGATCATTCCAGTGGCATTTTGTCTGAAATACACTGAGTCGTGCGTTGAGAGACAATCCTGAAGGCGAGAATGAACTTGAGTTATCGAATATAGACAGTGTATAAAAGGTCATGAAAAATGCCATAGAAAGAAAGATATTTTTTAAGTATCAAATTAATTATGGCTAAGCACGGGATTCAAAATTGGAACAGGTTGAAATTAACGTTGTGGAACTTGATGATCAATTTTATTTAGGCCGGGGTAAATAACCCTGCTAGAAATGATCAGGACTTAAATTCGTGTGAAATTTTGAATTTCGCTTTAATTTCATGTAGTGTTAATTTCCCGTAATGAGGTATGTTGCGTTGTATGCAAATCAGGGTCCTATCCTCTCAACACACCTGTTGGTAAGCTGAAAAACAATATATCACTGCCCAGAAAATGCACCTTTTGGAGGAAACACACTTTAATTCAGCTTGTGATTTTCCGTGTTGTTTTACAATCTCAGGTGTTTAAGATGTTTGAGAAAGAAGACACTCCCACTGAGAGAGTTAAACTGTTGACGCTTCTGTCTGGAGAGGACGACTTTCAGCTGGCACGGTCAGAAATTTTGTTTGTTTGTTTGTTTGTTTTTATGATACCTCAAAACAATGATTCAGCAATAATCATTGTAACAGTACAGTGTACTAAAACGTTGATTGTTGATATTAAAACGTTTTTCTGGGGATCGGAGGGGGTTGAAATCATTGTATTTTGATATCCTACATTCAATATGTTAGCTCTATCATGTAACTCAGTGGCTTGAGATTGAGTGTCGAGATACTTTTTTTTTGGGGGGGGGGGGGAATTTGGAATGGTTAACGTAACTGAAACGTTGCCTGCGTTTTTATGAGGGAGTTGTGTAAACATGTTGTAATGTTTGTCCGCTATTTTAGGAAAGTGTTGCAAAGTTTTAAACAAATGTTTAGAAGTAAGCTTGAAAATCTACAGGTAACGCAATTTGTAACTCTCCCGCCTTTTATTATTTCAACATGTTGAAAATGTAAGGGTTTTAGTTGAACTCTAACAAGTACAGTATGGTAGGAAATTTTTGTGTCCCTTTATATGCATCTTTTACTATTTTCAAAAAACAGATCCTGCCAATTTATTACATAATAAATGAGGTAAAAATGTCAAACGCGTACCCATATTTAGCAAACCACAGGTTTCCCTCTGAAACCCATTGTGTCAGTGCTTCTGTTTTCTAATGCTTATATAGAGACGTTCACGATTTGGCTCATAGCCTCTGTGTTTTTTTTTTCCTAGAGCGGCCTCTGGGGCATTGGCGGTCCTCTCTGCGAGTGAAAAAGTTTGTAAACAAATCATGAAGGTACTAGATCTCAAAAAAAAAAATCAATCATTCCTTTAAGAAATATTTTCTGTTTCCTTCAAGTAGTGGCCGTTCATGGCATCAAGGTATTTCCTTTCTAAATGGGCTGGCTACCTTTTTCGGGAACCAATGTTTTAATGGCGTTATGGTGAATTTATTTTTCAAGCAGTAACGCTGCTTATAGTATCTTGTTAAAAGTAAAAAGATAGTTCGTAAAAAGTTCGGTGCCGCAACATTTAGCTCCTGAACGATAATTTTGGAGGTTTTTAATACAAAACGAGATATTTCGTTCTAAACTAATTCAAATTTCACGTGTGGTTTTTATACACACGAGGAGTCACTCTTTTCTCGCATGGCCAACTGAACGAGAAAAAGTTGAACAAGTAAGCGTTGAACAAAAGTGGCCTGCTGCGTGTTGCTGGGCATTTTTGCAGCATTCTTGTGTTTCTCTTACTGCTCAACTATCCTTGAGACAAATGAGGGCATGCCCAGTATTTACTTATTTTCCTAAGCGAGTTTCCTAGCTCACTTTGAAGCTCACTTTGATACGCTGTGCCGGTTGACCTACATATGTATATAGGAACGTTTCGAAACAGTAACCCTTAACGATAATTCTGTTAACGCTTAACCAATCAAAGCAAGCCTACTACTTGCCTCGTTTTGAAATAGACCAATAGAAGGGCCTGTACCATGTTAATCACAGAATGTGGTTTATTGCCAGGTATCATCTTACATGGATGTACAAAAACAGCTGCTGGTATCTGACAACAAAGAGTTAAGGCACAGGTGACTTGAGGCTACTGTTAATGATTCGCATCTTTCTTTATCGTAGATAAAAATAATTCAGTGGCCTTGTGGCATCAGTTAACACAATCTTTCTGTTTCTTTGATTTGCAGAGGAGCTCATATTGCTGCCAACATGATCGCCTCAGACAAAGAAATAGCGACCAAGGTAAGCACGGTTATCAGAGGCAGTGAGTCCGGTGATCTGCTGAGTCTCGGCGAGCGAGCAAACTGGTGGACGAGGGAGCATAATTTTATAAATCACGGACGGACGGACTGACTTATCGTCTTAATTTTGAGACCGTTGATGTGTTTGATTTTTATTCGACAGATCATTGAAAGTGAGGTTCTTGAAGTTCTGATGGTGTTTTCCAAAGACACCGATCCTGAGATGTCTATGGTCCGAGCATGCGCTGAAAGGGCGTTAGAAACTGCTGTAGAGCTGAATCTTATCAAGCCGCTAAATGAACAACAAAGCTGAAGCTGAGCAAGGAATCGGCGATAGATAGTAGCAATTTGCGGAGCTTATAGGGAATAGCCAGGAATAGGGAATAGCCAGGAATAGGGAATACAGGGAATATTCCTAGAGCCTTTGTACTTTTTTGCCAGGGGGGCGAGACTAAAAGCCTGTGCTAGTGCTGGAAGACACTATTCCCGCATGAACTAAATTAAACATTTTAATAAAGAAGATTTGAAAAAGAAAATGCCCAAAAAAATATGAGCTAAAATATCCATGGTGAGACCGAACTAGCATGAGACGACGTCTAGTTGAACCGAAAATGGTCAGGTTAGTTATTTTACCGTACCGAAATCTCACTTCAGATTTCCTTATCGAACCAAGATTAATACGCCGTTTATTGTCATAATACGCCTTCGCTTCCACTGGCCGCCCATACTCTAAGTTATCAGTTAGAATCTATTTAGATTCAAAACAATGAGAATACACGATCTTCAGGTTTTAAATGCTATATTTTCAAAAGATTCTTAATTAAACTTTCCTTTTGTTTGGTGTTGTGTTTTATTGCTGTTTGTGTACTCCTGGAGCCATTGTGAACCCGATTTGTCGAGATTTACTTTTTGTTTCTCTTCCACTAAGACTTTTTTGGTGTGTTGCATTGTAGTGAAATTCTCTGGAAAACTAAGGAATATAAGGAATATGATTCTGGATTCCCAGAAGCCTAAAAAGTCGATGATGATGATGATGATGATGATGATGATGATGAAAACCTTTAACCACGATCTGTTTTAAAGCAAATACATGCTTGAGGGGTCGTGTGTACGTGTGACTAACTACCTACCTAAGAAAAATTAATATTACATTGTAATAAACTAAAATAAACGATATTATGTTTTAATAAGATTAAGATTTAAAATTGAAAATCACACATGTGTTTCGGAGTTGTCTGGATCGACAAGTCAACAGCTTGAGTGATGTCTTTCAACAGCAGATTTCTCTTTAAACAACCGTCTGTCCTCACAGAATAGTTTCTTCCCTTTAAATTATCTGAATTCCACTGTTAAAGCTGTGGAGCGTTCCCAGCGTTCCTTACGGCTTCTTCCGATTTAAAGTTCTCAATTCCGATAACGGGATATTACCGTCTTGAAAATTCACTCGTGAAGGAAACGGTAGCAATGCTTTTTGAAATCTTCTCTGGCAATTGCAAAATCTCTTCTACCCGTCGGCAAAACCGCTAATTCATCTCTTTCCTTCGGAAGAGCTCTAACTCCGCTTCTCGCTCTGGTTTCAAGATAATTTCGCAACCTGAAACCAAGTTCAATTCAAATCCTCTAAAGCCTTTGATATCACGGCCTCGTCAATTTAAATTACATAAATTCCCATGGGACTTACTGTCTAAACCAATCAGAATTTTGCGGCCGCAGAAACGAAAAAACATGGCCGTCTTTAAAGCAGGCGTTCTCTCTTCTAGGCCCCATTGTTTCTCCCACTTTTTCGCTTTTTCGCTCTTCCTCGTTTACGGTAGCAAAGCAATAGGCCATGACCTCGTTGTTCGAAGCAGGGTTAAAGATCATCCAGGATTAGCGTCAATTTTGAATTTAGTTTTGTAGCCAGACGATAAGGATTCCTATAAAAATTTTATGCCCCACGTTTTGACTTCGGTTGCTTTTAAATGACCACTTGGAATTTTTCTTATTCTTTGGATAAGAGAAACGGGAACCTAGGTTAAATTTTAACCCCGGGTTAGCGTTAACCGGCCTTCCAACAACGGGGTCCATTTGCGAGTTGTCTTGTCCCTACTTTTGAAAGCGAGTCTTGGTGCATAACCTTTCACATGAAAACGAGTTTTCAACCACATGCAGATAAAACTCATATTATAACAGATTGTGCACTAGGCCTCGCTTTTAAAAAGAGGCACAAGACAACTCGGAAATGGCCTGTTCCTTTGCTACCTGTGCGGGGAAAGGAAAAGACGAAAATCGATCCAATCGACATACAATTATTTGCGGTAAAATTCATGACAATGTTGCACTATATTGCATTAGATATTTGGAAATTTGGACAGTAATGCACTTTTATTAACTGGAAAAACGCCGAAGCGATGTCCATCTCCAACTGAGGCCCGCTTTCGCATATGACGAAGGTACTTGCCGCGATGAAGTACATCCACAATTGGTGCTCAGGTGTCTTTTCAAAAAACCTTAGCTGTGTTGCAACAAATAGTTTTGATATTTTAGAATTTCTTTTGGTATTTACTTGTTAACCTCTTTGTTATCTGGAGCAAAAGAATTGAAAAGGAAAGGCGAACACGACCGTTGAGCGCTGTTTAGGTGAAGATAAGGAAATAATTTTGATAGACATTTGTTCCACGTTGCTTGATCGTAGTTGATGATTAATAGAATCACATGCAAATTGTAACAGGCAAAACATTGAAAGCCTGCGTGCGGACGTCTCCTATTTCCTTTGCTTCACGCAGGCTAAACATTGAAGAACGAGTTTGTTCTGTTCTGCACCATAGCTGTGTTCCGCGTGGGGAGCCACATGTGCAACGTGTGGAGACAGAAATCACAACGAAATGAAATCCAGTCCGAAAACGCAATCCTCCGAAGAATTTAAACATTTTGACAAGGCTACCCAAATAAATCTACACCATAATGATTGTCGTAAGGAAGCCCGTACAGTTCCAAGTTGAAAGTGATGCCTTAATCAACATTATCCCTGCCAAGCTTGTTGCTGATGAGCAGCTGGAACATATAAATGAATGACAAGACATTGAAGCCTTTGGATTCCTGCGGGAAAACTCTCCAAAACCCAAAAGCGAGAGAACGTTCTCTGGGGTATTCATGATCCTCGAGAACACATCTAACGCCCATAACAGGAGCAAAGGTGGCTAAGCAAATGAATCTGATAACTGGCAACGTGGACAAATTCAAGACCACAGAACCACCACAACCATCGAAGACGGAAGAAAACAGCATCAAGACAATAAGACGCTACCCTGAAGTATTTTAGGAAGAGTTAGAAATATTTCCGTGAACAGTGCACCTATAGGTTGATCCAAGCATAACTTCTGTTGTCACGCACCCCAGACGATTACCAAATTATCTAAAACAAGAGTTGGACCGCCCGCAGAAAATGAAAGCCATTGCTCCAACAGATAGGAAGAGGTAGCAGTTACTAGTTCTAGATTGTGTCCTTGCGCCTAAGGGACTGTGCAATAATTACCTGGAGGGGGGGGGGGGGGTTGGGAAATGGGTAAAATAAAGCTCAAAATTACTGAAGTCGCTAAGCGAAAATTAACTTTAACCTCCCATCACCTACTGATAATATTAAGGTCAACTCCCCCCCCCCCTCCCCTGCTTCCTCCCCGCATTGGCTCCCTCATACCTAATTTACGTGTTGGCACAAAAAGTACTTCAGGCACAAAAAGTACTTCAAATGACTCTTCAACGTATGAGTTCTCTCCATCGGAATCACTTGACTCTGATTCTGAAGTTGTGTCGTCTTCACACGGGTTATAAAATTCTTCATCTTCCATAACATCCCTGGCAGCATTTTCGCGTGCATGGCTGAGAACTCGTTTAGTTAAATCAGCCTTATTTCCGCTTATCTTGAGACCATGTTATTTACATTTTCAGCTGTTGTTCGTAAGCGCTTCCGTTTCTGTTTCATTTTCCAAGAAATATTAGACGGAAGAGCGTTCCTTTTTCTTACTCTTTTTTTCACCGTTGCATCCAAGAACTTAAGGTGCTCTACATAACTTTTACACGCAGTCTCGTCCACGTTGTACTGGGAACAGAACTCTTGCAAAGACCTTTCTTCAGAGGAGGAAATTTTCCCTCGTTGAACAATTTCTTTATCTGGACACTCAGGAGAAGTTTATAAGCTTACTTTGCAAAGCAATCAAACTGTTTATATTTACATAGATCAATTTATTGCTATTAAAGTCAAAAGTTGGGTTTTCCATTCTCTTTAATTATAATACAATGTAGGCTATCCTACATTGGCATCTTTCTTTTTCATTGAAAAACATCAGAGTGTCAGGGCCATAGCGAGACTTTTGTGATAACCGAGGCAATTACGAAAGCGCCGAAGGCGCGAGCTTTTAGGGGGGTCTGGGGACAGGCTCCCCCAGAAAATTTCGAAATCTAGACGCTCGGAAATGCCATTTTAAGCGTTTTGCTGGTGGTATTTTCCCCCAAACATAACCAAAATTCAAACTAACTTTAACAGCATTCCTGGTGCCAATAAAGTAGAACTGTTTTAATATATAACAGAGGCATTCCTCTCTTACTGCATGACAGACAGGAAAAATTAAACAATCAGCCAGTTCAGAGATCAAAGCACCTGGAGTTGATATTTTCCCAATTTAATTCTAGTGTAAGCAAGTATAAATGTTTGAACTCTAATAGCTGTTCTACCACTTTTCCAGCTTGTGAAAAAGTGTGAAAAAAGTAATCCCCCCCTGTATGTATTAAATTTTACATCCAACCCCCCCTCTCTCTGGTTATTATTGCACAGTCCCTAATTCAACTATTACCCCTACCGCACTTACTTAATCCATATGACAGGTACGAGTAGTCAGTCGTCTCCCCGTCGGTGTATATGTTACGTCAGCAGATACACCGGGCCCTGGAGAACTTGGAAGGAGTTCTTTGCATGCAAATCACAAGAAGAACCTGCAGACGTTCCCGTTTAACTTAAAAGTTACTATGACTCTTTGAGTGAGTTTACCATCCAGTGTGACGCTAGTTAAAGTGGCCTCGGAGCAGCTTTGATGCAGAATGGCAGACCCAGTGACAGCCTGCGTCCCAATGAGTGCGCAAGTCGATTATTAATGGCTACAAAGAAAACGTTATCGTAAATTAAAAAGGAAATGCTGGCACCACGACGATTACAGTCCATGATGCTGAGGCCTCAGAAATATGATTTATCCATCCTTAATAAACGCAACAAGAATATGCACCTGGCAGACATGCTGTCGCAAGCATCCGTGGCATTTGAAGGTAAGGATGAACATGCACGACATCGCATGCATGACGACATGAAGCTGAAACTTGGAAACTATTCCCAAAGGTTGGCTACAAGAGGAAAAGGGTGCCCACAACTGACTCATCCTTATTTCGATATGCGAGACAAGTTGACCCTTCCAGCTGGGATGATTTTCAAAGGAAACGCTAGAGTGTCATCCCGCAGAGTCTTCATGCAGACACGAAAGCAAGAATTCACTCATTTCATCTTGGGACTGAAGTGTTAGGCACCGATCTTTTGTCACTTTACAGGGTAAAACATTATCTGGTCTCCACTGATTATTACCGCAACTTTAGGAGGTGGACAGGCTTCCAGACACCAAAGAAAGTACTATCCCGGCATCCTCAAGCTGAAGATTCACCTCAGCCGCTATGGAATCCCTGATCAATTGGTGAGCGACAATTCCCCTCGAAAGAGTTCGCTGAATTCGCAAAAGCCTGGAACTTCTAAAACAAGGACGCAGTTAGCATACGTAAGCTCATTCTAGGAACTTTCCAAAGTCCCAACTCACAATTTTCTAAAACAAACAATTAAAAAAGGCGAATTGCAGCTGGATAAAAACTACGCCCGTGTCCCACACCACTGTCTAATGAGCTACCTTCGCCATATAGGCGGATCCTTGTTTATGTCGGCAGTCTTTGATCTAATCATTATCATAAATTATCGAAAATTTTATATTTAGCTTGGCAAATGAAAACACGAAAAAATAAAAGAGGCTAGCACAATTAGTAAAAATAGTAAAATTTGAGAGGAGAATGTTGAAAATTGAGGGAGACATTCCTTTTTGAGCCACACAAACGTCTGTAAATGTTGTAAATTTTGAAAGCATCATTTGAAACCCGTTTCCATCCTTTTTCTTTCAAACTTCGCATGTTAACTAAACGTTACATGCTCTTTCTAGTTATAATCTTTGTTTGTTTATTGGATGAATTTCATTTTTCAAGATGTAAACAATGACGTCAGAAAGGATCCGCCTATTCTTAGATAAATTTTGAGTTATTTGTGAAACATTTTTTGCAATCACGTAAAACCTCAAAAAGTGATAGACAATAAAGAAACATCACCGAACGTGGCTTTAATTTCGATCGAGACGCCTTAATCTATGAACCCAACAACAGGTACTAAAAGATGCTGGAATGCCAAAGTGTTCTACTGTACCATTACTAGAGCAACTTCATAGGAACTACATTCATGTGTATCACTGGAAATTACTCTCTTCTCTATAAAGGAAACAGATTCTTACATGTACTTGGTAGTTTATCAGCCAATTGTCAGCCTGTAGCTTCTTTATTTACTCGGTTCTTATACACAGAAATTCACTGTTCACAACATCATAATAACGGATCTGAAGCAACTGACTGCTTAGCCACAATTTACAAGACGAAATTTGCATACTTTTTGACACCATTTTGGACATTTTTGGGCGTTTTAACTCTTAAAAGGAGCTAGCAGCTCGTTACAAAATTTAAAAGTTCCTTGGAGCCTTTGCCAGCTCTCAGAAAGCTCTTCCGTATAACACTGAGTTGTCTCCTGGTAAAACGGTACTTCTCTCTGTTTAAGATCTCCTTTTGTAGAAAATCAAAAAGTTTTTCTGCTTCCACATTGGCCAGAGAAAAGCACCAAACAAACTCACAGATCTGTGCTTCTGTAAGATCGGAGAGATCTCTTGCTGAAATGGAAGAATACAGAAATTGATAGAGCTCTTTGCTTCCTCTCTGGGCTTCAACAAAACCACGCATTAGCATGAGTTTTCCGTCGCGAGACACCTTGTGCAAGTTGCATTTAGCCACCTCTGCTTCAGCTAAGTCAAATAATTTACTGTCGGATAAATTTGCCCTGCCAAGGCTCCAAATTACTTGATTGAAGTCACCAATGTTGAATTCCTTTGAATCCCTTAAAGACAACTCTGCTTCAATCTTTTTTATAAAGTCAACATTGACACTCTCTCTTTTGGCGTGGATGAATGAGTACAAAATTATAACAAGTTCATGTGTCTTGAAGTCACTCACTCCTCGATGTAAAATTTCTCTCTCAACAACATCAAACAATTTTGCATTCCTGATATTCCTTTTCGCAAATGACCACACAATTTCTACAAGTTCCACATTAAGAAACGTATTTATGCCCCTTTGAATAAGCCCACCTTCCAACAAGTAGAAAAGGCGGACGCTTCCTCTGCCAGCCATGGAAAATGCCCACAGAATCTTGACTATGTCAGCATTTTCAAAATCAGAGGTGCCTCTTCTGATAATCTCTCCTTCCATTAGGCTAAAGAAGCTATCCGAATCAATATTTTTCTTAGCAAAAGACCACACAGTGTCTGCCAGAGAGCGGCTGTTGATTGCCATATTTCTTGATGCAACTTCTTTGAGAAAATAGTCAAAGAGCTCTTTGGTTCCATTGTTAGTTTTAGCATAAGACAGCAATATTCCAGACATCTCCTGATCTTCAAGTCCTCTAGTGCAACTTAGTCTCTCAGCTAAGATGGCTTCTTGGAACTTTGAAAATATTTCTGGTGCTTTGAAATCTAGATTTGCACAGCCATTTAAAATTTGGCAGATCTCAGCATAGTTAAAACTTGAAACATCTTGCTGCAAAATCTCATGCTTGCAAACATGAACTAGCCTGTGTTGTTTTTCTTGAATTTTTCCCAATGCCCACATTACATTGGCAAGATGTCGACACTGACAGCCTCTGATAGTCTCAGCAATACTCTCCAATAACTCTATGTAAACACTGCCTTTGCCCTGTTTGAAACGTTCTCTTTCCTGTTCCAAGACTTGGCATTGAGATCCACACTTTCCAATGACCTTAGCAATGTTGAAAAGAAATGCGACCTTGTTGACAATGTTGACAGACGCTTGGACAGACCTGTATAATTCAAGTTGACTTTGAACTGTTGTCGTCAACATGATTTGTCTGTTAAGCTTGACCTCTGCATTAGATGGCTGTGCGACTGTACTGTTACACCTACTGACATAGTATATGTGTGGCACTGTCATCATTTTATTACAAACATGTTTTCCTGAGGTGGATGAATGTGATATTGTGCTGTAAGCACTCCCTGCAGTTCTTGAATGTGTCAGTGAGAGGACTATGGCACTGACTCTTATAACTGGTTTCCTTGTAAGCAAAGAAAGAACTCTTGTATTAAAACAAGCCGAAGTGATCACTTTGTCCATTTTCTTTTTAGGCACCTGCTGAACAAAAAACATAAGATGAGATCAGCAAGTCCATTGGACCATTTGACTATTGACTCGACAAATTTTGCGTTCTCATATAAAAGCTAATATCTCTCTCCTCTATGGAGGCTTCTATGGCATTTCTCATTTTGTTTCTCTATTGAGCAAAGCAGAGACTGGCGAGAGGATAAATACAAGGTGTGTGAGGAACATAAGTGTTTTAAACTCCTCCCTATGACAAAAAGGTTTACGGTCATCTTGCCACCAGGAAGACTCGCCACCAACCATCTTGCCACCATAAGTCACCTTGCCACCAACAACCCACCACCACTTGAGGTCATCTCGCCACCAAACATGAAATGCACTAGAACAAAAATTTAGTTAAGGTTCACACAATTCAAGCAAGTACTGTGTGATGTGAAGTGCTAATTTGCCTTTAGACAGTTTACAGTCCCCCATTTTGCCGTTTGATAGTCGAAATCTTATGCTTCGATCGAACCGTTGCCATCTTGCTTCATTTATGTTGAGCGCAATCTACTGAGGGCTCCCTCATCAGGGTTTATAACTAACTAACTAACTGAATCTGAAATCCGGACAAAATTCAAAAATAAGGACTCAGAATTCTTATACCAGTATCATGTTTTATTTAGTCTTACGACTAGAACTTAAAATGGAGATCGCACAAACAACAATTTGAAATTTGTTAACATTTAGGCTATAAATATAATACGAAAATTGTTCCATAGAGTACTATTTTATGAAGTGCACTCATAAAATCTGAAATTGAAGCCTACGTATATGAACTACAACTACACATGCTATTGCCCTAAAGTAATATTTGGAAATGTAAATATATCAGTTATATTACTGTTTGAAAAAAAACTACAGCTATCTAACAAATAGCGATTGAAAATTTGGTAATATACAGTAATTTAAAATAAGTATAAGATGTTATGGCTATAAATATATAAAGAGAATTGTTCTACAGTTGACTCCCGGTAATTCAAACCTTTCTCATTATAATTTTACCTTCCTAACTCCAAATAGCTCGAACCTTTTACGATTTCCCTTGAAGGTTCGAGCTATCGAGAGTCAACTGTACAACGCATATGTCACAAATTGAACTCATAATACTCCAAATTACAAGCCCAAGCCTAAGTATAATAATTAGAACTAAACATACACATTGCTATTACCCTAAAGTAATATTTGGAAATGTAAGTATCGGTTATATTACATGTGAAAAAATATAGTTACCGTATCTAACAAATGACAAACTGAATTTGAAATTTGGTAATATACAGTAATTTAAAGCGAAGTAAGTTTTACAAATTGAACTCACAAAATTCGAAATTGTAAGCTTAAATATATTGTTATTAAAACAAGAAATAAAATATGTGTCATCATCCTTAGTATAAAGTCTGAGTCTAGATAATTTGAGTCTAAAATTCCTAATAGCAAAAAAACCTTAGCATCTAGGTCCGTTAAGGTATGAGCACAGCTTGAGGAGTCGGCAGGCTGACAAATCCCTGTTGCCGTGTCCCTCCCAAAACTTAAAAAGCTTCTGATCACCTGCCGCAAAGAGTACTTCTTTCTCTGTATTCTGCTTAGTTTTCCCTCAGAAATGAGGTGGATTTGAATTGACACGAGTTTGGTTTCTTGGTGAAGCAACTCCACCAGCAAATAGAAACTTAACTGTTTTGTGTTTGGTTTTTGTCAGTGAAACGCGAGCGGCATTAAGTTATTTGTATTGGTCAAGCTAAACAATTGTTAATAAAGGAACACTTCCATTGCAATGAATTTTAAAATTGAATAGATGCGTCTCTGTTAGTTGTGAAAATTGTTTTTGTTTTGCTTATTTGTTTCGTTCGTGGTTCTTCGGCTGCACGCATTTGGCTTGTGACCTTCTTTTTTAAACAATAGTTTGATCCGGTTATTAAGGGACACAACTGAGAGACATGGTACTGGCATGTTGTGACTCTGTTTTCCTCGAATGTTGGCATTTTATTTCATTTGATACATACGATTGAACGATTGAACGTGAACGGCCGCCCCTGACGAGGGAACCCTCGGCATCACTCGGTAGGTTTCGACCTGTCCCCAGGCTGCGCTCAACATAAAAAAGCAAGATGGCGGTGGTTCGATCAAAGCATAAGATTTCAGCTATCAAACAGGGGACTGTAAACCATCTAAAGGCAATTTAGCCTGAGGTTGTGACAACCTTGCTAACCAAAGATTAAATTCTTTCACTAAAGCTTCGCCACTGGTATTCTCTTTTCATTTTTTACAAGCAAAACTCCACGTCTTTTCCCTCTGGATATCCTGATCTGATAACCCCAAGGCCTTCTAAATTAATTCCAGTCATAATCACCTCCTCATTCTTTTGGAATTCCAGTTCTAGATGCTGCCTGTGTCTGTGGGTATTTTCTGGAATCCCCACATTTTGCTTGTTAGTTCATTCATTCGTTCATAAATTCATTTCTTTCTTTATTTGTTTCTTTTCTGGTGTGATTATAAAAAAAGCACTACAGAGAAACCTGTGTATACAGGCATGTACTTAAAAACGCCGGAACGCCAGAATGCCAGAATGCCGGAATACTTAAACCTGGAACAGCGGAATACTTAAACCCGGAAATAAAATCTTTAAATCGTTAAATCTTTCACTTGGGGGAAAATGGTGGTAAATCAAAATACATGTAGTGGAGAACAGATTAAAGAAACATGGCATTGACATACCACGAGAGTTCTAGCCTGCATAGCAGGCATAAATGGGGAAAGGGAAAAGAAACAAGAATGCGGGTGAAAAATGGGGGTCTGGGGGCTAGTCCCCCATTTTTCTCCTGTGTTCTCGCTCCCCTTCCCCTTCCCCGTTTAAGCCTACTATGCAGGCTACGAATTTTCGAATCAAGTAGCTTTTGATTTACCAGCATTTCCCTGGGTTCTTAGTGTCTGTGTTTTTGAGACAGTTTACTCTTCACTAAAGGTGGATTTCCACTGTTGCAAAAATTTTATGTGCGTACAAGCATGGATTTAACTGGATTTATGTGCATAAATAAAATTAGAGACGATGTACGTTCATACATCGTCTCTAATTTTATTTGTGCACATAAACCCAGTTAAATTCACGCCCATATGCACGTAAAATTTACGCACATTTATACTGCTTGGTTTTTTTTAGTTTTGCTGTCATTACATGAAGTCACACCATGTGCCTGACATTTGTCAACTGAGTTATAAAACTGGTTGAGATTCAATATCTTACCTCTTTTTCTCTGGGCTTTGGCTGGGACTTACGGGAAGGGAAATGATACTTTAAATGCGTAAAGTTAAAGAGGGAAAATTTCAGCTACATACGCTTACCTTGCAGGAGAGTCCTCCATGTTGATGCCAGCGCGAAAAAGCCCAGGAATGAATAAATTATAATAATTATAAAAATGGATGAGTAACCAGGGTAAGACATAATAAGATTTTGGGCGTTCTCTGGTTAAAAATTACAACACACGCATGGTTGAACCACCACTCCATTGACTTTGAAAGTGCTCATGTAATCAACAAGGGAAATTTCCGCATTAGAAAAATGCTGGAATCCTGGCACACAGCAATTACAAGCGACGCAGACAATAATGCGAAACAATTACCTAGACAATATTCAATTTTATTATGATCTTCTTATTAGCATTTTATTTCCACTAAAGTATTTTTATTGTTTTTATTATAATTTCTCTTTTTCACACTTTTTGTAGTATATATTTTAATTTTCGCGCTTTTTATTTTTCACTTGTCAAAGATTGCAGACTGGCAATCGAAAGCTCGTTAACTTTTAAAATTTTTAACCAGAGAACGCCCAAAATCTTATTATATAATAATTATGGTTGGCAGAAAAATGTAAGGCAGGGGGTTGGGGTAGTGATAGTGAGGAGAATGGTTTTGGCGGGGATCAGAAGGTAACGTTAAAAATGTAGTGTGGCTTAAACTTTAATTGTTTTTTTTCCCGCGATCTTGTGTATATTAAATCGGTCATTTAGCGTTAAAGTATTCCTGCTTTCCAGGTTTAAGTATTCCGGTGTTCCTGGTTTAAGTATTCCGCCATTCCACCATTTTGGAGTTCCAGGTTTAAGTACATGCTGTGTGTACCCCATACACAAAGTCCTTACTTATACCACAAAGAAGAAAATATCTAACAGTAACAATATAAACTAATTGTATAGAACAGTCATTTCACGGTTACACTTGTCAGAACAGACTTGGTATATGGAGCATAACCCACTTAATGAACTCACTACAATAAGAAAATAAACTTTTTTTAACTAGATTGGAGAAATTGAGGCTCTGACACCTTACAAACCGAAATATGAGACTCAGAGACAGGAAGAAAAACATGGTTAAAAAAGGGACTCCCAGATTTGCAAGAAAACGTTTTGAGATTATAGTGGAACTATAATTTTCTGACACTCACATAGCATTTGCAACCAATAAATGCATGTTATGTGCCGATCAATTCGAAACTTCAACATCCCCTCCCCCCGGGCATACCCCGGGCATTTGACTGTGCATCGTGTCTGGGGAGGGGGGAATTTGAACGTTGCGTTGGAAGGGTGGGGAATTTGAACCGGATTTATCTCTTGTTCTGACGTAAAACGCACGTGATTTTTTTTTGGTTTCTACAGGGTTTGACGGATTTACAAGATAGAACGTCGCCTTTGTTAGTGAATAACTCTTTCAAAAGGGTCTTTAAAAGAAGTTTGAAGGTGTCAGTACGGCCTATCTCTCTCTGGAAGGCGTGTAAAGTGTTTGATTGAAGACGAAATCTGTCTTTGAGGACAGGTAGTTCAGTACTACTTGGTGGGGCATTTGAACGGCTTTTTTGCCCCGACGGGAGGGTATTTGAACAAGCCAATGTTCAAAAGTTCAAATGCCCGGGGGGTTGCCTGGGGGGGGGGGATGTTGAACTTTCGAATTGATCGGCGCATTACCTTAGAGCAGGCTAATGGCGACCTTCAGATGAGACTACCAATATGAGATTAAGTACGAATAGGACTTTGGAATTTCAAACCGGGATGTTCCCAAAGCCCTTGTTCCTCTCTGTCCTCTTTGTTGAGATTGACAAAAGAAATTCTTCTCACACTCAATCTCATACTCACAGTCCAATTTGAGGGATCCTGAAAAATGTAGGATTGAGCTGCCAGTGGTTTTCCATAAGGCACTTTCACTTTTCCAGCTTCACTGTTCCCCTTCCCCACAAAAACAATCAGATCAACAACATCATCGACACAACCACAACACAGCAAGGCCTATAACGTGTCTGTGAATTACGTAATCAAGTTGAGGGTATGTTTGATAACTTATGATTTGTACACTACGGTTAAAAAGGCCCAGAAAATGAACACTACGACAAAAAACGGTCCAAAGCAGTGCCAGTGCCACCTTAGCATGTCTAAATTAGTAAGATGTTAAACTTCAGCTGTCGATACGTTTGAGCTTCTTGAAAAGTTTAATAGTTTAGCACGTGTTCAAAACATGTTCGTGTTCGATTAAATGACCGGTACATTTCAGTGAAGACCTGTCTCCCCACTCTTAACTCTAAGAATATATCATTGCTGAGAAATACTAACGACTTACCTACTGAACGACGACAATTAAAAGCTGAAATAGGCACTTTGATACGACGGTCAAACTCGCCGACTTGTCGCCATTTTGACAGAGCGTGCTGCCGTAAGAGCCTGGGGCTGAAGTCGCCCCATTCTTATCACTGTCACTGCTTCAATAAAACATACACACGCGAGGTGCAGTGCGTGCAGAGCCAACGACGTTTTGTTAAATTTATGAGGACAACCTATGGATTTCACACCACTGCAGTGCAGACTGTGCGGTCCCCCCTCCGACAACTTACAGTTAATGTAACATGTCTTCGCCAAAGTAAGGAATCAACGTATTCAGTTATCATAAAACTGGGTAACAAGCAGCGTGACTACGTGACAGCAAATTATAGCGTGACATTAAAATTGCGTGTGAATAATGCCATAATAATATAATAATGTCTTTATTTATCCTGATGAAAAAACTCCGATCAGCTGAACACAGAGGAACAGCTGGTATAAACCGGTGGTCAGCAATATAAATAATCAAAATACATATGAAAACAACAAAAGTATAAAACATGTAAAAGTTGATTACACATAGAAAATCGTATATATATACATCGATATTAACTACAAAATTGAGGTAACCTAATACAATATATAACAAGAATACAGAGATGCAAAGTGAAGTAAATAAAGGTCTTCGTTTCCCTTTTCTTCAAACACAACTGTGGTGTACTCATTTAATATAACGTCAAAGAGACTAACTCTTCCATTGCTTTCTATGAACTTTATTGAGTGAACTGCTATCTATAACGGGGTACAATGATCATACTACTTTTACTCAGTAACAGTACTTTCACATCATGCAGTAGCATGCAGTAGTTTTACTTATCTTAGTATTAAATAGTAATACGTGTCCTTGTTACTGTAGTAATCATTACATTACAACAACATGTTCTAACACGTCTGTTTCTTGTATTTTTGATGTCTCCAAGTCCTGACGGTCGTGAAAAAAACTTGCCAAATTCAATAGGTCTCCATTTCACATATCTGTTGTTGTTAATCTTGCTTTCACTTCGAGATGTTTTGAGTGTTACATTACATTTCAAAGGTCCAAATTACAAGCAGCTGTCAACTATGCAAATTTGTTCAACACACTACGCTTCGAACTATGAATAACCCAGAAGATTGGTATTTTGAAGATTTTACTCTAATTCCTTGATCACCACTGTAACTTGGATTTTTTTAAATATTACTCATTTAAGTTTTTCAGTTTTAGGAATAGCTACAGTGTAGGAACAAGCCCCCGCAAATTCCGATTTTACTTTGAAATGGTTTCTTGTTTACGCACGCAAAATTGACACTGCAAAATTTTAAATTCGCTTTTAGCTAGAGACAACCCCGAAGTAGTGGTGAAAGGGTTTGACACTGACTTGCTTTTTTTTTAACTTGCTAAAAGCCGGTAAAAGACGTTTCGGCTAATGCTTAAGCCTTCATCAGTTTATGAAGTATTTTATGTTGTTTTACCCCAGTCTTTTCACTACCGTTATAAACTTGGGCTTTAAAGGATGTTACTAAAAGGAGGAATGGGGAATGGGGAATGGGGAATGGGGAATAGTGGTCAGCGGTAGTACCAAAAACTTAAATTGGAGTCTGCGCAGTACGGCAAAGAAACGAGGGTTGCACGTGGTAAGTGAACGATGGAAGGTAAGAATGTTTATCAGTCAGTTTTTCCCGAGTTTTTGGAATTATCGAGTTTCTGTTTATTAGAATTAACCAAAACTATTGATTTGCAGGTAATGAGAGTGACGATAATGTTAAGGATCACGAGGTTATCGTTATCGACAGGTTGGTATAAAAAGATTCGTATCACTTTGAGTACAGTCGCTTCGAGTGTTTAATATAAAAACAACGAGTAAATGTTGCGGAGGGTGTAAACTGCAGGTTGCAGGTTGCAGGTGCAGGTTGCAGGTTGCAGGTTGCAGGTTGCAGGTTGCAGGTTGCAGGTTGGAGGTGCAGGTTGCAGGTTGCAGGTTGCAGGTTGCAGGTGCAGGTTGTAGGTTGCAGGTTGCAGGTTGCGATTATATTTTTTTTCAAATAGAAGATGTATGATCTTTATATGGTACGTTTCTACTTAAATTTCTTCAAGAAAATCAGAATTGTTTCATTTGTAAAGAAACCTTGGTAATGAGAAACTTGAACTGGACTAGACTCTTGGTATGTAAGTTTGCGGAACCGTTTCAATGTGTTCTCGCAGATACGCCACACTCACCAGTTTGGAATGGAAATATTAGGTGAAAGGTGCGGTTTAATCGTTAACTATTGGCGATGATCCACCGAGGCCATAATGGAGATCAACCGCCACCCACTTTAAATTTCCCGAAGATGCTGAGATTTTTAAGTCCGTGGAGTTGACAATTTTAGGAAAAATCACAATAGTTGTAAGTTTTGAAAACATGTTTCGACAAACTGCTGTCATCTTCAGTTCAGCAATTACCATTACATAATTTTTCAATTGGTGTAATACATACAAGTATTAAGACAGGCGGTTTTAATAACAACAATAAAATGACTCGATCACAGGATTGTAAAGATTACAGGATCAGGCATTAATTTAACTGCTAATGTATAATGTGAACTTATTGAAATTACCAGTGAGCTTGCATCATAAATGCAAACAAAATCCAGTTATATTAACCAGCCAAAAACCAGTCACCTTGCAGAACTGAAATTAACATTTCAACTTAATTTCAATTCGATATGTTGTGCAAAGTGCAAGTAATCAAACATGCTGCACATTATTGTGTATTCGCACATTCTTGCTTAGTAAACTATAGGAACATGAAAACTACAACCTTGAACTTTGAAATGTTTCTTTTCAGAATGTTCTGCAAACACTATTGTAAAGTAGAGCTTGAGGCCAAATTTGGGGCCAAATTCTTTTCTCGTTTGGCAATTTTGCAGCCCGTCAAGCTAGTTTTCAATTGCCATTGATACTTCGACACTGGTTCCGAAAACATCTGAGTGTTTTTTTTTTGTCTGAGGTATTTCATTCGCTTTTATTCAAGCGCAACGTGTACATTTTTAACCACAACCGTGTGAAAGTATTAGCACTTTCACTTTTTATCCGCCACAAATTTATGCTTATTAAAGCAAGACACAGAAACGCGCGAGAAAAAATAAAATTCTTGAAACTCGTTGCTTTTGACTATGTTATCAGCTTTTCACGTGTTAATCATGGGTTTTATTTGGTTCGGATTGGTGATGATATACAACAAAAATGCTGCTCTCGAACCTACAAACATGCAAAATTAAACCTGCTGAACAAAACCTGGTAAAACTGTATGACCCCATCGGTATGACACCTCTGTCTTTGCCAAGTCTCTTTTGTTCAACGTTTGATATTCCTTCGTCCTAACTAAGCTACTTGGGAGACTTTTTTTATGGCATGCCTTTTCATATAAAAAGGACAATTTTTACAAATAACTGAAGCCATTCTTACTCCTTTAATTTTGTTATCCTTTAATTAACTGCTTTTTACTTTGTAATTAACCTGCAACCCGCAACTTGCAACCCGCTAGCCACAACCCGCAACCCGCAACCTGCAACCTGCAACCTGCACCTGCAACCTGCAACCTGCAACCTGCACCTGCAACCTGCAACCTGCAACCTGCAACCTGTAACCTGCAACCTGCAACCTGCACCTGCAACCTGCAACCTGCAACCTGCAGTTTACACCCTCCGTAAATGTTGTCTGTATTTTGACGTTTTAGCGACGGACCAGTGACAGAGGATGATTCTACGTGTGCAACTGGCGAGAATGAATCTTTGTTTAAGGCATGAAAACGTAGGATACGGCTTGAAAATTTAAACCGGCTGCTGCTGAACTATTATAGCACTTGCCATCCAAATTTGATTTTTTGTTCATATTTGAGTTACAATCTCGATTCATTTACGGTTTGCAGAAAGAACTGAGTGAAGTGACTGCAATATTAAGCTGTTTTTCACTTAAAAAGAAATTACCCTAGAGAAGAAGCATGGAGAATAGCTTAATATTATAGAGTCACTTCACTCAGTTCTTTCTGCAAACCGTAAATGAATCGAGATTGTAACTCAAATATGAACGCCATTAAAATCAATTCAAAATTCGATGGCAAGTGCTCTAACAGTTCAGCAGCAGTCGCTTTAAGCTTTCAAGCCGTATTCTACGTTTTCATACCTTAAACAAAGATTCGTTCTCGCCAGTTGCAAACGTAGAATCATCCTCTGTCACTGGTTCGTCGCTAAAACGTCAAAATACAGACAACATTTACTCGTTGTTTTTATAACAAACATTCGAGGCGACTGTACTCAAAGTGATACGAATCTTTTTATACCAACATGTCGATGACGATAGCTTCGTGATCCTTCAAATTATCGTCACTCTCATTACCTGCAAAGTAATAGTTTTGGTTAATTTTTAATACATAGAAAGTCACTAATTCCAAAAACTCGGGAAAACTGACTGATAAACATTCTTACCGCCCATCTTTCACTTACCACGTGCAATTCTCGTCTGTTTGCCGTACTGCGCAGACTCCAACTTAATTTTTTGGTATTACCGCTGACCACTATTTCTCATTCCCCATTCCCCATTCCCCATTCCTCGTTTTAGTAACATCCGGCTTTAAATATACATTCTTTTCACTGTTTCTGCTTTAATTAGAGAGTAATGTTCCGATTTTTCTTTTGTTACTTCACATTACAAGTTATTTACAAAGTGTTTCTGCTTCGCAGCAGAACACACTAAGTCGAGTTGGTTCGTTGCGGCCACGACATTCACACTTACAGCAAGGAGCCCAAAAGTGTGACCACTTTTAATTAATTCGCATTCTTTCGTGCAGATTATCCAATCAGAAGCCGAGGATAGCTTCAAGAAAATTAACTCAAACCGCAAAGCGAGCATAAATGCATTTTTGCTTACTTTTACTTGTAAATGCCACGAGGTTATTGTCAGCGTTCTGGCTTCACGTCTTTCAGTTAGCGAAGATGTAGCGGTTGACTTGTTATAGCGCGTCGAAATATAAACAATGATTCAAACTTTATCGGAAAGGCTGGTATTACCGCTGAGTGACTAGTTTTATCGCTTGATTTCCGATAAAATAATTGCCCCCTGAATAAACTATAACCTTCGCTCTTGTGAAAACCCAGGATTGTCATAATTCAATCATCTGATGCAGTTTGGCTGCTGAGTTTCACGATGTCGTGATGTAAATCACGACCATGCAGGGTCAGGACGATGTAAACAGCGGAGAAGTCAGTTAAACGGCGAATTTGTTGCGCAGACAAAGCTATTCATCTCAGGACGAGCTAAAAAGAATGCCACTGGAGGACCCGAGAATACGAGGTTATAAGTTTGTAATTTCTGGAGGGCTAATAAAGTTTCCGATACTTGCATTGTAACTCACAGCATTATTTTGATATTGACTTACATTGTAATACGAACATTTTGCACACTATAAATAAAGCTGTTGCGTGATCTGTTATTGCAAGCAGGATTTATTTGCATCGCATGCAGTTACCAGCGTTGAGCTATGTGCTGAGCTGTTTCGACGTAGTGTATCATAGGAGAATTTTTATGGTAAAGTTGCAGGCATACAAGCTGTATGGGCACGTGCCGCTGATAAGAAGGGTTTCAGTGTCCGGGTGGCACACCACCACCCAACATCTCACAGAATACCCCCCCCCCCCCTGTCCTCACAGACGAAGACAAATGTCATCTTGGACAGCGCCGTTCTTTTAGGCTTTGCTGACATTAGCCACTGGCGTCACTTTCTTGACGTCATTGGCTAAAAATTATCACCTTGCTGCCAATAGACCTTTTTACCGATACAGCACCCATATTGATTTTGCCCCATGTATTGGGCATCCCATAATAGTGGATTGATTTTATTATAGTGATGATGCTGCATTATCACTACAAAAGAATAAATAAATCAAAATAGCTGTTGTATCGGTAAAAAGGCCTATTCTGTTGTCCTGTGCTTTGATTTGGGTGTAAATAGATTCATTTTGGTCGGTTTACAACGGCTCGCGAAAGTGATGTTTTTAAAATAACGGTCGGACTCGCTCAAAAGTAGGGAAAGAGAGTCCTGTTTCTCTAAATTTCGGCTTAGTCTTTCTAGTTTGATAAACCGATACAGCCATTATAACTGCATAGCCCACCACACAAACAGAGGATGGTAGGCCTGTGTAGCCACCTTATTGTTGTCAGAAAAGCTGAGAAAACTTGACAAAGCTGTCTGACTTAAAAAAGGTGCAAAGCAGGACCTTCTTTTTTTTCCTTTTGCTTTTTTTATTTTCTTGCTAGATTCTTGACAGGCAAAATCAAAATTTTCACTGTATCAGCAAAAATCCACCCAAGTTAGGAACCTTATGGAGAGAATTTGTTAAAACGTTCAATATGCATATGTTTGGCAAACCATCCCAGTAAGAGGTTTCGTTTTCCATTAACCAACACAGTCAGTTTTTTTGACACGAAAAGGAAATTAAACACGAGATTCATTACCTGGTCCTCTTTGCTTTACACTGGTGTTTGATTTCTCTGTATGTAGTTGTACTACATATGAAACTTCTGTATACTCTGCGTTCAGGACACATTTCAGTAACGTCACTTGTTGTAGCAGTGACAGTGTGACTTTCCCACGAATACACAAAAATTTCATACCGCTTCGCGCTGAGTTTTGCGAATGTTTTTTGTTTTTGTTTTGAATCACTTTAATTTCACGTTTTTAAGTAAGACACTATTAATTTCCTTGGCAATGTTATTTAAAATGCCCTTCAAGTGAATAAAACGACTTTATCAAAGGTACAATAACACGAAAATTAACAAAAACGCAACGGCGGGACAAAATGTCAACAGTGACAAAAAAGCAGTTCTCATAATGTCCTCAAGCAGTTCATGCTTGTACGTGAATTACTGGTTTTGAGTCAATTGGCCAGGCCACAATATGTATTTACATCGAAAATTCCTTCCTACGGACTCCGAAGAAAAAAATGATATCGCTCAGTAACATAATGCAGTTTAGAAACCTCTATACAAGTGCCACGAGTCATCTGTGTGAATTCCTTGATATGGATCAACAGGTGGTAATACTTCTCTTTCAGTTACTATACCCATTATTCCCGCTTTCTTCCATCCTTTTAAGGCATGAACCCTCCCCTGTGCGTTGGTGAAAAAATTATAAACTTTCACCAACCAAGTTCCATGAATTTTGTTTCAAAACCGATAGCCTTCGTTCGACATTCACATCTTCAACGGTTAACTCTACCAGCCACTTTCTTTTGGACTTCTTCCGAATACCACGTTGCGAGCTTGTTCTTGTCAAATTTCTTGCAATTAAAACTTGTTCTGTCTTGATTATTGACCTAATGTGAGTCACTTAATTTTCGCGTCATGTTATGTTCGCGACACTTATTGTTCGCGTCACTTTAATTTCGCGATGTTTTCGAAATCGCGAAATTTGCGAAATTAATTTGTGTCGCGAAAATTTCATGTAATGTTTATTTATCATAGTGTATCGTAGAAAAATTTATTTATACTATATTCAAACACCTTTTGTACAATCGGTCAAGATTATTTCAAGTAATACCAACAAGGTAAGGAGTGGCAGCAAGGCATTTAAACCCTGCGAGGTCAAAGAATGCGCGGCGGGGCCTCCGCCCTACCCTGGGTACCAGAGGCTTTTTTCGTGCGCTTGAACACGCGTGAACTTTAGTGTCTCGAGTCACATCTTTCAAAGGAGACACGGCTCGTTCTCCTCCTCCCCACTCTCTTCGCTACTTGGCGCGGCTTCTTGCGCGGTCAATCAGGTACGCAGACTAGTCTTCCTGAAATAACGTCTACGCTTACTTGAATTTGAGATGTGGCGATAACAGCTGAACGCTGAAAAAGATTCTAGTATAAAAAGTTCAACAGAGTGATCCGTATTTGCATAGTATGTTTGGAAGCGTATTAAAATCCATTTGATTACGTAGACTACGTAACTTTTCGGACTTTTTTTCAAGTTATCCATAAACTCTCCCAGTTACGTCCAAGTAAAATATGATCTTCAAAAAAGTAGAACTACAAAAGTTGCAGTATGTTATTATTTATTTTTTACACTATATAGTTACTTTTATATTGGGTACTTCTATTTGTACGAGTAATTTGCATTAACAGTTATTGGTGCGTGGCAAGTCAACACTCGTAATAAGGGAAGACGAATAAAAATGTACATTTCTCTCACACTCAAGAGCTAAAAGCTTCTTCATATGAGCCTGGTTGGCCGGGCTGGCTCGGTTTCGTAAGATCTCATCTAACCACTAGTTCCTTTCATTTCGATGTGTTCATATGAGAAGGCGAGCTGGCCCGGTTACCGAGATCGGTAAACGGGCGGGAAATTTTCCCATATGAACAGGTCAGCCCGGTTACCGGAAGGAAAAAATTCAAATACGCATGCCTTTTTATCGAGTGAAGTTAGCATTTTCAAGACTTTGTTTTGCAAAAATGATTTCCTGATGTTGAGTGAGTAAAGATGACATAATTTTTAGAATTACTGCCAAGAAAATCACGAGTTAATATTTCCGTGCATGCGATCACGTACAGAATTTCATCCCGGTAACAGGGATGAAATTTTTCATATTAACAGACGACAAAATTCGTTCCGCTAACCGGGCCAGCCCGGTTACAGGGATCATATGAAGAGATCCTAAATCCCACATTCATTTAGCATGCCGTTATGTCATAAATTCAGGAGCAAACACATAAAGTACTGCTCGATAGTTTTAATTAAAATCACCTTTAAATTGTAAAGATCTGGATTTAAATTAAACACCCATTAACTATTGCTCAAAAGCTAACCACCAACTCCCTTAATTCCCCGACCAAAAATTATGGGCCTTACCCTCACAAACTAAAAACCTTCAATCGGAAATGGAAAAAAGTAATAAGAAAAACAAAAAAGAAAAAAAACAGATGAAAAGAAAAGTGACAAGAGAAAAAGAAAAATTACGGCAATTTTTTACCGCAGTTACATTTCCTCCCAGATCAGTACATTCCCCGCTTCACTTCTCATGATGTTGTAACCTTAATTCCATGAACCCGTTCTGTGGAAGATGTGGTGAAACCTTTGGCGGATTCATGGATATATAACATGACAAAATACGCCTAAATTCTGATTTAAATGAATTATTCATTCCAGCGTAAATGAAAACATTAGTTGAACTGCTTAAAAACACAAGTGCCGTGTGCACAAGATACGCTTCATCGGGTAGGGAAGGTATCAAACAAAACCGTTTAATTATGGCTAAGATCCACGCGGGAATCCAGCACATTCCAAACGCAAGCACTACCACAAACAGCGATTTGGAAATTTTGATTTCTTGAGCCGTGATCCTTGCCATACGAATACGAGACTGCAAAGCTGGAGCTACTTCAAGATTGTGTTGTTTTATGGCATTAAACACTTTAACATAACAGAAAATTGCCACGCCAAAGGGTAAAATTAGAAAAAGGAAAACTACAATGCAATAATGAGCGATTCTGCCTTCTTCAGTCAGATGGATTATGTGGCAGCTGGCGTATTCGGGAACGAATCCAAAATCCTGCAAACGAGCAAAGCGAGGTACTGCAATGTAGCATGCGATAAAAACGCACACAGAGGCCAGTATAGTGCGAGATTTTTGCGGAGTGAAAATACAATTGTAGTTGTTAGTTTTAACAATCCTTACGTAACGGTTAAACGCCGTAAGACCCATTATAGAGGTGGACACAAAAAGGCCAAAGTTGGCCAGAAATCCGTGTATGTCACAATACACCTTACCGTAAGGCCACTTCCGTGTGGCCAGTACACCCACAGTAAAAGGCATAACGAACGTGGCACTTAATAAATCTGTGGCCGCTAAACCGACAATGTATAAATTCGTGGTTGTTCGTAGGCGAGGGTTTTTATACACAGCTAAACACACCAACAGATTTCCTACCAGCGAAATTGCGTTCATAAGAAGACAGACTGCAGTTTCGATAATTATTGCCGCTTGTCCATGATCAGCCATTTCTGAACTGGATGAATCGCAAATGCTTTTCTCTTCATTACCCGGACCCATGACTCTGGCTGCTTCTGTGAATACGTCAGCTCGAATTCCTCTCCATATTGACCCTAACGCTTTTACAGGAACTTTGTCCACATCTTTGCCCTTTCGTTTGTCCTTGAAATTTACTTTTGGCGATGAGGTACCACTGGCTGCCAGAGGAACTTCGAGATTCCCTAGCAACAAGTGAAGGAACGCGCAGCTATTAAACAGTTTTATCCGCAAGTAAGGCTTCGGACATTATATGTTTTACCAGTGAAGGTTCTTTGTAGTCAAATCCTCAACAAAAGGCAAAAAGCTTGGCAGTAATCACATGTTTCGTCAACAGTTTTAACTGAAGTGTAGCTTGAAAACAACGCAAAGCGCCCAAAACACTCAATTGTGTTGTTCAAGCTGCTGCTTTCTCACTTCACCGTGAAAATGGAACAAAAAAATCTTTTAGAATTGAATTTAAATAGGTATTAATATCAGTTCAAACGCAGGTGCAAGCCAAAAGTGTCCTTCACTTTGACATCAGTTGTGTCCTCTTAAGAAATGAAAACCAGGAAACAAAACTGTCAGAGAAAGATAGACACATCAAGAATTCAGTAAACGATATCTCGATCTTAAAACTAAAACACTTATTAAAAGATAGCTTGCTCGACTGTGTCATCAAACAGTGCTGCCTCAGGGACTGGCACTTCATTGGCAAACATGTAGTGAGCTCCTTTCTAAACTGACAAAATTGTATTTCTTGTGTCAACAGCTGTATTTGCACAAGTCATGCAGATTCAATAATAACTTTTTTCTCAGCGTGATCTCACCGCTGCATTTATTACAAAAACCTGACTGACAGTCTATTTGTCACGAGATACGCACGCGTAATCTCGCTTTCTAAATTTATTATATTGTCGAGTATTTGGTTAACTAAAACAAAAGTCGGCGGAATAATGTAATTTAATTATGCGTTAGGTTTCTTACGCTTATTAATTTAGTCACCATGTCATTGTCAAACTTAGGGGAGACTGCTCCGCAGCTGAATTTTCCAGTGCTGTAGACCCGGCGTAGCTGATCGATAAATCGATAGCCCAATAAAATCGATATTAATCAATATTAATCGATTCTAATCAATCGATTTTTATCGGAAATTGATAAAAATCGATACTATTTTCGGTTGTGACTATCGATTTCATTGACTATTATCGATTTCTATTAATTAATAACGATTTTATTGGTTTTCATCTCCACTCGTGTATATCGTAATTATCTGCTTTTTTTCCGGTTGTCAGCAAGATGTTACTTGAGGACATTGTGATGTATTAATTTATTTCAGCAATGTGAGTGAAACAACAACATAGAGCAAGTAAGCTTTGGGCCATAGAAATGGAACGAGCGCTCCTTGACTGTGGCCTTGCTAGCTGCTCTCTGCTATTGCAAACTTTCAATGCTTGTCCTCTTGATCCGATTTTTTTAGATAGCTCAAAATGCTCTCCGACATTTACATCAAACAAGCACTCATGGTATCCTTTACAACATAATGAATTTTCATTTTTGCTGTCTCTACACGGCCGTGCACTACCGATCGAGACATGCTGACAATTGATTACAACTCTGTAATTCGAACCGAGTCTATAGTGCTATTGGGGCCCACACTCTTCTCGTTAAAAATCGATAAAAGTCGATACTGTTTGCAGTGGAAAAGTTGTGACTATCGATTTTAATCGATTACCGATATTAATCGATAGTAATCGACCGATCTGATCGATTAATATCGATTTATCGATCAGCTTTCCGATGATCGATTTTGACCGATTAGTTACGCCGGGTGTAGATCGGACAGACCCATCAGACCGAGATCATCTCGGATTTCCGTAACAAAAGCGGACTGGAAGTACACGATGCCAATTCACTGGTTACCCATGGTCAGTTGTTGGGATCTTCTTCACACATCAAATAAGGCAACTCTTTTGTTATCATCAAAGTACATTTATTGAAGTAAATGCATCCCGTGTTTGTTTTTAATTACTACATTTAACAATCCAGATCATGTGATACAAAATCGCACTCAATCATGATTTACTATTATATTTACATGTATTCAGGCAGTGATCGTAGGCTTCATGATTAGGAATCAAGAAATTAAAAGGATCAACTGAGGCAAATTCACAGTAGTCGAATATAATTTCCTTCAATCAAATATTTAACAATTATCCTGCGAAATCGCGCGAAATATCACCTGATACTTAGCCGACGAGGCCGTAGGCCGAGTTGGCTAAATCAGGGGATATTCCGCAAGATTGAGCAGGATAATTGTTTTATTATTCAACAAATTCCCATCGACTACCACTTTCAGAACGAGAAAAACTACGGCTCTATGATGAAAACGCTAAAAGCTGGCAACATATAAGCTTAATAAAAATCAAAACAGAACTTCAAGAAATCGAAGTTTACTACCGTTCGCTAAAAAACACTTATTTACAAACTCATGTTTGGAAATGACAAGACAAAGTAAAAAATATATTGCTACCTTACCGAGAATAAGTCCTCTTCCTGTGAATTAAAATCTTTTCAACTTCAGTCTTTACAACTTTCCGTGAGCAAGTGTGCTGCTTCGTTCGCAATAGCATTTTCTTGGTTGAGTTCTCACTATGAAAATTCCAAGTCAACCTCTGGATATCTTTGTGAGCTGAAGCAAATACTTGTTGACTTTTTGAGAGCATTTAATCGTGGAAAGTTTCTTCCAGGGAGTTAAAATTTCCGGAGAACACTGCTAAAACTGCTTCGCTTTTCAAAATGGCCGCCAAACAAGCAAAGAAAGAAAATCTGCAGTGCACTTCCAAATATGGTCATTTACGTATATCGCAGGATATCTGTCATGTACGGATGACAGATATTGAGGGCTTCCTTACCATATATGGGCATAGTGACAATTTGTTGAATAATAAAGCCATGTTATGTGTGCTGGTCCTGCATTTTTTTCTTAACAATCGGGAATTTTGTTCAAATTAAGAGTTGAAAGTGAAAGGGTTTCAAATGCAAGGTTTTCTTCTGCGGACCCTATATTTTTTCTTGATTTTGAATTTCAGCTCAGACAGAACAAAAAAATCGATACTGCTGAAAAGAGAACTCAACACTGACACCTTGTTTCTTGAATAGAATAGATGATACGTACGCTAGTATGCTGATGCAATAAAGCACGACCAATAGAGCAAGAGTCAGTCATCATGGAACCGCACTTCTCTTGTCAAGCTGAAAGCAGTTCAATACAAGTTTTGCTCCGCACGATCCGTTTGGGCTTTATTCTATTGCAATGGCAATTTCTATTTTCAATATCACTGGCCTAAACATAACTTATCCTATTTTTGTATGAAAGTGAAAACCGCACTTGGTCAAAGGACTTCACGTTGTACACTTCTGTATATTAAATTGGGCGCATTATTTCAAAATTGAAATTAAAAATTATTCAGATCAAAAAGTATAAAGTGATTTAAAAAATACCTCGAGACAAAATTGTCAAATATTCGCTCTATTCAGCGCTCTATACAGTCCAGGGTCTGACCATGCGATAAAAGAAATATAAGCTGGCTCCGAGGGTACCACGATGAATCAAAACCCAGTGTCCTGTGCTCCTTTCTCTGTGCCATCTTCATGAGTGTGCTGTGTAACCTGGCCGTTGGCCTCAGCACCCAAGCCTGGTTGAACCTGATAAGGATCATGGATACGCAGTTCTGAAGGCCAAAAATAATCTTCTGGAATTCTATCAAACTGAACTACATCATAAGGGATGTCATCTTCAGTCTCTTCCGGAATGTCGCTTATTATCTCCAGGTAATCCTACAGCAAAAATCATAAACATAACTACAAAACATTCACCAGAAAATCCTTTTATAATTCTAAAATAAACCCAATTAACAATGTAAAAGGTAAATATTTCCGAGTTTCGTAAGATTTGCAACAATTTCATGACAACATTTTGTTATAAAAATAGCGAAAAAAGGGCCTCGTCGTGAGTGTAGTCAGGATCCAGTAATCTTATAATAGAAACCGGCTTCTGCTGAAACTCGATACTAGTTCAAAAATGTAATGTAATGTGATGTAATGTGATGTGATGTGATGTAATGTGATGTGATGTGATGTGATGTAATGTAATGTAATGTGATGTAATGTGATGCAATGTACTGTGATGTAATGTGATGTGATGCAATGTGATGTGATGTGATGTAGTGTAATGTAATGTGATGTAATGTGATGCAATTAATGTAATGTAATGTAATGTAATGTAATGTAATGTAATGTAATGTGATGCGATGTGATGAAATGTAATGTGATGCAATGTAATGTGATGTAATGTGATGTAATGTGATGAATGTGATGCAATGTAATGTAATGTAATGTAATGTAATGTGATGTGATGTGACAAATGTAAATTAACGCTTGTTATATGTACTTACAGCCTCTGCAGTCATCAAACTATCTATCACGTGAACAAGTTCCTGAAACGGCAGCCTTTGTTTTGGGTTCGGATGCCAGCACTTTAACATTATATCATAGCTAAGAAAATAAACATTAAAACAAAGAAAAAAACTATTTAACAAAATGATTATGAGCTCGAGATTTCTATCGTTCAAAACATAACAGCAGACACTACATGTTTTTATTGAAAAATGATATAAATAGGTCACACCGCGCGCGGAAAACGCTCTACTCACTATCTACAACAGAATAGATAGTGAGTAGCGTAGCCAATCAGAGAACAGCATTAGTGATGGAACGCTAGTAGATTTATACTAATAATGAATAGAATGGGAACGGCGGAGCATTCATGCCTCACTCTTTCTGAACAGAGATTTAAAGAATTACATCAGTATACTATAAAGTATTGCAAAACTGATCATGTGCAAGCACAACAAAAACAAAAGCGCAGCGCCTAACTAAGCTAGTCTTGTGTCAATTAAGTAGCAATAAGTGACTAAAGGAGTAGAGAATCCCTTGAAATTGAACCTGTTGAGACATCTAAGTTCTGCGGTGGGAAGTGGCGCAGTGGTACAAGAAGACAACACATTTATACACCTGGGTGGAAAGAGATACTGTTAGGTATTGTTTCTGACCCGCTAGGTGCGAACAGTGAATGCTGTCTATACTCCTTCATTATTTTGTGATATTTATGAAAGAGAACCAACATTACGGAAAATTTTCACCCTTTCTCCGCCCAGGCCCACAAATGGGAAGCAGCAGATTGTCGAGGAACGTAAACAAAACGCTTGCGAGTTACCCCCAGGCTCCCCGCCCGCAGTGTGGATCACTCGACTCGAGTATTTTACTCACATTTGATCGGAGCATCCTTCAGGTTTTGGAAGTCGTTCCCCTCTTATTAATGTCTCGACAATCTCTTGTCCTCCAAGAGCAGCATATGGAACTTGACCTAACAATGAACGCAAGAGGAGAGAAAACAGAAGATAGCAATAAGCCCTTCGGAGCCTTGTGAAGCTGTAGAAAGAGATAATTCTTACCTCCAGTTTCTATTTCCCATAAAACGACGCCAAATGACCACCTACAGTGAAAACAACGATGAATCATAAAATAGCAGGACTAGCGACGATTTTAAAGGCTGTCTCTTTTAGCACCAGTCCGTCGGTGCCGGGGGGGAGGGGGAGGAGGAGGAGTAAGTGTTGTGATTCAGCACTAATTGTACTGTCTGCTATACCTTCCTCTCTAAACTGAATCTCCAACCCGGCCTTCTGCTCTGACTGTGAAGAAACCATTGTTAAAAGGAGTACATAAGAACCCTTTATCGACAATTGTAGGGACCAGAAGCCATCTTAAGAAAGAAAAGTGATTGGTACACTGAGAAAAACTTCCTTCAAGGGTCTAAAATGGTGACAAACGTAGCGAACAAAATCATTATCTCTTTTCACGTTCAAACGAAAACGACAGAGAAGTAACCAAAATTATTAAATTCTCAATCACGATTATTGAATTTCCGCTTTCTGATTGGTTCACCGCATATAGGCTATCAAGGAATAGCCCTGCTTTTTTCCTTATAAGGAAATTGGATGCCACGTCAAGTGCCCCAGAATTCAAAGAGTTTTCGCCGCGAAGCAAAAGTTTTGTCCCAAAATATATGGCAAAAAAATCAGCAAAGATTACCGAAGTTGAGAAATAAAAAAAAAGAATTCCACTGGCGCTTTGTTAGATATGAGGTAACTTGAAAGAAAACTACCAGTGTAACAAGATGAGCGCTCGCACGGTACTGTACAATAACCAACTGTACAATATCGTGGGATATTTGTACTCGTTTCGTACGCTCTCTGTACAATAACTAATACAACTGGATAATAAGAGGTGATTATCACGAACTTGGAGCGTTATTTATTACCCGTATCCGACACACGCTCGTGGAATAATTATTAAATATGATTTGATATGATAAAGCTGGATTTCCTGTTTCAGACCCTCAAACAGAGGATCAGATGAACACCCTTTCAAAGGCTTATTCGGGTTTTTCTGTACAAGGACCCCAGCTAAGAAGAAAGGACATGACTGGGTGCTCAAAACTATCCACTTCAGTACTATACGAGTAGATAACAAAACTGATCTGTCCATTATAAACACTTTTTTTTCACGTAACTGATTTTATTTAAGAAACTTTTGCAAAAATGATGGTAGAGATGCTGCTGTAGCATCCTTTCAAAAGTTTGTTATTAAGGTTCCGAGTCACCCTCGCTGAGTCTTTATTGTCATATCTATTTACTCACACGTCACTTTCCGTGGTATATGAGTAATCCTGCAGCGATTCCAAAGCCATCCATCTAACTGGTAATTTACCCTGAAAAACACAACATGTATATTAGAATTTCGAGCTCCACGTTCACACCTATTTCCATTGAACATGCACACTTTTTTAATTTCGCTTATCGTCTACCCTAAAACAAGCCGAATTTTTGATGACAATGGAGGCGTTCGTAAACGGTTTTAAGAATAAAAATATTTGAAACCGCGCAGAAACGGAGACTTTTGAAAACGCCATTTTTAAAGATTTGAATGTGGGAAATAGGTGGTACGCAAAAAAAGATATCTGTTCTCAAAAGAAACCCAATTAGTTGTAGGAAAACCGTGATAATAAGAGAAAGCTTGCACAGTCCAAAATATTTTAGTGTGATGTCCATTCTCGTTCCCAGGGCCTACGATCTGTTCGGTAAGCGGTGGGATCGTTGGGCTCTGGTATCATCCGGTAGTACATGTTTTATTCGTTAAGGTGCTATTGCGCTGCTCTGTTCTCATCCGTGGAGCTCTGGGCATGACAATTCTGACAACAACCGAGAAATTTGAATTCCTATCTTTCGAGTAGTGGTGTTAGATCGACTAAAAGCTGTTCGGGACCCTCTAAATCTCCTGCAATTAGCGGAAAACCTGGAGCTTTAAAAGGAACAAACTTAAGAAGCTGCCTTCCGTGTCGTAGTTGTTCAGAAGAACGATTGTCCCTGCATTTTGCTCACGGGTTTTGGATTTGTATCTTGCCTGAATAAAGGTATTGCATTTGCGTTATACTGAATTGTACAGTTATTCGTCTGGTTTCTGTTGTGTGAGAATGTCAACTGTGCACTTATCGCTTCGCCACTAAACGCTACACTGTATTACGTTTTACCCCATCGAAAATTTCCAGAAGCATTTGGCGCCCAAGTTTTTAAACATCGACATCAAGAGGTTATTACGAAAGTTGATGAGACAGTTACATGTAAGTTTATTTAAGGACAAGCAGTAGTTTTGTAGAAAATGCTGTAGCGACGAAAGAACCGCTGGCATTTAGCGACAATCTCAAACACTTTGAATTCTTACGTGCTTAACCAAACAGCAAAATTTGGTCGCTTAATCTGCCCTCAGCCACATTCTTTGCGTGGAAACTGATCAAGTCAATACATTATAAAATTAATGTCCTGATTAATTCAATCGGAAATAAATCGTTATGCGTAGAAGCCAAAAACTTTTAACGGTATTGCACATACAGTTTGAATCGGCCAATAAAAAAAAAATAAATTTTTGGCCGTTACCAGAGCTACAAAAGACGTAATTCAAAAAAAGCCGCGGAGCTCTGGGGACGAGAATGTGTGATGTCGGGCAAATGAAAACGGAGGGTGCTTTGCGCATCAAAAATGGTTCGGCTTGTATTTGGAAGGGATTTTGCGTCTGGGAATGCTGCGCCAGAAGAAATGTGGTTGGAAGGTAGAAGAACTGAACTTAGTAAAGGGTTGAACTGAATAAAATAGAATAAGAATATGTTTTGTGGAAACAACAACCCTTACTCCGGAAGTAGTCTCGTATGCTCCACTTTCGTAAATGTCACGTGCAAGTCCAAAGTCCGACACCATAGGAATGAAGTTTTTCCCCAGCAATACATTTCGGCAGGCCAGGTCGCGATGCACACACTACAAACACAAAGTAAATAACCAATCAGATTAAGATTCTCTTAACCAGACATGTAAATGTACTGTTGACTATCGCCATCTTAAACCACAACAACTAGCGGTTCTGTTCGGACAGTGCAAAGTGTTGAAACAGTGAGTAGTTATGAGTACAAAAGAAGAGCCTACAAGATAAATACGTTGGTGAGTCGCGTAATGAAACCAACTCTCCTTGTCAAATAGCCCCAGACCTCGACAGGACCGGGAAATTTGAGTGGGGACGAATTGAGAACATTTTAATACAGCATTAAGTTTTCAGCCTATGTGCTTTTATAAAAAACATAAAAGCTTAACTGTTTTTTAAATTAATTCTGAAAAAGACATCCCATTTTGCCTTTTCGTTTTTTCAACATAAAGTTCACTTTGCTTGCATCTTACCTTTACTTTTGTCAAATGATTCATTCCCTTTGCGATGCCATGCGCTATTCGCAGTATTTCAAGGTTGGACAGACCCTTAGTCTCGTCCTCCATTGTGTTGATATAGTCCGGCTGCTTTTTTTGCTTCCGGATGTACTCTAACAGCGAACCGTTCTCAGCAAATTTCACTACAACCCACAGGGGCCCTAACCAAAAAAGGAAAGGAGAGACAATACTTTCCAATTCTGAGGACAAGTCTTTTGTAGTGAATAGCCCAGATACAAATGAGTCTTACAAGTGATTTATTTGTAGCTTTTTTTTGTGTGTGTGTTACTGTTATATATCACCATGTCCTTTTTCTAATGCTGTTTATCTATGTAAATGGGGGTAACTTACTAAGGGTATTGCTAATTCCCCCCCCCCTCCTCCTGAATGGGATATTACACCCCGGTAAAGTTAATCCCAGAATTTCTTTAACGCTTTCCCCAATTTCAGATGAAACAATTTTAAAATGACAAGTTGACTCCCCCCCCCCCCAAACCTGGTTTTTCTGTTGTCGTCTTTCCTCTACTGCTGTAACTGGAATCAATCTGTCGTCAGTTTACTTCAGTGAATTTAAAACCAAGGCTTTGCACCAGTTCTTCGCCTACTTCTGCCAGCTGATGGTTGCCGTTGACTCTTTCGCAGCTCCAATTTTATTTCATGAAGAACGCGACCTTTTAAAACGAGTATGACGCACTTCGTTGTCAGGAATCGAAACGAGGTTTAAAACGGAAAACAATCGACACTACAACCATAAGAAACGAGTTTAGCCGCAGCCCAGTTGTAATAAGACTGTTTACAAGAGGAGAAAGCAGAAGGTGAAGACGACAAACACTCTAACTTTATTTATTTTATTTTATTTTAGAGCTTTTAAAATCACCTTATCGAACTTAACTTATTTAAAATTCTTACAGTGTGATATCCTCACGGATCGGCTTACCAACTTATTTATAGCGGAGCTTCCGCGCGGGCCCGCCCGAGCAGAGCACCATACCCATAGCAGGGAGCACCGTGGGTAATAGCGGAGCCCGCGAGCGCATGGGTAGGGGGATTTGATAACCAATCGATGCGAAAAATTTTGGTTGTGACGTCAGCGTACGTCTGTCCGTCCGTCCGTCCGCCCGCCTGCCCGTACAGACTATGGGAGAGGGGGAAGGGAGTCCAAAGGCGACCCAACGGGGTGGAGAATGCCATATTTTCTTAGCGGCACTTCCCACGGTGCTTTTGAGAACCCGCGTTTTACTTGGCGGGAAATTGCATGATCATCGTCGCTTTTGAAAAAGAGGTTTTAACAAGACGATTGTTCGACAGTGTTGAAGTGATCTCAACTTTGGAAAAAATATCTAATATCTATAAATGGAAAGAAAAAGTTGTCTTTTTGGTGGAATGCTAAAAGTTCAAGTTATGAAAATGGCCTTCGAGGTCTTCATCTTTGTTTTCTTCACGGCGGAAAGCTTGTCCTGCTCAGAAACACAACCAAGTAAGTGCAGTTTTTAAAGGGTGTAACGTGATTTTGAGTATTACGGAGAAAGAAATTACGCTTTGAAATGGGAATTTAATCTATGTCATTAGATGTTGGATCTGTGTCATTTACTTTTTATTTATGTTGACGTTGAAAACGAACTATTAGAAAACACGCTTAGATTTGAGACAAATGTAGTCTTGAATATTTGTGCTCAGCCGATTTCACTTGCGTGGACGCGCCAACGATGCAGGAAGTGTATCGCGAATTTCATTCAAGTATAAAGAATGATTTCTCTGACCATTACTTTGTGTTTTTTCATTCATAGCAGCGCGTCAAGGCAAGTCGTAAGACCGAACTGCATCTAATTTTCACAAGCATCCTTTCAGTGAGATTTCGGCGAACAGTTGAGTTGAATTGTGATTGTCGGGTCATCTCTAATAATCTTTAAAGCGAAGCGGTTGTCGGTTTAAAGCTATTTTATCCGAAAAGCTGCCAAAAATTATGGTTCTGTGTGTCCCTCAAATTTAAGCTTAATATGTACTTCGCGGCAGCTAAACTTATGCGATATTCCCTGGATAATTTACAGGTGCTTGGAAGCTCCCAAAAGCCTTTCTTTCGGGTAATTTTTCCCAGTAAAATGCCAGTGAAATGCCAGTATGAATTCTTGACTAGACTTTTATTGGCAGTTCGTGTTATTTGTTAACATCGAAACACGATGAAAACCCAAATAGCTAACCCATTTACTTCAGTCAGAGTAAGTTAGCGACGTTTCAAGTTCATTCGAGCGAACAGCCAATAATGCGAGGAGATTTGACAAGCCTTGACAGTTAAATGACAGGATACGGAAACATTGCAAAAACCAAACAACACGGCTAGTGACTCGTGAGTAAAATGTATGTTTAATTTGAAGCCCGAAAAAAAAAAATTAAACTGTCCTCTTGAATGACCTTTCGAGCTCGAATTCACAGGACAGATCCCCAAAATACTGGAGGACAATTCGGAACACTTTCGGACTTTTTGAGAAACACACAATTTGAAAGAGAATGAGCAAAAAAAGCCCCGATTTCAGGACTATTCCAGAAACGAACACCAGCTGATTCCTTGATAGCTCCGCTTTCAGGCTTGGCTAAATCTATATTATGTTGATGTAGATAGACTCACCGTCTTCTGAACATGCGCCAATCAAGCTGACAATGTTGGGGTGGTTGCCGACCGAGGCCATGATGTTGAGTTCGTTATACAAGTCTCTTAACTCAGCGACTGTACCGTGCCCTACCAAAGAATCAAAAGAGTTATGAGAAAAATTCAACAATAACGACAACAACTGCAGCAGAACAAGAACATCGACAACAACAGTAACTAGTCACATCATCGCTACCAAAAACAACAGCAATGTGAATATGTTTGTTACGAAAACTGGAACTAAGCAGAAATACTGCCAGTATCACACTCAAAGACCGTTAAGAAGTCGACAGCTGGTTTAAAGTCGCAAGTTCTTAGCATTCAAAAGCCTTTTAGCGTACATTTGTTGACTAACAAGCTTCCGGTTAAGTTGTAGCCTCTTCTCTCCCAAATAAATATTGGCGAAACAGAGATTAAATTTCTAAGTTTCAACGGACCTGCCGCACACGAAAACGATACCCAAGGAAATGGTTATTTTTTTTAACATCTTGACAACGCATTCCATGACTTTCCTTCACTTCTTCACTTCGTCTTGACGGAAAATACAATGACTTTATTTCACTTACTTTTTAACATCTTTACGGCGCATTCAATGACTTTATTATTGCGCATTAGGTATCCCTTTCTCACGACACCAAAAGCGCCAGAGCCCAGCTCCTCCGCAACCTTGAGGTAGTCGCGCGGGATTTCGGGCCATTGACGAGTAAAACCAGTTTCGGGAAAGGCAACAGGCAGTTGACCTTGTCTTCTTTGGTCGTAGAGGTTGATATCACTGGTTGGGGGACCATATGTTCTTCTGTCTCTTGCCTGCAACTGAATAAGGATGTACTTGCGTGGCTCATCCTTTAACAATACAAAGTATGTATGATGCACCAAGCTTTGACCACGCAACCCTCGGACGTACAAGCAAAGTCACACCCCCCACCAGTGTACCCCTCCCCCTGGGTTTTTGTTGTATTGCAATATTTCGGAAATGCTTTACCTTTTACAGTAGAAAGCCTGTGATCCGCTCTACAAGATGAGGTACTATGATGGGTTGCGGCGCTGCTGGGGGCCAGTGACGTCATCCAAGATGGTCGCCATATAGGCATTTCCGAGTTGTCATGTACCCCTTTTTTTAAAGCGAGACAATGCAGAGCCTTTCATATGAAAATGAGTTTTCATTCACATGCAAATAAAACTCATTTTCAAATGAAAGGTTGTGCACCAGGCCTCGCTTTGAAAAAGAGGCACAAGACAACTCGGAAATGGCCTATTGGCCGCAAGCTTGGATTTTATATTAGGGAACTTAAGCAAACACGACGGCGACGGTTGACGAGAACGTCACAAAACAAAAGGTTTAATTAGCAAAACAATGACTCTGCACGTGCGATACAGATTTTTGTACCTTTCTTTGCCGTCCTCTGAAAAACAACAACGTGAAATGACCAAATTCAAAGTTTTATGTAGAACGTGAACACATGACAGTGAATTTCCTTTTTTCTACCTGAACTGCAACGCCGTCCTTACAGAGTCAGCTCCCGGCTTATTCGGCTACATTAGACAGATTGAACGAGGTTGAAACTATTACGAAAACGTTTGAAATATTTGGAGGGCATTTTTAAAGTGACGTTTTCCTTGGCGTTGCCGTCGTGGTTGCTTAAGTTCCCTAATATCAGCAAACGGCGGAAATTGAACAATTTTGATGCTAGACATGTGGAATATGTCATAATTAAACACTTTGCTGCTTTTTGTCAACATTTTGTGTTCTTATCACCTAAAAAGGGTAAAAAACACGCATTTTTATTTAAAAATGGCTTGTCCCATGAATGGAACTATTTCTGCAATCCCACCACTCGAGCAGTAATCTCGAACCACAACGCGTGAACCATAACGCGCAAGACAATGGTTGCTTGGATAGCGAAATAAATCTCGTATTACTGCATTTTACAGGATAATTTTACAGTGTTTCACAAGAGTCTAAATGCCCAGGGAGGGGAGGGGTACTCCGGATTTCAAGTGACAGGGGAGGTGCCATGGATATTTTGGGTTTGAAATTCACGATTTCGGGATTTTTTTGGGTAAAAAAATCTTGGCAAGTATTTTTTCGGGTAGTTTGTAAGAATGACTACTAGATCTGGGAATGTTTATTGCGGTAGTACGATATTAGCTGTGGTCACACTACAGACTTTTTGGGAAATTTGACTTGTTGACAGCTTACCTAGGGAAATGAATTTCTTTAAGTGTGACCGAGTTTTTCCTAGGTATTTTACCTCGGGGAAATTTTATCGTCTGGAGCTTGGATATGTCTCGAAAACAATAGAGTTTCTCTTGACAGCTACCCCAAAGCGATAGCTAGGAAAAATTAGTTAGCTAGCCAATAGACGCTAATCGGCGAATGTCTTGATGAAAGAACCGGACATATATCACGTCGTGAGAGCTGTAATTTGTTAAGAAGTGGCGAGTGTCGTCTAGGTAATTTTGCCGCCTGTAAGCGCAAAGGCGATGTCGCAGTTCAGACAAGATTGTCAGTATCTTTTTAATTCGGGATTTGAAATTTCACTTCAGTTTTAGGCGCCTTTTAGAATTGGTTTTTGACTGAGCAATTGTTTTTGTTACAGAAACAGCTTGTATTCTCAAGATGAGCCGATCCCAGTTAATTACAACGGCTTACATTCGCCGCGAGACAACCTCAGGGGTCTATTTCAGTAGTGTAACCTTTCCAGATTCACCTACAATCTTGGACATTTCAAATGGGACACTCAGACCATCCCTCCCCCTTAAATCAAGGATAGAAAATGGCAAGTTTTTCCCTTCCCGCGACTTCATCATTGATTTTGAGGGATAGGGGGGTTTCTGTTCCATGTTATTCCGTCCGAGATTGTAGGTAAAATGAAACCCGAGATGAATTTACCTCGGGAAATTTTTGGTGAATTTGCCCCAGGTAAATCGGTTTTACCTAGGTAAAAGTCTGTACTGTGACCACGGCTATCGTCATTTAATCCCTACTGGGTACTTGTAAGGCTCCAAAATCCATTTTGGGATTTTTTTAGGTTTCGCTTCAAGCCAAGGGATTTTTTCTCTCTTTCCTGGCCTTGGAGACGAAAATTGCTCAGGAGCACGCCTCGTTGATTATTTATCACCACAAATCCGATGCGCGATCGTGGACTAATTGCGTTCGACAAAGGACAAAATGAGGACGCATTCCTGATCGTGTGTTGGGCGTCCTGTGTCATGCAGGCGGAAAAAATCGAAACTTCTCTACACACCAAATTGGCCAGACTCCAAACGGTTGATTTAGCGTGAGAGAGCTTAACAAGGCACAGTTTAAAGTCCTCTTTTAAACACGAGCGGCAAAGGTAGGATGTTACAGCGCTCGAGAAAACATCGATTATTCATACGGAGATGTTGCTATGAGGGATTTCTTCCGACTGTCATAGCCTAGAAACTGGTCATGTTGTTGTAAGTCATGACGATAAAGACTGACATCAGGGCTAAATATTACTTTAAATGCAGAATAAAAGTAGACTTCTACTTAGGACAATTGTCGAGTCACGAGACAGTCAGCTCTGTTATTTTTGACACGAGAAATCAACTGAGGGATCAAAATCCTCCTTGATACTAATTCATGTATCGTTCTTATGTAGTGCTTGAAATGTAAACAATTATTGGATGAGGTTTTTACGATATCCGGAATAATCAAGGTCGAGGTAACTGTTATCAGCCGAAGCCGGAGGCTGAGGCTGATAACACTTACCGAGACCTTGATTATTTCGGAGACCGCAAAAACCGAATCTAATAATTGTTTTATTATACATTGTTTTACAGCTAAACAAAATAACGGCAAACAATTTCAACATTTGTGTCTTTCTTGTCTTCCGGCTTTTGAACGCTTTTTTCCTTAAGGTATTCGTGGAACAGTTTCTTGGCAATTTTTGTCAGCCTTATTTTGTTTTCCGAGTCTTTTTGTTTCAGCAATTTTTCAATTTCTTGCTCGGTTGAAGAAGCGAACCGACGAGCCATGAATTTACTTCGCTTTCAGATGCCTCTCACATTGCTCTTGTAAATCATGCATTGCGCGCGCAACCTACAGATTATTCACTAATCTGCTAGCAGATTAGTGAATAATCTGTAGGTTGCGCTGATTCCCAGAATTAACTGTAGGCTCTTAGCCAATGAAAAGACAGATAGTTACTACAATGTATAATAACATGTTAATCGGATTACCTTGATGGTCATTTTTAAACATATCACTGGCAAATATTAAGTTGAATTGATTCCAGTACTTCTGTATATTGAGGTGTCTACCTTTGACGTTGTAGAGCCCAAAGCCCTATGCACACCGGCAGATTTTCTATGGCAAACCTTATTTACTCGTGTAGATGAGAAAATTTTGTGTTACAAATGTCTTTGCTAATTAAACTGGTATGCCAGTTTCATTTGTCATAGAAAATTTGTCATGTGAATTTGCGCTTGTAGATAGTTCATCAACGAATTGTGGAAAATTAGTTTCAGGCCCTTTGTTAGTACATGTTTTGGAGCTTTTGTGCTTGTCTAACCAAGTGATTTAGCTTGGTTGGGCGCTCACTGTTCCACTGACTGACAGACATTGTCAGGACATATTCAAGGACATTTATCGCCAGCGGAAAATTTGTTCTCATTCAAAACAATATGTAAACCCGAGCTCGTTTTCCAAAGACCCATGCTTTCATTTAAGGGGAAAGCAAAGGACTCGAAGGCTTTGGTCTTCTTGGTGACAACTTGGGAACTGGAGGCGTTGGCTGTCTAATAGCATGCAACCAGTCGAACGCACTCTCTTAATCTTTGATTACTACTCGTAAATATTGGGTAAGTATGGACAAATTGATTAAATGTTGTTATTGAGCTCTCTTGTACCCAGACGCTTCTGGGGTCTTTGGCACGGGAGCGGAAAAGAAAGGGAAGGCTTCACAATGACCGCAAGGCACTTAGGGAACGCTTAACGGGAAACGGCAAGCTTTTACGATCCCATGAACCTTTGCGCTCCTCGACAATCCCGCGTATAATAAGAAGCGCCAAGGCAGGGTCATTATGACAAAATGTCATGCACCACATATTAGAGCACAAAACAAATCACCTACTTCATCCATAGTAAGCCTCCTTTCATTTTCAACTGGCCTGGGTCTTCTTCTGAACTTGATGTAAACCAGTACAGCAACGATAATGATTATAATCACGACCAGTGGTATAACAATAGCAAGTACTATTGCGGTGGTAGAGTCTATCAAACCAGGAAAGATTGAAATAAAAAAGAACAATTATTGACCGGGCAGCGTTTGGTCACAACCCAACCAACCGAATTTCGACTGAAAAGCCCTTTTGAGGGAGATGCAATAAAGCATACATGAAGCATACCAGAGGCCCCAGAGAGGGAAGGATTCCCTTGGATTTCTTCACCTCGATTATTGGCTTTTACAAAAAGATTTACAAGTCTTTTGAATTTACACTGGTGATTCCAAATAGGTCTTTGTAGCGAGAGTAGCAACAGTATAAGCTATTCCTGGTTTTTAAAGGAATTTATTCTGGCAAGCTGACCTTATTTAAACTCACTCACCTTTGGTAGTTTTCATTTCTAATGGTTTTGACACTCCTTCCTTTTGCGCGTTTTTCCGATGAGATACAACTCGCACCAGGTACGCAGTAGAAGGCTCTAGCCCGGACAGCGTCATCTCCGTGACATCACCGTTAACGCTCTTTTCAATTTTGAAGACAGCCTTAGTGTCGAGTGCAGGTTTCGTCTGCACAGTGAAATCACTTATCTCGTACACATCAGCGTAAGGCGGAACGTCCCACGTAATAACAGCCTCTGTAGCTGTTATAGAATTCTCGTCCGCTTTAAGATTCGTCGGAGGCGGGGGTGGCAGATCTAAAATTGATAACAAGAACTGTTGGTGAAGGCTAACGCTTAACTATATCATTATCATTTCATTACTAATCTGACTGTTATTAGTAAGGCTGTATTTTGCGGGCCCTCTGGCAACCAAAATACAAAGTGTGGATGTTTTAATGGGCGCAACTGCCATTTTGAAAGTGGAGCAAACATAGTGCAAATAATGCGCGCCAAATCGAAAAAAATCCTCAGGCGCTTTACAGCATTACTATCTATAGCTAAATGATATATTTTTATTTCAAAACTAAACAATCTCAACATAAAGAGAATCAAACAAAAACTTGCTTACAAAGACAAGTTTCAAAGTTGCATTTCAAGTTACCAACACAAGGGCTGTTTTTATAGGAATCCGACAGCTAATAATGAGTTCTCTAGAAAGTAAATAAGACGTCCTGTAACGTTTTGAATCACAAACCATAAAAAACTCTGGGAAGAGATCCCAAAACGGTGAAGTAAGAAGAGTGAGTCAATCACATTCCCTACAAACCTCATATTGAGAGAAAAATGGAGCAGGTCTAACGACCCTGCATCGTAAAAAGCCCAGCGTTACAGAGACCGAAACCGTGGAGGACTATTCAGCCCAAAGGACCGCAAAGAAATAGGGGGACAACGCAGGGTGGACCTCAGCTGGAGTGTGGCCAAAGCAGCAGAACAGAGCGGTTGTTCGGAAAGCGTGATGGCCTTATGCGCCTTCTGGAGCTGGGAGGATTAAGGTTTACTATGAGGAAATAGAAAAATGGCGGCCGCTTAATAAGAGTGGGGTTTGTCTGCTGAGCTAGTTAGTGACAAAGTGACGTTTTAAGGGCCTGCATCTTCAGCTTGAGTAAAAGGTCTAACGCAACTATAAGTGTTTTCGTGCCCCTCACCTGGAAAATTAAACCAGCTGTTGTTCTTCATCACAACGGTTTTTAGTATTTATCAGAAAGCCGAACTCAGGTCTTTTGCAGTGATTACCAAACAAAGAACGATATTGTTTGTTAGAAAACCAAGGCAGATGTGTTGAACAAGAGATAACAATTTGTGGTCAACTATCTAACGTCATTCCACGGCTTACCCTGGATGATAACACTCTTTAGAGACAGATCACCAATCGCTTTTGCGTCCGAGATATTCAAGATTCCCCTGACTATTTTAGCTGTGGCGCTACCCTGGGTTAAAGTGGCAGTAACAGAGAGCGGCAGGGGGATAGGGGTACTAAAAGAAAACAAAAACAAACCATACTTTAGACAATTATACATAAAGATCGTGGAGCATCCTTCGCTTCCTCCTCTTCCCTTTTAAAGCGAATTAGTCCCTTGCAGTTATTCCTGCGCTATCTTCACGATCGTTTTACGATCATATTAACTTTTGATAGAACAAGCCTCCTATCATCACAAGTAATAGGAAGGTTTCACTGAACCATAAAGCAAAAAAAAAAAGGATAAAAGCAAAACTGAATAAGCCATTTGCGGCTTCTGGCTTAAAATACAGAGATCCTTTCCACCCAAAACTTTTCAGGGGTGTCTTCAGTGCTCTACGTTAACATTCTCTTCTCTAACCAGTAGCTAGATACCCTGTGAGCAGAGGTTGCTTGGTTGCCCTGTGTACCACCGGTAAATAAGCCACTGACTCCCCGCTTGCACAAGGACAACCAAAGAACCTCTGCTGGCAGGATACTTGATGGATATACAAGAAACTGAGTAGTACCTAATTCAATTCGAAATTGTTTAGAAATTAATGTGCTTAATTAGTGATTACATCTATCTTACATCTATAAAATATTCAGAAAAATAAAATAATCAGAAAGCCTCTCTTACTTCTCGCTTCCTATGACAATTCCTTGCTGGGTGCTGACTTTCACATCAAGGAGGCCTGAAAAGAAGGCTCCCACCTAACATGACAACAAAACATCCTCGCATAAATATATAAACAAATGTCACATGACTACCATTTCCTATACCATTTTTAAACCGACGCTTACGATCGCCTTTTTGTCTGGTTAAAATCCAGCTTTCCTTCCCTAAAAGAATTAGTAGATTTTTATTTTATAGCATTGCCTCTCTTATTAGCGTTGTCTCGAGGACTTGACAATTGAACAATTATTCTACGAGCGCGCGATAGATATGAGGAGACAGATAACCAACGAAAGGCAAAGCGCTGCGTTGGTTATAATCAACTCATATTCAACAGACGCAAGGGGAATTTTTTTTTTGTTACATTCCTAACTTTAATAAATCTTTGCTGAGCTCTTTTTTGGCATATTTTTAGACAGCAAAACTTTTGCGCCGCGACGAAAACTTTTGTCAGTACGCCGCGGCACTTGACATAGAATCCACTTTGGTCATAAGGCAAAAACCAGGGTTATTCGCTTTTATTAAAACTGGACTAGGTACATTGGATTTCTAGCATTTTGATTGGCTGAACGTAGCTAGGCTATCAGCTCATATACCTGCTGCAGCTGCAACCAAATATGGTCAAAGAACACTCAACAACAAAACGAGATATCAGTCTCATTGATTCATTCAGCTTTGGAAAGAAACGCTGTAACATTTCGCAAAGTTTTGGCGCCGTTTTCGCCGCTCAGTCATGTGACCGATTCTTGTTACCTTTTTATCTCTTTTCTCATTTTTTCGTTCTTCCTTGATTTTATAACAATTACAGTGGTTGAGTTAAAAAAAAACAATTATTCTACTCGGGCTTGCTGGATATCAAATGATTATAACCAACGCGGCGCTACGCGCCTCGTTGGTTATCTATCATTCGATATCCAGCGCGCCCTCGTAGCGTGCGATGAGCCTAAAGGAAAGCGGCGGGAAATTCAATAACCGAGATTGAGAATTTACTAAAAAGTATAGTCAACAATGAAAAGTTTTGGAATATCTCAGCCAGAAGTCCGGTACGAACCCATTGTTCCGGGAGGCGGGAGTTACTGGGAACCATTTTCAGTCTGAATTTTCTTTCGCGATTTAATACTCGCATGAATTTTCTTTCACTAGTTTGTAAGATATTTCTTTCATTGGTTCCCGATTTTTTTCTTTTTTTGGCATTTGCCCAACGCCCCCCACCCTCTCCCAGCAAAAATTGAATGGCCCGTCCCTAACCAAAAAAAATTCAAAATGAACTAGTCTAATCGTTCGTGCAGTGTCTGAATTTCTGCTTTCAGTACAAAGTTGGTTCGTGTGAGGATTTTCCCAAAAGATACGCGAAACAGTGGTTTAATAGCTCTTGTCACATAAACGTACAAACGTCTGTAATTTTGTTGTTTTGTTTACTCTCAGGAAATATCTTATTGTTGAATTCATTTCTTCACTTACTTAACCAATGTACTTATTCTATAGCCTTAATTAAGTCGTTGTATCTTTACGCCTCATGCTGAGATTATTTAACCGCCACTAAATCAGGCAAACAACAGTTATTCTCGCCATGCTCACATTGCAAACTCACAAGGCTCGCGCGCAAGTTTATCCCTGCTTCCCAATACCCGCCCTGGTGCTCCACGCTTCCACTCGCGTGTCACACATAACGAAAAAAAGAGAGCAAAAAGAGACTTGCGCAGTCTAGGCTCGCGCCTGTATTCTTACATTTGAGATTATTTCTTGACTGATAAACATCTCAAGCGTTTCGTTTTGATGGTGTTCTTGGATGACATTTGTCCATTCTAGTGTTACTTGGAAACTTACAGTAGCGTAATCTATAAACAAAGAATACAACAATAAACAAAACAATAACAACAATAAAAAATAAGGCCAATCTTATGTGGAAAATCTACCACACGAAATTAAAAGTGAGACTCGTAGCAAGACTCGAGGGGGTCTAGAATGGTGCCACCCCAGCCACCACCGTCCCCCACTGATTGACACATCGACACAAGTGAGATAGATATCGTTAACAATGCCACAGTTTGCGGGAACTTTATCTTAGCTCTCTGTACTACCACAAGGTGACGATGTCTGAAATCTTCTCCAAAATATTTTATACATCGGTTTATTGTTCCATTGTTGTGTCACTTTACCGTATAAGGACAAGAGACCGCGCAAAATATGCCAGCATATTGAACTGTACAATCCCGGTTTCACTGGTTTTTTGTTGAAGGAGGATGAAGCAAAACCAAAATGCAGATAAACCTCTTATTCGGTGTTTTGGTGGATAATACGCGCGGGCATTTTACTTATTGCTCGCAAAATATCCGCGCGTATTATCCACCAAAACACCGAATAAGGTGAATATCTTACACGTAATGTAAACTTTGGTAAGTCTATTGCATTTGTTGTTCTTCAGGTGCATGGATTAAACTGTTCCTATCACGGGGAATCTCCAATTCTTGGATGCAAATTTTGTCTTCTCTCCGGTTTTGTGAAAATTCAGTGACGTCAGAGGGGAAGCTCAAGCCCCTCTGCCCTTCCACCTGTTATGGGCTTGAAAGTAGAATTCCGAAAATAACGACTCCCGAAAGCAATTCCTTCGAGTGAAGATTCCTCGAGCGTAATAGACCATCGAATCAAAAATACTGCAAGAATACCTCCAAAGAAACAACAACAAGATATTCCCATACGTACAATGTATACATGATTCTTGTGTTGACCAAAGTAAGCATGGAACTTTCTCGTTGAGTATTGTACCTTCGAGCTTTTCATCCACGTGAATCGATGAACGTCTTTTGAGGATAAAAAGGACATCAGATTAAGAATTTCGCGGTCGCAGTTTACCTTGTTCACCAAGTTTCTTGTTTTCAATTACTCACGTATTTCTGTTGTCCGAAAGTAACGGCCACCCAACCCCTCATTATTTCGAACTTGGTCCCTCTCGGGTCAATGAGCACACAACAAAAACCAATCCTACCTCCAACCACTTTTAACTCGACGGCACCTTTAGCCACACCTAGACGATTAACAGCTGTGCAATGATATTGTCCTGTGCTATCGGAGGTAACAACTCGTGAAATGGCCAGGGATCCATTCTGATACACCGTCAGATGCTGTAGGAAGTTCTCCTCCCCAACACCGACACCAAAACTTTTGGGGTTTCCTTGTGTAACATTTATGGACAAATCAGAGTGAATCACTGTCCAGTAGACAGATGGTGTAGGTATTCCGGTGAAATGACACGGAAACAAGGCAGCCCCTCCAGCTCTAACGTAAATCGTACTCGGCTGGTTCTGGATTGAGGGACGAGCTGAAAGTAAGCACACAATGAAGATGAGCTAACAAGAGATTACCACGTCTCACATTTCGGGAAAAACAGAAGACAAAGGTGGGGGAAGTCATTCGAACCTACAGGCTTCAGTCGGTCTTTTCAGGGGAGAATTTGGGGGACTTTGCGAACGATTCGTTTTGAAAGTGACCAGTAGATTTCAATCAAGTACATGAGAAGATTATCCGGAATCACTGGAAAGTACGGAAGAAGCATATCTTCTCTTATGGACCAAGTTCTCGTGACAGCGGCGAAGGCACCGAAGAAGACCGAAGCGGGCAAAGAAGATGGACTGCCTCCGGTACGAGTTTTCCAAAACAGTTCTTGGCACGAAAAATTCTCGGTCATCGAAAGAAAGGGAGGAATGATCTTTTCGCACACACCATTCTGCTTCTTAAGTTTAGACAGGGGAGGAGAGAGGTTTATTTAAAATCCCTAAAGTAAAACGATTGAATGAATGAATGAACGAACGAACGAACGAACGGACGGACGGACGGACGGACGGACGGACGGACGGATGGATGGATGGATGAATGAATGAACAACTTAATTTAATCACGGTCGGCTCATCAGGATTTAAAAAAAACTATTTCTATACAAAAAAACCACTAAAATACATTAACAGTGTGACAAAACCTAAATTGAACTACGAGCCTGCTTTACATAAGTGCCGTGTAGATAGATCTTAAGAAGAATTGCTTGCAGCCAGCCCTAAAGGCCGCAAGAGAGTTCGCCTGCCGCAGCTCAACAGGAAGGCTACTCCAAAGAAATGCTCCAGAGTAGCTGAAACTATTTTTCATAAAGTTTGTACGGGTTAGAGGAATAGCAAGTTTGCCATTGGTGTCTCTTAAAGAGTAACTGGAGACATTGCTACGAGCGGTAAATTTTGAACTAAGATAACTAGGTGCTAATAAATCGAGTGATTTATATACCATAGTAGCTTTATTAATTTGTCTTTGCGTGTCAAGTTTTCTCCGGCCAAGTTTATCTATGACGAGTGACGGAGCCGCTACTCAAGTTATGAAAAGTAGATGTACCAAATGTACGATTTTCTTGCAAGTACAGCAATGTATGCGTGCAACAGAACAATCCAATGTTTGTTATTATAAAGACAATGTCAGAATTCAGAGACCTCGTTATTATAATCGAGATGTGTTCCTTTCGTTTGCTTGAAAATATGGGGGTAAAAATGTCGGAAAATTTTCTCGGAAGGAAGCAGTTTTCCCTAGAGGTTCGAGATTTTCGGGTCAAAATAACAGCGTCACACTGAAGCAAATGTTCGGGACCTGGTTTCAAGTTCGAGATAAAGAGAAGTTCGAGGTATCCGGGTTCGAGATAACGGGAATCCGCTAGTATTTTAAAGAGCTTAGCCTAGGGGTAAAGCAATCCAAATGACGTCATAAAGAAGTTTTTGGCCGCGTGCAAAGGTCGGAAATTTCCCTCCTCGGGAAGAAAAGCTAAAATTAACCGAGCGTGTTGTAAGCAGTACGTAAAAACGTTGAAGAAAACGCGGCGGTGACATTTCACTCCATGTGCAGTTTTAAGTTTAGCTTGTTTTCTCGCATCGCAAAGCCAATCATCGCATCTCAGACGGCAACACTCCGGATGAAGAAAAAACATCATTTGTTGTTTTACCCTGTGTGAAAGGAGTAACTGAAAGAGTATCGAAAGTTTTACGCAACAACGGAGTCAAAGTGGGTTTTCAACCGTGCTCAACACGTTGCGCACTCGCTTCCCAGGACCAAAGCACAAATTCACCACATTTCAGTCCAGATGTGTGGTATACAAAGTTAATTACCTTGACTGTCACTTTGTTTACTATGGTCAAATCGACAGAGCTTTAGCTACTAGAATCAAAGAACATAGAAGTTTGCGACAGCAACTCTACAATTGCACAACACGCAAATCAGTTTGGCCACAGTATGCCGGATTTTGACCATACCACTATCATAGACAAAGCGCGGTATTATCACAATAACAGCAACAACAACAATAGGCTTTTTCTTGAGGCGTGGCGTTCACAGAGACCAGAATGCAGGGAATGGACATATAGAAATCCCAGACATATAAAAATCGCTTGCGGAATGTTCTCGCGCGGCGTTTGCGGCGTTCGTCGTTGCCGTCATGGTTGCTTAAGCTCCCTTTCAGTTCACAACGGCACCGCGAAAAAGAAATGAGAGCAACCGAAAAGCTATGCACTTGAAATTGGCCAGCTGCGTTCGAGCTTCGCGCCAATTTCAATTTGGACAAATTGACGTCACGAATATGCGGCCAGGCTCCTATGCGCTATCCAAGCTTCTTTGGAGAGGAATTTCACTGGGATCGGATGTACTATGGAAGCTCAAACAACTGTCAGTAACCCAACTCAGTGTGGTCTTTTTACTGATGAGTAAAGAAAATATACGGTTTCTGGAGTGACCTTCTCCTTTAAGTAGACCGTTGCTTTTTTGCCAACTTTCAAACCGAAGAGGGCTAAAGTTTTAAGAGCTCCTGACCAGAAATATCGAGAATCCGACGACAGAAGCGAAATTTCATATTTCATTTTATTTCACCAAAAATACCCCTTTGGTAAACTATTTTCAAAAATCATAATTAAAAGTCCATCCGCGTTTTGGTTTTTCCAAAAATTAGAAAAGTTCAAACTACGGCTAGAAGCTCGCTTGCGTCCCCCCGAAACAAGGGAAAATTGTGCATTTTTAGCAAGCTCGTACGCAACAATGGAAACCGTTCCCGTTTTACCATTTGGCTCATAACTACATCATTCTTCCCTCTATCTAAAAATATAAAAATCGGATATAAATTTATATTTTTAAGCTGCTTGTTGACCTGTTGAAGATACTTACCTTGAAGGGTTCAGAGTCAAAGTGAAATTTGGGTCAACTTCAGAGGCCTAGAGGGTATTTTGAGCAGTCGGTACAACGGCCGCTGTCACGCGAGCCACATCAGTTCCACTAAAGCAGTTATAAAACAAGGTTTCACTGGCTCATTGTTTTGAATAGGTTAATAAAGTAAGAAATATATGTAGTAGTAGTAGTAGTAGTAGTAGTAGTAGTAAAAATTTATTTAAACACGGAAAATCATCAGTTAATTAAGGTTAATTAAGTAAATAACTAAAACTAATTACAACTGCTTTACATGATTGCCGTGTGGGAATCCGATATATCAGCTATCTTCTTAATAGTTTGCTTAAAATTATTAACAGATACAGCATTTTTTAGACATTTGGGTAAGTTATTCCATAACATAGCCCCGCTGTAAGAGAAGCTCCGTTTCAAATAGTTGGTGTTTGGTTTGGGTAGCGTCAGCTTTCCCTCAGAGTCTCTCAAGTTATAAACAGAGTGACGCTGAGAGAAAAGACTTTGAAGATAATCTGGGGCAAGTCCATTCATAGTTTTAAACATCATCAAGGCTTTCTGTTTCTTTCGTCGAAGAAATAGCCTCTCCCAGTCGAGGGTGGACAGAAGGTGGTTTGAGCTTGTATCAAAGGGTGATTTAGTAATAACTCTGGCTGCACGATTCTGTAATTTTTGGAGCTTTTCACTCAAGTAACCACTCAAACAGTCCCAGACAGGGCTGCAGTAATCAAAATATATATTATTCTTTTAGAGGTAACTATGCTACTATGGCTTAGGGGCAACCCGGTTTACTTTTCTACAGTGCAAATTTATTGACAATGTAACAATATTATTTGATTGATCCAAACTGATAAACCAAAGATACTCTCACCCTAAGATGTAAATCTCTTGGTTCAGGTTATCACTCTTTTTACCAGAATTATTGGCTGCATTAGTCATGTTAATTTGTAGATTGAAAAAACGAAAGTTACAAACCACGTCAAACTATGCACTCCGTATATAAATGGCCATAAATGTGAGACATGAAATGAGCTGAGCTTTTCGTGATAGTCACAATGTAGGATAGCGTGACGCGGACACACATGTAAGATGAGGGTTCTGGCGCACCTTATATATTCCCCCCGAATTTCGTCTCAGGGAGACTCGATTCGGGAAAAAATATAAGGTGCGCCAGAACACCTCATCTTACATGTGTGTGAGTGTAAAATAAAGCAAACAGCATAAAAACGAAGCGCGTGACTTCGCGGTCCAGCGAAGAGGATGTGTCACAGAAAATATTTTTTATTTAAGAAATGTCTGCACTGATTATATACAAAAGTGCGCCAGAATTATTTCCTATTGAACAAGTGTCATCACAAGTACATACACCAAAATGGCAGCCGCAAGATATTCGTCCGATGTTCTACAAATGTTTTACGGTCCAATACCGGAGGAAAACATAAACTTGCCTAAACCGTTAAAACCAGATCAGGTTGTATTATATGACAGGTTTATATTATCCCAAACTAATTTCCAGAACTGGCTTCGTATTTGGAGAATGGCTGTTTCTGAAGAAAATCCTAACAATAAAGATCTTTTAGTGTTTGCAAGGGAAACGAAAGAAAAGTTTACTGATTTGGTTGAAAACGAAATCCAAAAATTAAAAAGCGTAAAAGTAAGTTTTGGGTTGCAAGTAGAGTTTTCAATAGAGAGAGACGGTGAAACACAGTACATGGAACATTATTTTCGAGAAAATGAACCACATGTTTTCAACAGAAATGACGAGGACCAGATAAAAATAGAATTCGACAGATTTGTTGAAAGAATAAAGGGTGAAATAGAGTCTTGGTCAGAGCGGGGCTCAGGATGGGTTCTTGACAGAATAATGGTAGCGTACGTGAATGTTGCACGCTATCAGCCACTGCGCGGAGGAACCTATTTACCTCTTCCAACCAATCTAGCAAAAAAAAAAGGCAATAATTAACGTGAAAAACAGAGACAACGAATGTTTGAAGTGGTCGCTCAGAGCTGCTTTATTTCCTCCAAAAGATGGAAAGGACCCGCAAAGACCAAACAAATATCCTGTTAACGATGGTATAAACTACGAAGGAATCGATTTCCCAACACCGGTAAAACATATAGACAAGCTTGAGGCTAAAAATAAAAACCTCACAATAAACGTATTTGGCTGGGAAAATAATTGTGTGGTTGTACACAGGATAAGCAGAAAAGCAGCAGAGGTGTCTCGGATAAACCTGATGTTAATTGAGTCGGGGATAATACAACACTATTGTTATGTAAAACGGGTGAGCGCTTTGCTCTTCGATCGGACCAAAAACAGCAACACAAAACACTACTGCATGATGTGCTTAACAGGTTTTTCAAGAGCAGACTTGCTCGAGAACCACAAAAAATATTGCAATGGTGTGAATGGCAGGCCGACATGGATCGAGATGCCGGAAGAGGGGAAAAACACCCTTTCTTTCCAAAATCATCACAAACAGATGAAGGTGCCATACGTGATATATGCTGACTTTGAGGCTTTGGTCAGAAAGATTCCAGGCTGTGAGATTGGGCCAGAGAGCAAGAAAAAAAGCTACACAGAGAAGATCGAATGGCATGAGGCATGCGGGTATTCTTACATGGTTGTGAGAATCGACGGTGAAGTTTCAGGGTCAAAGGTTTACAGGGGCGAAAACGCGGTTGGAACGTTTTTAAGTGACATTCTGCAGGAAGAGGTGAAAATAAGAGACAGTTTAGCAGAAAAAAAGCCGATTGTGATGGAGCCCGAAGACTGGGTAAAATTCAAAAATGCAACTGATTGCCATATTTGTAACAAAAGTTTGATAAAAGATGAATTCTTAGACTCTTTACCGGTTTGGAGCATATTTGATGGTGAAAAAGAATACAGCTATAATGGTCAAGGGCATAAAAAATGTTTTTACAAAGCAAAGAAAGATGAAGAAATTTTTATTCTTAAGCTAAAAAAATTAACAGAAGAAAAAGACCAATTGAAAGCAAAATTGCAGAAAAATTGTATGTTCTGTAGAAAAACTTTACTTCAGAAAAATTTCAGAGACGCAGTGAAAGACCATTGCCATATTACTGGAAGGTACCGTGGAGCCGCACATAACGAATGCAATCTGAAACTGCGTATAAATCCTAAGACGTATCAAATACCAGTTGTATTCCACAACCTGAGGGGTTACGACGCACACCATTTAATGCAAGCGATGTCACAGCTGCAGAAAGAGGTGAAATTCGTCGCCAACAACATGGAGAAATATGTAACATTTTCAGTCGGAGGTCTGCGTTTCATCGACAGCTTTAACTTTTTGCAAGGAAGCCTTGATTCACTTGTAAGCGCAACACCAAAGGAGTCATTGAAAATAACATCAACCATTTCAAAAGGCAGCGACCTGCTTTACAAAAAAGGGATCTACCCTTACGAGTACATGGACTCATGGGGGAGATTTAGCGAGACAAGGCTTCCGGACAAAGAGAAGTTTTACAGCAAGCTGAACGACGAGCACATAACAGACGAAGAGTATGCGCACGCGAAGACTGTTTGGGATGCTTTTGAATGCAAAACGCTGGGCGATTATCACGATCTTTACGTGAAAACGGATGTCGCCCTGCTGGCGGATGTTTTTGAGAACTTTCGAAACCTGTGCCAAGAGCAGTACGGGTTAGATCCGGCTCATTATTACACGTCGCCAGGCCTCTCCTGGGACGCACTTTTGAAAAAGACGGGGGTCGAGCTTGAGTTATTCACAGACCTTGAAATGCATCTCTTCGTGGAAAGGGGAATGCGGGGTGGAATCTCAATGGTAAGCAAGAGATACGCTAAGGCAAACAACCCGCTAGTACCGGACTATGACCCCAGTAAACCGAACAAATACATCATGTATCTCGACGCGAACAACCTTTACGGATGGGCAATGAGCAAGCCACTCCCGAAAAGAGATTTTAAATGGAAACGTGTTATGCCCACTGAGGAAGACATCATTAAGAAAAAAGAAAACGCAAAGAATGGATGGATTCTTGACGTGGATCTTGAATATCCAGCAGAACGGCATGAGCAACACAACAGCTATCCCCTGGCGCCGGAGAAAAAGGTTGTAAAAAAAGAATGTATGTCGGACTACCAAAAGAGGTTGATGAAAGAGCTGGAGCTGAAACCGCCGGACAGCAAGAAGCTGCTGCTGACACTTGAGGACAAAAGCAACTATGTCGTGCATTACAGAAACTTGCAGTTTTATCTAAAGCAGGGCATGAAACTTAAGCGAGTGAACAGGGTGTTGGAGTTCGAACAAGAATGCTGGATAGAGCCGTACATCCGGATGAATACAGAATTCAGGAAAAATGCAAAGAGTGACTTTGAAAAGAACTTTTACAAGCTAATGAATAACTCAGTTTTCGGCAAAACCATGGAAAACTTGCGTAACCGTGTTGACATAAAAATAGTGAGAAGCAATGAGACAGACAAAATAAGGAAATTGGTTGCCAGCCCTTTGTACTCAAGGCATGTAATGTTTTCAAATGACCTTGTCGGAATTGACATGCACAAAAGCCGGCTGCTGCTTAACAAACCTGTCTACACGGGGATGACTATCCTTGACAACAGCAAGATATTGATGTACGACTTTTTCTACAACAAACTTAAAAAGCAATACGGACCAAAGTGCGAGCTTTTGTACACAGATACCGACAGCCTTCTTGTTGAAATTGAAACGGATGACTTCTACAAAGACATCGAAACAAACAAAAATCTTTATGATACGAGTGACTACCCGAAAGAACATAAACTTTACTCAAATATCAACAAAAAGGTCTTGGGCAAAATGAAAGATGAATGCAATGGAACACCAATTGCAGAGTGTGTTTGTCTAAGACCAAAAATGTATTCTATCTTGAAGGCTGACGAAAAAAATATAAAAAAAGCAAAAGGTGTAAAAAAGAGTGTTGTAAAGAAAAAAATTATGCATGATCAGTTCAAGGAAACGCTTTTTGGAAACCGCGCTTGGGACCGTCGTGCAAATAGTAGAGAACGGGTTGATTTGGTTTGGTAAAAGATCTTTCAATGCTGTAAACTTTCAAAGACCAGATTGGATCTGTAGCTCTTTTTACACCACCTTCAAGCTCGCCAGGTTGGTAGAGATAGCGCACATTAACGAGAGAGGGGAGCTTTTTTTCCCTTTGCCCAACAGGCCTTGAATAAGGTGTCGATGGCTTTGCAGAATCATTTTTTTCTTTAATGGCAACGGCGGGTTTCTTTCCGGTAAGGCTTGTTACCTCGTTGTTCAGAGCAGCAACAACTTGAGGAAGCCTTTTCACCCACGCAGTAGACCGCTGGCCCTCAGGGAGGCGCATTTCAACCCCATATTGGTATCCAAACAGTCGTTCAGCCAGGGTGCGGTTGAATCTTTCAACGATAGCTTGATCACGGTGAATATCCACACGACCACGTCTAACCTCAACATTATGTTTCGAAAGCAGTTGATTCACAGCGCCCATAAACTCATGACCAGGATCGACTTGAAGCAGTTTCGGCCACTTCAAAGGACCACGACTATAAATCCGTTCCAGAGCAGCTGCAACTTCTTTAGCCTCTTTTGTGGTCAACGGTTCGGCCTCTTTGTATCGAGAGGCCACATCTACCACCGTGAGAGCATATTTAAAAGTTTTACGGGAGCGTGGTGGGCGATCGTGTGGGAGATACAGAAGATCGGCTTGGTGAACTTTGTTTGGAACAGGAACATCAAATTTCGGTCTTGGAATATACCGTGGGGCTGGTAAATAAACCTGCCAAAGAGCTTGCTTCATCAACCAGTTTTGAACCACATCTTCCGAAACTTTTGCTGCCTGGGCTAATTTCTTAATTGTTGCAAACCCTTTCCAATACCCTTGCGGGCTGTAATAAATTTTTGACAACTTATTGAAAATACGTGAGCTCATTGTATACTATACACAATAAAAAATGGACGACCCGTTTGGTTGTTTGCAAGGTGAGAAAATTTCGTCGAAAATGATTAAAGAAATGTTGCAAAAAAAAAATGAAATAAACCTGTTATCAAAAAAGATTAATCGTTGTCCTTCATGCGAGGAGCAAATAGTTTATGTGGTGAATGAGTTATGTCTTGTATGTCAAAAATGTGGTAGAGTGATTGAATGTGATGATTATGAACATTTTGAAGAAGAAAATCGGAGAAGAAGTTCCACTGCTCTTCCAACGAATAATGCTTATTTAAAAAATGTTTTACGGAAATGTAAAATTGACGAAATGTTTTCTTCCAGCGAGGTCGCTTTTCTTGGTAACGTTATTGCTCAATTTAAGGGGGTAACCGGAAAATCAGTGAACTACATCTGTTTTCTGTACAATTATTTTGAAATGGTACCTTTTGAATGCTGGCCCCACAAAAAAGAAATTATGGAATCTATTTTTCATCACCTTCCTAAAGACTTAGAAAGAAGTTGGTGCGCAAAACAGGAGTTTGATAAATGGTGGTTGAAAACCAATCAAGGTTCTTCATAAACATTTTCATATTTGCCTGTTTTCGGATTTTTCACCAAACGCATAACAGTACCCTTTTTCGGATGAGTCCAAAATTTCTTCCTTGTAACACCAGTTGGTCCTGTGAAAGCATTTTTCGCAATATCACCTGACCAATACCGATCGAATACATGTTTTGTGGAAGGAATCATTTTTTTTGTAATTTTTTCAGCAAATTTCGCTACTTCCAATGGTTTATCCAAAGCACCAGTTCCTTTTTGTTTTTTTAATCGCAACCCTTACTTTTGTTTAGCATTGATTGCATTTCTTGCAGCCGCATGGCCCCACTGCCTCTGTTTGTAAGGAACTGCGTCAAGAGACTTAACCATTTTTTTATCCGCTTTGTGTTTGCATTTTTTCAGGTTTTCACCATACTTTTTTTCACGGTTGGAACAAACATCATAATCAACATCATGTTGCATAGCAATCGCATCTGTTGCACCTGTTGGTGGTTGATATATTTCCAGAATTTCACCCGTTTCTGGATCGTATTTCACTTGCTTTTCAAGAGGATTGTATGGCCCTGTGAAATTATGACCTGGTAATGTCCAACCTTTTTTTGGTTTCGGAAATTTTCCAATTGCTGCATGTATATCAAACCCAGCTCCATCCAAATCAGGTCTGTCAGTTTTGTAACGTTGGTTTGGTCGAACTTTAGTTGAAAGTTGATCTAACATTTCACTTCCAACTTTTTGAATTACTGGGCGGGCTTTGTCAAGAGTGTAATTTATTGCTTTCTTTTGCAGTTTGGGGTCTCTCATTGCTTCAGAAGCGTAATATCTTCCAGCTTCAACACTTTTTTTCGCAAGATATGGGATTCCTTTTGTAATAGCAAGATCACCAACTGCCATAGCAACATCGCCAAATATACCACTGCCCTCCGCGCGGGAGGGCTCACCTAGTTTCCCGACATAAAACGTGTTTTTGTTATTCCGCAACTAGCGCATTTTGCTTTTAAGAGTTTTCGATTGTTCTTTGTGATAACAACCTTTTCACTTCCCTGCACATTGGGTGTGTGCCGCTTTTCTTTCACACAGTACACTTCCATTGTATATATATTTAAGAAAAATAATTTTTCACTATTTCCTCGTTTTGAAGTAAATCGTTGGAGAACATTTTCAAAATATCGGCAAAACTTGTTCCTTTCGTTTAAAAAGAGAAGGCAGTAGTAACCACATCTCACACTTTGTTTCCATTGAATTTGGTTATCATTTCTGAAAAAATGTGTCATCCCATGCATTGACATTTCTTTTTCCCATTCCAAAGGTGGTGGAACCCCAAATGAATCGAAATACTCGTAAAGACCTTTTCCTTTTGGCCAACAACATACCCAGTGAGTTCCTAAACTTCCGAAATCATCCAAGTTGATAATACATGGAGAATGAAACAAAGGTTTTGTTTCGTTTCTGCTAAAAATACCTTTGATGGGAATTCGTAAAAAGTTGCACCATTTTCTCAGGTCAATGTTGGAAAGAGGTTTATCTTCAAATTTTAGTTTTTTTTTAAAACGATAATAATCATCCCAAGTTCCGAAAAAAGGTGGAGGTTGAATTTGCATTCCTTTACCTTTAGGAGGTGGTATAGGTGGTGATCGTCTTGTTCGTGGTGGTGGTGGTTGGGTTTGCATACCTTTTCCGATTATTTTTCGGACTAAATCAAGGGCTAAAGGTACTCCGATAGACGCTAACATACCAAGGAAGCCGCCGTATTGTGCTGAACCTCCCTGTACAAAACCTTGTCCAACAAGATATCGTTCTGCCACCTTTTTCTGAGTAGGAGTCATTCGCTGGACAAGTTTGTAAAGCTCAATTTCCTTCGGACCATAACCCTTTCCAAATATCTTTTTCAGCACCTTTTCAGCACCGAAACTCAAACCTGCACTTGCCAATGCCCCAAGAGCTGGTTTTGCCAAACCTAACATAGCAGAAAACAAACTTCCACCACGCTGCGCAGTACTCTGAATCTGTGTCTGGCTTAATTTTATTACCATTCCTTTCCCTGCCGCTGAGGTTTTCTTCAGTCGCGAGATTTGAGTATCAGTGAGAAAAAGTTCGTCACCACGCCCAATTTTGTCTGGTTTAACTTTCAGATTAACAGCTGTCTTCGTAACATAAGCTTTTTTAAGTTTTTTTTTTCTGACCACCAGTCAGTGCGATTTTATATGGATGATAAGTTGTGCTCATCGTGTGTGTATATTATATTCAGAATTTTTTTTTGAATTTTTCATTTACCTAAACCGGCGACAAGCTCGTTACCAATTTGCTTCAGTACGAATTCTTTTTCATTCAAAACCAAGGCGAAGATCGTATAATCTTGAGCGTTAGCGGCTTCATTTAGTCTGTAACGGAATTCGAGCTTTTTCGAGTCGCCTGTCACACTTTCCTCGGTGTTTCGTAGGTCAAAATAGATAATTGGGTACAACTTCTCAAAATTAGCAAGCTGCAACTGAACGCCGGTGTTATAGTCGTTCTTTCTGTATCTGAAATCGATCAAATCATTAAAAATTGGGTATTTTAAAATCATGGTCGTAATCAAGCTCAGGGTAAAACTTTGTGCCGTACTGAAGGCGGCAAGTGTCCAATCTTGCTGAGTCATCACCATCGATATCAAATGTGTCAAAGATATAAGGGTTTTGTGTATAAGCGTTTTGTTTCCGCGTTTGCTGAATGAATACAAAAACATGTTTGGGATCTGTTACCCCAGGTGTAATCAACCACGTACCATTCGCATCCCTTCGGGGGCTGCTGCTATGCAAATTTTCATTCAGGTATTTCCATTGGGTTGGTTTCAAGAAATTTTCATTGGCCAGGGTCTGTCCTTTACCAGTGAATTGTAATTGTGGGACCCACAACTCAAATTTACGGACAACAATTCTTCGAGCTGTTCCATCGTTTTGAAAAATCATTTCTTTGTCTAATTGCAGATTAATTTCAAACTCAAGTTTTAACGGTGGCAGTAGCCTGTCGGAAAGATTTTCAAAGAAGGAGTATCTGTTCAAAGGAATAATCGTCTTAACCATCTCACCTTCGTGTGATAGAAGCGCTCTTGCTCGCATTCCAAGGTTCGTCGCATTATTATCAGTCGCTGTGGTTGCGTCAGTGTCAAGTTTTTGCCACGCTTCTCGAATAATCGTCTGAAAAATCAAGCAGATTTTTTATGAAAATACCTTTATGGATATTGTTTGCCTCGTACAGGTTTTTTCCTGATGAACTTAGTTTCAAACTTTGAATCAATGAGAAAGAACCGTTGATCGGAGCTGATTCGGTGTCAGCACCAATGTTGGCTCCGTTTGCTTTAGCTTCAAACTTAAAATCGACGCGGAAATAAGCGTTGTACCAGTCATAAAAATTGTCCCGGTCTGTTACGGTAAATTTATAGTTTAACTTTTTTTGAAAATTGTTATTCGCAGGGAAAGTGAGTGGGTGTCCAAATTAATTTGAACGTATTTAGAATCTTCGAGGTATGGTTGACTTCTGAACATGTTAGCAAGTGCTTATTATATTAATAGAAACAATTTTTTTGATTAAATTTCGTTTGCCAAAATTCGATTTAATTTCACAAGAGCGTCTGATTTTTTTGGGTTTTGGTTTTGCAAAATATTTGCAAGTTTCTTTTTTGCATCCTGAGACAACGGTTTTTGTTTTTTTCGCTCTTGCAGTATTTTTCGTATTTGTTTCGAACCTTTTTCAACAGCAAGTTCACCAACTCTCTGACCCGCTTTTTCAGCGATTGTTTTTGTGGCTTTTTCAGCAGTTGTCTTTGCAACATTCTTTACATTGTTTTTGAATACTTTACCGATGGTCATGAAGGTGTCACGGATCACACCCGACCCTTTGTGTTTATATCGATAACTTCCGGTGTTTTCATCAAAGTATCTTGCCCACTCGCTCGAATGATTCATGATTGTATATTTATACCAAAAAAAACCTTACTCTTTTTTAATCATTAAGCTAATTGCAATGTCTGTCCCGTTGAGATCCAGGATATTGTTTCTTCCATCTGTCACCCAAACCCTTATTTCATTAATATAACTTTTATTCACATGTTGCCACTCAAGTCGACGCGGCTCTTTTCGAAATGGATAGCTAACCCGAAGATCTGATGTTGAGAAACTGTATAACACATCGCTTGAAACATTGTTTGTTCGGCGTGAGATAAGATCGCAGTGCAAATATACCCAATCAACACCTCTTGTGATATTTGGAACTGTTCTTCCGACAACATCTCCACTCAAGGTACTTTTGCCATAACCAAGCAATTCACCAAAATTTCCTTGAGAAAAGTCAAGCTCATAATCATTATGTATCAAAGTCACAACCCTATAAATCGAGATATCGAAATATATAGTGAAAATGTAATCACTGTCTTTGTTTGTCGGGTCTGCTTTACCGGTGTGTTGCTGAATGAATGTGTTAATTCTTTTGTAATCATACATTCCATTCGGGAAAGTTAAGGTCTTCCACGCTTGTTCCGTTTTTTTCTTCCAGCGAATTTTGTTGTTATCATAACTAGAATCAATGTTGTTCCATGAGTAGCTCATTGTGATAAGTCTGTTTAGCGCAGCTTTATAGTTTCCTGGTCCCAATTCGGTCGGCAAATCGATCGGAGGATGAAACTTCACTGTAAAATCATGTGAAACATTCCGTTCTCCACCTCTTTCTAGTTTTGCGAGGCTCGAATCAAGCAGTATATCAAAGCTCATTATTGGTGTATATAATCAGAAATAATTTTTTTCTTTTGTTTTTTATCGATTGTGCCGAGTTCAACAAGTAAATCAAGAAGATATGATACCTGATTTTTCAGTTTTCTTGAGCTGTTTCCTGCTTTTATCGATCCTAACCTCAAATAAAGTTGGTTGATCAAATTTTCAGCTTCATCAGCGATGCCACTTCCTTCGATTTCCCAATCCTGTTCAGAAAAGTCATCTTCATTGTCAGAAAGTTCAAAAGCGGGTCTTCGGCTCATGACAGCTTTTTCAAGAGGAGTTTTGGAGATTTCTCTTTTTTCTTGTTTTTTTGGTGGTTTCAATTTCGCCTTTTTTTTCTTGTAATTGTGTTAAGAAAGGTTGTTTCCTTTTAAGTAACTTTTCTGCATGTTCTTTATGTGCCTTAATTGTTTCGAGTTTAAATGCCTCAGCTTCTAGTTCTTCCACATTATATCCATAATATTTTGATCCTTTACTTTTTACTTTGTAAGTTGGATTACTTCCAAATTTAGCAAGAATACTTTTAACATTTCTAAGCCGTTTTGATGTTTCTTCCCTTGTTTCATCTTTGGAAGATCCTGGCATAACAGTTTCTTCCATCAAAGGTGGAGGTGGTAATGGAAGATCATCAAATTCTTGATATGGGGGTGGAAGTGATGTTGGTTCTATTGGTGTTGTGGTTGTTGTTGGTGTTGTTGGTGGTGATGGTGCTGGAGTTGGTGCATCCGGTCTGAATTCATCACCAAAAGGGTTGATTTCGTCAAATTCATCCATTGTGTAATCAGGAACTTCCTGCTCCTCTTCTTCCTCTTTTCTTCCACAGTGGTGCTGCTCTTTTCATCAAGCCTTTTTGTGATTGGTTTAAAAAACTCTTCTCCTGAAAGCTGACCAAACTCTTTGTTTATTTTATCCATTTTAAATTTTTGGTGAATTTCTTCTGTTTGTTCATCTAGCTTCGACTTTTCTTCAGCCAACTGACGCCATTTTTTCATCGACATATTTCCAGCGTGAATATATAGAAGCGAAAAAAAAATGAAGATTCCAAATTATGATCCAGGTTCTTCCGAGAGTGACTACAAGAAAGGTCACCCTTGTATGCCAGCAGATGTTTTTCGGATGTTAATTTGTGGGCCCAGTAATTCTGCTAAAACAAACACATTACTGCATATGCTTTATGTGTTGTTAGAGTATGATAAAATTTACCTCTTTTCAAAAAACCTGCACCAGAACAAATATCAGAATCTTTTGCAGGACTTTGCTGAAAAAATCAACCCCCAGGTTGGTTATGATGTTATTGACGCTTACGGTGATGAAATCATTCCACTCGAAGAACTTCCGGCGGACAACCAAAAAATAGTTGTTTTTGATGATCTTGTTTGTGAAAAAAACCAAAACAGCATCATTAATAATTTTATCAACGGGCGGCACAAAAACTGCTGCGTTATTTACCTCACTCAAACTTTTTACAAGGTGCCGAAAAACATCCGTGATAACTGCAGCCATTTTTGTATTTTCAGATTTCTTCCAAGAGAAAACAAACGGATTGCAGACGAGATAGGTGTGGATCTGACGCTTTAGATCGCGCCACCGATAAAAAATGTTCTTTCTTTTACTATGACAAACCCCAAAAATTAATGAAAAAAAATTTAATGAAGATATATAATGGGGTATATTAACAGTCAAATAGGTGGAACTAGCCAAACTACGATGAGTGAAAGTGGAAAAGTTGGTCCTCCTGGCCCCGAGGGTCCTCCTGGACCGAAGGGTGATAAAGGCCCTGGAGGACCACAAGGTCCTCATGGTCCAAGAGGAGAAAAAGGGCCCGCTGGACCACAAGGTCAGGAGGGAGCACAAGGACCACGGGGTTTAAAAGGCGACAAGGGCGACAAGGGCGATAAGGGCGATAAAGGTGATCGTGGCCCTCAGGGTAGTGCCAGCGGTTCTGCTAATATTGACATGCAAAATAAGTACGATATTTTGCGATTAAAAAGCAACCCTTATCCTGTCCACGGTGATCTGACAAAGGTAATAAACTATCAAGACACGAGAAATATCTTTCTTTCAAAAAAGGAAGGCCGAAAAATGGAAGCAAGCATTGATATGAACAATAATACAATCTACAACGTTAAAGACCCAGTACAGGCAGATCAAGCAACAAACAAAAAATATGTCGATAATCAGCTTGCGAAAAAACTGGATAAAGGAGCTGATATTGATATGAAAAATAATTCGATTGTAAATCTCAAATTTCCATCAAACCAAAAAGACGCCACAAGTGTAAAATTTGTCAACAAAAGAATTAATGAAACACAAAAAATTTAACTCAAACTTGATGGCACAAAAAGTATGTCTGGAGACTTAAATTTAAATAACAATAAAATTGTTAACTTACAAACCGATTACAAAGATTCGAAATCCGCAGTTAATGTTGCTTTTATGCAAAGCGAAATAACATCTACGAAAGATCTTGTCACTCAAAAAATTCATGAATCTCAGATCATTAACTCGGGACAAAAAAGGGACGCCTTCAGATACTTGATGGAAGACACTGATGAATCTTCGAGTGAAAACAATATCGAGGTTTTGGGTATAAACGATTTTCCCAATTCTCCACATCAAATTAATAAAAAAGCTTACCAACTTAAACTCTTGTTTGAAAAAGGCTCACCCAACCAGTACCGGTCACGCCTCGGTTTAAACCTTTATAAACTTCCGCTTGGTTATTACACAATGGTCGTTGAATGGTTTCCGCCGGAAATGAATGAGATAAGTGTGACAGTGCAAGCAACGACGATTTCAATTTCCAATTATACAACCAAAACATTCGAGAAGTACACCAAAACAGCTCACCCCCACAACACCTATATCTCGATCTGCACGGTACAGTCAGTAATCCATCATTTTTAACAATTGGTCATTTAATTGTCTATGGTGTTAAAGAAACAATTTCAAATGTTGACCCAAGTGTCTATGACACCGCTTTTGTTATTGAAAATGGAAAAATGGTAATGGAAACAGATTTGTCTTTAAACGGACATAAATTAAGTAATTCCGTTCATTATATACATGGTCGTTTAAATACCAAAAATGGGCGCAAATTTTTATTAAATGGTTGGGATAAAATAATCATTCCAAATTTTAGCCACATATTAACTATAAAAGCGCTCTATTTCAACCTCAAAAGTCAATATACGCCTATTTCTTTAAACATAAAACACAGTTTTCATTTAACTCAATCAATCACTCGCACTTCAACCCAAACAACTCAATTACAGACAATAAGTATTAACTTAGTACTAGCGTTTGGTCTTATGGCTGTAGAATTAGCTTCGAGTGTATCAAATGAGGAAATATTACTATTGAGTGAATATAGAGCTCCATAAACATTTTTTTCATTTATTATATAACACAATGCAGGACATTTTCGAATTCAACCATATCGACCAAACACTTTCTAAAGAGAAAGTTAAAATTCTTAAAGATTTATGCGCTTATTACCATAAGAAACATTATGGCTATGAAAAGTTGCATCGCGGTTTTCGAAGAAAAAATTTTGTTTGTAATCTTTCGGCTGGCAAATTAATTATTAGTGCCGCAGTAGCCGGAGGAATTACACTGAACCCTATTGTCATGGCAACTTTAACTGGTGTTGGTCTTACTTTGAAAGCAGTGGCAAGCCTTAAGAAATACGAAAAGAAAACAGAACAAGCAAATTTTGCCCGTATCGAATACCAAAAAATACTTGATGAGATTCGCTTTTACCTCAGAGGTGAAGCTTTCGACGAAAAAGTATTTCTTGATAGATTGAAAATGATAGATAATTTCGTCATTGATCATTGCATGGAAATTCCACTATCTGTTCAAAGAAAGTATGAAAAAAAATTCACTCAATTGTAGATTTTCAAAGTAATTATATATCTTTCGAAATGATTGCAACTTTGCAAGCTATTTGCTATCACCTTGTTGAGCTTCTCACGCCCCCCGAAATTTTGCAAATAAGATTTATTACTCGTGAGTGTGTTTCAAAAATATTGTTACCAACTCGTGATGAAGATGGCTACCCCATTTCAGGCCAAGATGTGGTTCCATAATAAGATTTTTTCCTCATAAATCTGTCTGAAAAATCGGGCAAATTTTACATACCACGCTTTGATGCATATTGGAGGTCGCGGGACTTTCCCTAAGAAATGAGTCATCATATTATCAAGATTACGTGAACTGTTTGTAAATAGAATCATCTAGAACGACCTATATGTGTCAACAGGGACTTTTCCCGATGAAATGAGTCATCACATTGTTAAGGTTGCGTAAATAGAATCGTCTAGAACGACCTACCTGGTTATAAAACGGGTTGCGTTTATCTTTTTTTCACAAACTAACAAAATGGCTAACATGTTGACTGAAGTTTCGCAAGCTTTCAACACGCTTAGTAGGAACTACCCTCAGCTTAAGAACATCTTGGATAGATGCTACAATGAAATCAGAAATTTAGAAAAAGAAAGTGCAGACGAATTACAAGCTCAAAAGAAAGAAAGAGTGAAATACGTTTTGGAGTCTTCCATTAACATGAGAGCACTGAATACCGCATTTGATGAATTGCTGACGGAGGCTGCCAATAATGAGAATGACTTGATAGATCTGCTTAAAAAGTTGACAGAAGCACAAGCACAAGAAAAGAAGAAGATTTTATCCTTTGCCGCAAGACAGGGACATTTATTGAAAGAAGCAAAAGAGCGACTCGGTGCGACGATGTATAAACGTGTAAGAAATTCTTGTGAATTCTCAAGCAGTTATGCAAATTTTTTAATATCTTTGCATCGTCTTTTTGAAAAATATCCGAGGTTAAATTATTGTAACGTTGCTATAAGATTTTTTTTGTTCCAATATGAAACATATTCAAAACATTTGTCACGAAAACCAGGTTTTTTGGTCTAACTTGTCTTAATCCATCAATTTTCATCGAGCTTGCAGTTGAAATCAGATATTTTTAGCACATCGCTTACGCCGTAAGTCGTTAATTATTCATTAGCTTTCAGTGTAATCAGATATTTTTAACACATCGGCTTACGCCGTAAGTCGTTAATTAATCATTAGCTTTCAGTGTAATCATATTTTTAGCACATCGGCTTACGCCGTAAGTCGTTAATTATTCATTAGCTTTCAGTGTAATCAGATATTTTTAGCACATCGGCTTACGCCGTAAGCCGTTAATTATTCATTAGCTTTCTGTGTAATCAGATATTCTTCTTTTTTTGTGCGCTGGGTGGTTTATTTTAGGTCGAGCAGAAAAGTGCATGCTATTAAACAAATGTATTCCAATTGTATCTTACAATGGATGTCTACACAGATCAACACACGATCTCACAAGATTTCCCATCAAAAAATAATATATTAATTGATGTACCAAATTTCTCTGACAAAGAAGAATGGCCAACAGAAGAATGTTTTGAAATTGTTGAAATTTTCAAATGGAGAGATATTTCTGATGGAATATACAGAATAAAAAACGTTACACACCGAAAAGGTAAATTTGGGGATTCAGCTATTTTAACTTTAAAAACAAAAGATAGTGATGATTTTCGTGTATGGGCCCCAAAACGTCTTGTTGAAGATCTTATATATTATCCTTATCGATTTGTTAAAAAAATGGGTGTAGAAATGTCTGATGAAGGAAATGAATATTTTGTTTATAGATTAAAAAAATAAATTAATGATAAAAATAAACTTCTTCAAACATATCAGTGCAATATTTGACTAAAGTTATATCAAGTATTGGAACTGGGGTGGTTTTTTCATGTAAGATTTCTTCTTGTTTATAACAAGGAAAACAACATCCTCCCTTACAACAGTGCATATAGGATATACACACCAGAATATGCACAAGCCGCTCCATTTCAGAACAGAAAGGTTGTATTAAAACTTCATTGTGAACCAGCTTCCAACCCAAAGCCTCTCGCTCTTTCAGTTTAATGGTGAGAAAATGTTTGTAAATTATCTCACGTAACTCTGGTGGTAGGTTTTGAATTGCTTCCGTAATCTGACAGTTGTTGAACCCGGCAGCCATCAAATTTGACTCACAAATATTTAATCGATTATAATTTTTTTTGTGTGTGTGTTCGGTTATGCTTCGTTTTAATCTTTTCTTCTTTTTTATGCTGAGTGGTTGATACTCTTCACAAAAGCACATCGAAGATAACCAATCCCTTACTAATTCGTTATATGCGCTATTAGGCCAGTCGTAAATATCAGAGCAAATCTTTACTAAAGGTATATTCTCAATCGGTGAAGTGTACAACGGTTTATGTATGATTCCTTGCATTAAACAGGGATAACAAAGCCCTTCCCAGCGGCAGTTTTTATATTCTAAACATATTATTATACGCACAAGTTGCTGCCTGATATGACAGAAAGGTTGTTTTAATAACTCATTGTGTACCTCTTTCCAGGACGAATATCTTGCGGCTGCCATTTTGGTGTATATACTTGTGATGATACTTGTTCAATAGGAAATAATTCTGGCGCACTTTTGTATATAATCAGTGCAGACATTTCTTAAATAAAAAATATTTTCTGTGACACATCCTCTTCGCTGGACCGCGAAGTCACGCGCTTCGTTTTTATGCTGTTTGCTTTATTTTACACTCACACACATGTAAGATGAGGTGTTCTGGCGCACCTTATATTTTTTCCCGAATCGAGTCTCCCTGAGACGAAATTCGGGGGGAATATATAAGGTGCGCCAGAACCCTCATCTTACATGTGTGTCGCGGTGACTCAGAAAGCTGGAAGACCCAAATTGGCTGAAACCAGGAACCCTTGCTTAAACATAAATGTTAGTCTTCCGGTAAATAGCTGTTTTGAATGTATACATGCGAAGTGACATTTCTCTAATGAGGGAAAGAATCGTAAGGGTCATTTGCAATTTCAAATATGTTAGGGTCGGATCATTTACTGTTAGAAAGCTTTAGAAGGAGTGGTTGGAAAAAACCGCATTATTTCCGCAAAGCTTTTGTGGAAGAAAGAGCGCAAAAACACCAGAGAAAGAAAATTCAAGCAAGGCTTTTAGTTACAAAAAATAATTAATAAATCATAATCGTAATAACTAAGCAGAAAAGTGCAAAAATTTAATGATACGACTCTTATTGTCTTTGATCGGTTTTAAATCCGGGACGTGTGAGCGCTATTTTAAGTCTCGTGGGACACATCCAGTTAACAGAATTGAAACCATTTCTTCTAGTAGGCTGGTGTAGGGTACTTTTCTTCTACGTTTCAACGGAGGTGTTTACTAGACAAACCTTTAATTCAACAGGACGCAGTTTGGGTTTTTACTCTTGTGTGCAACTGTTATACTTCAGTTGACGTTAGTTGTATTCAATAACAATTATCTCCCACGAGTGCGACACTGCAACTGACTGCAAAAATTTTGCTTTCCGGTTGCGGTTTCAAAGGTTTTCCCTCGCTTCTGCCAGAAATTTTGAAAACTTTGCTCTAGTGCGACCCATGCCTTAAGCCAATTTGGGTCTTCCAGCTTTCCGAGTCACTGCGTCACGCTATCCAACATCGTGACTATCGCGAAATTTTATGTCTCACATTTATGCTAATTTCAATACGGAGTGCATAGTTTGACGTGGTTTGTAGCTTTCGTTTTTTCAATCTAAAAATTAGCATGACTAATGCAGCCAATAATTCTGGTAAAAAGAGTGATAACCTGAACCAAGAGATTCACAAGATGCTGTCTTAAGGTGAGAGTATCTTTGGTTTATCAGTTTGGATCAATCAAATAATATTGTTACATTGTCAATAAATTTGCACTGTAGAAAAGTAAACCGGGTTGCCCCTAAGCCATAGTAACATAGTTACCTCTAAATGAAAAGTATATATTTTTACTTCATTAACCCATTCAAAACAACGAGCCAGTGAAACCTTGTTTTGTGACTGCGTTAGTGGAACCGATGTGGCTCGCGTGACAGCGGCCGTTCTACCGAAATGCTCAAAATACCCTGCACATTTTTTTTTCTCGACGCGTCGCTTTTAGCGGGCCAAAAACGACACTTTCAGAGAGTGAAAAGGAATGCTTGAGCTTACTTTTGATGTATATTTTTGGTTTGAAAAATATATGCTAGGTCAGTTATAGGCCTCTGAAGTTGACCCAAATTTCACTTTGACTCTGAACCCTTCAAGGTTAGTATCTTCAACAGGTCAACAAGCAGTTTAAAAATATAAATTTATATCCGATTTTTATATTTTTAGATAGAGGGAAGAATGATGTAGGTAGGAGCTGAATGGGAAAACGGAAACGGTTTCCATTGTTGCGTACGAGCTTGCTAAAAATGACAATTTCCCTTGTTTCCGGGGGGCGCAAGCGAGCTTCTAGCCGTATTTCGAACCTATCTAAATTTCAGAAAAAAAAACAAAAAGCGGAGGAACTTTTAAATATGATTTTTGAAAATAGTTTACCAAAGGGGTATTTTTGGTAAAATAAAATAGAAGACGAAATTTCCTTCCTGTCGTAGGATTCTCGATATTTCTGGTCAGGAGCTCTTAAGTTTTCGATCGAAACGTCTTTTTTCAAGTTTTGCTTGTAAACGTTGATTTACAATCCACTAGTCAGTGCCAGAAAGTTCATGGATGTATTACATGAGCTGCATTGTGGTATGCACTTCTGACGAAAAGTTATTCCAGTTCACGAGCACTCGCGTAAGTGTGAGCGGTGGCTACAAATGTTATTCACATTTAACAAAAACAAAATCATTTTATTAGTATTCAAATTTTTTCCTAAAATGATCTCCTCAGATACCCATCATGCCCTACGTTTACAATGCAAGAATAAGCGCCTCCACGCAAGTTCAAATGATGTTTGGTTTCTTTTAAAAGAGGCACTAGCCACTTACCACACAGAGTCACAAATCCGAATGTACTGTAGTTCCTAAGCCCAACTGAAGAGTTAGTGGTCACTCTCACAGTGTAGTTACTGCATTGGTCCAGAGAGGAGATTTCAACAGATAATGTAACGTTGTCAACCCCGGCACGTCTCACTTCCGTGTTATTTTTCAGGATAATGACATCATATCCGATAACATCTTGATGTGGGGAAGCCGCATTCCAGCTAACCTTAAGAGTGCTGGCGTTCAAAAATACAGCAGACAACCCAGTGATAGCTGAAAGAGAAATGAAAGCTATTACTAATAAAGTAGAAAATAAATCGGGGATAATTGTAGAACAGGGCTACCAATGCTCATGTGTCAGTTGTCATTTCGGCAACTCCCTAGCGAACAGCCATCATTCCTCTAGACAGTAAGAGTCTCCTTTTTTCCCTCGTTTTCCTTTCTTTCTATCGACGCAAATATGAATGCGATACGCGAACGGAGGCGCGAAGCCGCCAACTTGCTCGCGACTCCGCTGTTGACAAGTTCGCGGAAATCTCACTGAAAGGGTCTGACTTCTGTGTCATACTTATTAGGGTTACACCAGACTGTTTCACGGCTGTAGTGCTTATTCTTCTCTCAAGAATTGTACCGGCGATGCTTCAGAGAGGATCCTGGCGTCGCAGGCACAACGATTATCGTGTGAGGCATATTTTCTGTAGTGGGCTTCACGTTTTCCCGTTTTTGTTGTGATTATTCTACCTGTTGACATTAACGTGGCCCATACACAATGGTTCAATGGCTTTCTAACACTCTCCTCTGCTTAACAAGGATGCTTTAAGCATACAGAGCTGACTGTACCGCCTCTGTTCGAATTCACAGTTATAGCCAGACTAGTACCCAGGCGTTCTCCTCCCGCTCACTCGACTCGACTTGGTGTGAAGTGTCGTGACGTCACCGAACGAGGTGAAACACCTAGGAAAAATGCCAAAACAACCCCTGAATTTCACGTTTTTGTCCCTGATTTCAATCCAATATTTCTGCCCTCCGAGAGCAGGCACAGGCGTAACAAAAGCATTTTTTTGAAGTACTAACCTCGTTCAACCTTAATGAGGGGCAAAGCTGCGGTATTTTTATGTAGTTTGATGAAAAACCCGTTGGAAAAAGCGAAGGGTTCCAGAGACTTGATCGACTAAAGTAAGTAAATTTTTAAAACAGTTCCAACATTTTCATTGTATCTTTTCTTCCTGAATTATTGCTGAATCTATTCTTCCTTTGGTACCTTGATGTACTAAATCTTTTGCTCCAATTGAATGCCATAATTAGTCTGGAAGCCCTTAAATTAGCGGAGAAACAGCGAAGCCTTAGATATTTGCTCGTCGTGTCAGCTGTCTTGTTCATATATATCTCAGCATGTCTTAGATATTTTTCTTATCATTTTTACGTAACGTGTGGTTGTTGTTGTTGTTGACTTATTTACTTACATCTTAGAGTTGTCATATATCCAAAACCAATTTCAACGGCAACTCAAAATAAACCCTCTAGATCTGGTACAGTTCTGTTTCCAGTTTTAACGACGTTCGCGCCAAAATCTTCCCACGTTCAGATTTTTTCCAATTTTTTGCTGTCCTTAGAAAATGACCAACTCATGTTAGAAAAGCAAAAAAACTGGGGGTTCACCGTACTCGTTTCGGAAATAAAGCGTGTTGGAAATTCTGTGAAGTTTTGGTTATGGAAGGCGAAATCGGCTTTCTTGCTATGAGGATTAAAATAACTTACGTGGAGGACTGTAGACAATGCTTATTTATTCCTTTCATTGCAAATAGGCCTATTTAGTACATTTTGCTTGTAATATCGTTTCTTCAGGTAACACTAGCCTCACTGAAGGATAATTGAAAATCACATATAGCTGCATTCGTAGAAAAATTCGATCGTATTTGAGTAGAAATAGCAATAAAATTAAAACTTCTCACGTTCAGAATTTTTTTGTTTTTGGACAAAATGCAGAGAACCAGTGAAGGGTGTGATTTATCTGAAAAAAGAATGGGGTCACCATGCATTTTAGAGGGTTAATCACGTTTATAGGTACAAAAACACCCACCACCACTGTATCTGTCTATATTTCTTACTCAACGCGCGCGCTCGATGCATGACGTACATTGCGACGTGAATTGCCGGTGCGCAGTAAGGATGCACACAAACAACGAGCGCGAACGTCCCTAAGTGTATTTCATGAACATTAACTACATGTAATAACTCCAACGAGTCAATCATTTGACGCTATTTTTGTCCCACTTCGACAGGACTCCGAACAAACAGAGCAGCTATTGTAAAGAGAAGAGTTCCTGTCACTACCAACTATTTCAACTAAACTGCAGGGGGTAATGAGTCCACACTCATAAGCCCTCCACTCATAGGCAACAACTAAGACTAGACTCAAGTGTAGCACAAATCAAACCTATTGCATCATAAGCTTTGAATAACTATAAAAATATGGGAAATCAGTAACACAGATTTCTGAATAAATTTATAAAGCTGCTGTTTATTAAATTGTCTCTTGAGAACCAAGTGTATGGACATCTGTGCAAGGAATATCACAGTCTTGTAATGTCGTGTGACAGCTTAATGAATCATTTTATTTCACAAACTTTTCTCAAGCCCTTGCCATGCTCCAGGTTTGAGTTATGACCTGAAATTGAGCACCCAAAAGACAAATGATACTGTGCACAATTTGCCTAAACCATTATGTTCACATCATACAAAATTTCCTTGCACTTTGCTCTGTTGAAAGACACTTAGGAAGTAGCGACAGGGATGGAAAACTATCAAGAATATAGAAATTTGGCAGAATTTTCTCCTTTCGATGGAGTGCTTCTCTCACTTGCATGCTTGGGTTATTACTTTGGGATTTGTTTAGTATAAATTATTCCTTAACTTCAAATTTTTAGAGGTTGTAGTTGTTTCAACTTTATTTTCAAACCTGAAGAGGTTCTTAATCACACCAGAATAAAACAAAGCAAAGGTTATATTTTAATGTTTATTTGAAGATGTTGAAGCATTTATTGCCTTGGCCAAAAAGTCACTTTTTGCTTAAAGAGCTCATTTCCTTTAACAGTTAGGCCATGCTTTCAGGTATTATATTTGGTAACTAGAGGTTTTCACCTTGCAATTTCAAAGTCGTTGCAGAGCCAGACAATTGAGTTACAAACCTGCCCTCTGTCAACTTTTGTCACAGAACATAAGCAACTCCAAAAATCAGATCCTTGGCTACATGAAAACATACTCTCTCTCTCTGCTGTTCCCAAAAAGTGACAACATTGTCTTTGAGCACTCATCAACACCATCCTGGGGGATAATACTGGTGGCATAGACTTTTGGGGAAGGGTGGTTATTGCAAAAAATGGGGGCAGAACTAAACCCCAAAACACCTGTGGGCCAGTGCTAAGCCCTCAAGAACACTATGATACCAGTTCGTGTTTATCTCAGCAAACACAAACTTACTATATTGTACTGCAAAAGATACTGAGCAATTTTCTTTTTAATTTACAAAAATGCCAAAATCAAATTTCAAATCTAAAAAGTCGTCACGCTCCCCTCACTCCATAAATCCTGTGGCATTGTTCACTTGGTCTGAAGGGCTCTTATCAGGGCTATTGCAATTTTGATATCAGTGAAATGATAAGGGAAATTATCTGAAATTTTAATAAAATGCAGATAATTCCTTGAGGCCATCCCACTGGGATGGATGCTAATAAATGTTTTATTTCTCAGCCATTGAAACCACTGAAAGACACTGTGACACTGACACTGAGGATAGTGTCAGTCTTTCTGAAGACCATCCAAACTCACGTAATAACTTCAGATCACAGAACTGCTTTATTTTCTTGCTATTCCTCAATTTAACAAATTGACGTCAGTTTTTTATGCGTCTGTCCTCTTATTGATGATAAATTTCGTCATAACATTGTCAAAGTGTTGTAGATTCACGAGCCGCAGGCGAGTGGATCTACAACAAACTTTGACAATGTTATGACGAAATTTATCATCAATAAGAGGGCAGACGCATAAAAAACTGACGTCAATTTGTTTTTTACAATAACAAAAAGCCCAAACTGATTTTCAAACGAAGGAAAGAAATGCTATCTAGAGTCAATGGAAGATGCGATTGCCGCAGAATCTGAATTTCATCGCTGTAATTCGGAGAATCACAGGCTCGTAAATTAAAACTATAGTAAGAATAGGTCAGAAATACAAGGACAAATTCGAATTGCTCAACTAACCTTTAATCCAGTGAAAACTGGAAAACAAAATAATCCGTTAAAACACGGTTCAGCTTTTAAATTTCATCGACAGCTCCCGCTCACCGCCGATTTTCAGGTCTGAATCCACAATAAACATCCTCACCTTTTCGCTGTAAGATTACAATGGTTTCTTCAGTTTTAACCCATAAATTTTAGATGATTTCCTCATTGACGACTACTAGATCTGTGGTACAATTCTCGCCTCATCAAGAACGCAGCACTAAAAAGTTTGACAAAACTTTTGCTGATTGGGTCAGCTTTACGTGTTTCATCCGTCTGTACTCTTATTGACGATAAAAATTAGCCAATCAACGCGCGAGAATTCGCTCAGTTATTGTAAAAAAAGAGTTCTCTGAAGTCCTAGATTCCTGATAGATAACATTTTTTTTTGGTAAATAAAGGATAAAGGTCAATCCGAGTAACCGCATTTCATGCCCAATATAATAATAGACAACAGAATACAAGTTTGATGGAAAATTTGGAACATTTTTTAGGAGACTGCTACTTGCAAAATCTTACTAATTTAATACATTCCTTATTGAGCTAAAACTCGTAGAAATAAACCTTTTTTAACTCCCCTGTCTGTGTGCTACAAACCCCTTATGACAAGTAAGCTTAAGCTTATATCAATTTTAATTAAGCTGGATTGAGAAAAGTACTTCAGATAGTCATTTTGAACAAAACTTTGCTACAAAATTTACCTCGGCTGAAGTAGTTACCCAGAGAAATCTTTTAAACTTTCTTTTCTTGACACTGCTCAATTGCTAGCAAGTGCCACAAGAAACTAGCGGTCCCATGTTAATTGTTGTACGCTATTCTTCCTTCCTCTCAACACACAGCCCCACACCAATATCTGCATCCAAACAAAACATTGCCTGTACAATCGGAAAACGAACATGGAGTTCCAAATGCTTCGATTACCACCATTTTCACTACTACGCGACTTTTCTTTTCAAAACACTTCTGAGAACTTTGCAACACGCTTCCGTCAATCATACCTCATATGGGAAGTGTGTGATGTTACCGCAATTGAATTGAGCTCGAAGGAATAAAGATGGCGCCAAATTATCCCGTAAATTTGAGCTGGTGAGTTATATATTGACTAGTAAGAGGCTTTAGAGTCGTTGATGTTGCAAGAATACTTCA